>CALYLW010000260.1:1103438-1558672 GCA_944989445.1 Ampullaceana balthica | reverse complement strand
CAGCTTTTCCTCCTGGAATTCAAACACTATGGAATGTTTTAAAAAAAGATTCATTAAAATGTCATTGTTCTAGTAAAATAACTCCTCTATCTCTGAGGTTTTGGTTTTGTAGTATGATCCAATGTGCCAGGGTTGATTCCGCGTTTTAATGACATTTAACTTCAGAATAAGGAAATACAGGTTCCTGGTGAATTTGATCATGTTTCTTGCCAGGTTGCAGCTTACATTTTAAAAATATATATCCTTTGGTATAACAGAAGCCTTGCCACTGGAACATTATTTGATACATGCTGGCCTCCAGACCGAATGATCTGAACATGCAATGATATCCAAACTCTACACTGACCAAACACAAGTTACCCAAACTCTACCACTGACCAAACACAAGTTACCCTAACTCTACCACTGACCAAACACAAGTTACCCTAACCTCTACCACTGACCAAACACAAGTTACCCTAACTCTACCACTGACCAAACACAAGTTACCCTAACTCTACCACTGACCAAACACAAGTTACCCAAACTCTTACCACTGACCAGACACAAGTTATCCAAACTCTACCACTGACAGACACAAGTTATCCAAACTCTACCACTGACCAGACACAAGTTATATCCAAACTCTGACGCACTGACCAGACATAAGATAACTAACACACATTCTCTCTGCTACTATACAAACTCACCAGGTACACTCGCAACAGCTAGTCCAGGTGCTATCGAACTTGGGGCGACCACACTTATGAACACTATCCATGTTTTTGTTCTTTCGATTTTGTATCACACACTTTGTAACGCGGTTTGATGTCTCCGGACGACATTAATTGCTGTCGATATCTATATACCCAGTCGGCCCACACTTTTCGCCTACGTTATACGTTTAGAGACAGACAAACAGGTTCTCGCGTTGTTTTATTATAACCCCGTGGTGTGCCCCGCGTCTCTTTTTTTAAAAAAGATGTTTCGGTGGTTCTCAAATATTCATTTTTCCGGGGATGTTATATAAGTTTCAGAACACGTAGTTGTCAATAAAAAAAGCTAGTTAAGAGTTATATTATGTTATGACAAGATTTCCAAACCGTACCGATCTGATGAAATTGTGACGTTTGACTATGATGTGTAACATGACAAAATGAGTGAAATTGTGACATAAAACGGTGGACACTGATTCGATGAACAAGGTTTAATTTTTAACACGATTAACTGATCCACTTACAAACAATGACGTACTGACAAAGCCCACAACCAACAACATAGACTTCTGCTACCAACAACATAGACTTCTGATACCAACAGCATAATGACTTCAGAACCAACAGCATAGACTTCTGATACCACAACATAGACTTCTGATACAACAGCATAGACTTCTGATACAACAACATAACTCATAGCACTGTCTCACGACACAATCCACAGCAGTAGCGTCACATCTGTCCGAGACCAAACAACACAGTGTAGACTAGCTGTACCAACAGCTTAGACTTATGTTTAGTCGAGATACATTAGACTTCAGTGATAGGAGACTACATCGACTTCTGCACCAACGTTCACATAGGATTTGACTAACATACAGCATGAATCTGATACCACAAACTAGACTTTCTGATACAACTAGCATAGACTTCTGATACCAACAACATAGAACGTCTGATCCCAACACATAGACATTCAGATACAACAACATAGACTTCTGATACCAACACAGCATAGTAGACTGTCATGATGACCAACAACATTAGACGTCTGCGATACCCACTAGCATAGACTTCTGAGACAACAACAAATAGAATTCGGACACCAACACAGCTTCTGGACTTACGATACACAGCATAGAATTCTGGATACATCAACATAGACTGACTGACACCAACATCATCAGACTTCTGACACCAACAACATAGACTTCGGATACCAACAGCATACGACTTCGACCAACAGCATAGACTTCTTGACACCACAACATTGACTCTGATCACAACAACATAGACTATCTGATCACTAACAACATAGACTTCTGATACCAACACATAGACTTCTGATACAACAACTAGACTTCTGATAAACCAACAGCATTGACTCTGATACCAACAACTAGACTTCTGAAACCAACAGCATTAGACTCTGACACCAACAACATAGACTTCTGGCTCCAACAGCAAGACTTCTGATCAACAACATAGACGTCTGACAACATCAACATAGACTCGCTGATACCAACAACATAGACTTCTGATCACCAACAGCATAGACTGCTGACACCAACACATAGACTTCTGTTCTCACTGCTTTAGACTTCTGGACTCCAAAAAACATAGACTTCTGATACCAACAGCATAGACTTCTGATACCAAACAAACATAGTACATTCTATGATACCAACAACTTAGACTTCTGATACAAACAACATCGACTTCTGATACCAACAACAATAGACTTCTGACACAACAACCATTGACTCGAACACCAAACAAACATTGATGACGTCAACAACATTGACTGACACCTACTAATGCATTAAACCCTTCAAATACCAAGAACAGAAGAGTATTTTCACCAACTGGTCTTTCCACTCGCCTTTTTGAGATCCCTTGCAACTTTTCGAGTTTTGTGTCCCCTCCATTAAGCACTGTCAGGTTCCACTGTATCCTCCCCCCCCCCACGACAACTGACTACCTTTTGACTAATTAATTCTGCAGTCGCCCTCTGTTAAGGTCTTGGCGACGATACACAAAAATAATTTTTTTCAAAAGCTGAACACAGTAATAGATCCTAAATTGAAAAATTAGAATTAAAAAAAAATATCCATGTCCTTGTTTCAATATTTGATGACCTCTATCACCAAATTATTATTGAAATTTTCTGTGTCCCTGTGCTCCAATGATTGAACTGCGCATGCCAACGGGTTCTGTGTGCGCGCACAATCTAGTTGTTCATAGGCAGTGTTAACCAACTTTTTTTTTTTATAATTTAATTGTCATCCGTTTATGTTCTTCTCCGATTCCCATCTGTTTAATTAAACTGTGAGAGAGGACTACAGGGTTCAGTGTTCCGTCACACTGTTGTGGATTAGATTGGGATGGCGTCATTGTTTGATTCGTCCGTGGCTTACTTCGTCAACAATTATTTAAAGTTTGACTATATCCTGTCACTATTTGCTATTGTACTGCAGTTCGGCTACAGTTTAAGTACTTGGTCAATCTGTCAATTGACGTCATTAAGTGTCAATTGTGAATAAAGCACACAAGGTTTTTAACATTGTGTGGACACCTGCTACCGGGATCTGTTTTAGCATTGTGTGGACACCTGTACCTGGATCAGTTTTAGCTTTGTGTGGACACCTGTACCTGGAATCTGTTTTAAACATTGTGTGACTCCTGTAACCTGGATCTGTTTTAACATTGTCGTGGACACTGTACCTGGTTCTGTTTTTAACTTGTGTGGACACCTGTACCAGGATCATGTATTAGCATTGTGAGACACTGGACCTGATCAGCTCAATCAATAGTGTGGACACCTGTACCTCTGGATCTGTTTTAACATTGTGTGGCACTGTACATGGTCTGTTATAGCTTGTGTGGACACTGTACCTGGATATTGTTTTTACATTGTAGTGGACACCTGTACCTGGATCTGTTTTACACTTGTGTGGACACCTTACCTGATCTGTTTTAACATTGTGTGGCACTGTACCTAGGATTGTTTTAGCATGTGTGGGACCCTGTACCTGGATCTGTTTAGCATTGTGTGGACACCTGTATCACTAGGATCTGTTTTAAATAATGTGTGGACACCTGTACCTGGATCTGTTTTGAGCATTGTGTGGACCACTGCTGGACGGTTTGAATTGTGACACTGTACCTGGATCTGTTTTAGCATTGTGTGGACACCTGTACCTGGATCTGTTTTAGCATTGTGTGGACACCTGTACTGGTATCTGTTTTTAGCAGTGTGTGGACACCTGTACCTGGATCTGTTTTAGCATTGTGTGGAACTGTACTGATTGTTTACGCGTCTGGTGGACACCTGTACCTGAGATCTGTTTTAAATTTTGTGGACACCTGTACCTGGATCTGTTTTAGTGGCGTTGTGTGGACACTGACTTGTACAGTACGGGCTAGATGAAGATTTTAAACACTAAGGGGGATACTATTTATAGTATCACATGTGGCTTGCAAGGACATATGGACTCATTTTTTCTCACCTTACATACGGTAGATGCAGCTGAACATACCTGTACATATTGTCATGTTGGCAACCCCAAACCACACTGTATGTCAACCTACCACATTCTGTGTAACAGTACTCATAGACATGCATGCTGATGGTCAGTGTCTGCTGAGACTGTTGCTCTATAAACGACTCGTTATAGCGACTGATGCATCAGATGTGCACGCGTTATCCTCGGAAATGGACTTTTGATGTATGCAACTTATGTTGTCGCAGGGAAAACGGATGGCCGTGGTGTATGTCCGAACAGTGCGCGTACAAGGCCAATTTAAAGAATAAACAACTAACTGTCTGATGCTACGGGGAGATGTGGGGACCTTAAAACAATGTTTGTCTCGAGGTGTTATTTCGGTGACACACTTAGTAAATCGTCTGCTGTCATGAGCATATGTGATGAACACACATACAATGTCTGTTTCAGAGTATTTTGTAGACTCGACTCACATACAATGGTCTGTGTCAGAGGTATAAGTGAAGATACACACGCTGCTCTCAATAGACGAGTGCGTTTCATCGCGCTCTCATCCTCGAGCGCGACCGGTGTCCGCCCTGATACACTATGTCTGTCGGCGCCCTCCGCATGCTGCAGTTTGTGTGTCAAAACATACAGACGTATCGATCATGTCTTGCGACGGCGCTAGTGGCACGAATGCTTAGATCCACTCGTCACCGCTGCCACGGAGGTCGTTCGTGAAGCTCCACCCAAGAGACAATGTCTGACGTGGATGTTTTTAGGTGACAACGGACAATGTCTGTTTCTCGGTGAGAATTTGTTTTATGTATATATCAACACCCATGTTGTTTGTATCTTACTACCATTGATTGTGTGTTTGTATTTTTTTGCACAATACGGTTTGTTCCTCTTTTGTTCCCCCACCCCTTTTTTGACGATCACAGACAATGTCGTGTCCATAGGTTATGTTTGTGAAGACACACAGACAATGTCTGTCGTGGATGTTTTTGGTTGAGACAGCACGGACAATGTCTGTTTCGGAGATTTGTGACGACTCACAGACAAGTGTCTGTCTGTGGTTGTTTGTGGACGACACCCAGACACTGTCTGACGTTGTTGTTTTTGGTTACACACAGACAATGTCTGTTTCGGAGATTTGTGACGACTCACAGACAAAGTCTGTCGTGGAGTTTGTTACGGACACTGGGCTCGTCGTGGAGGTTTGGTGATCAAATACACAAAATCGTCTGTGAGGTCTGTGATCTTCCTAAGGTCTGTACTCCGAGGTCATGCTGATGGGGCTGATGGTTACACGTAGCACACTCGGCGTCAGTTCTATCTCCTGGATCTGCGGAAAAATGTAACATAATCAAACACGTGACACCGGATCTGGCCTGGATGTAGGTGAACAGGTCCGTTCTGAGACGTCAAGAATCGGACCTACCGCCGACCCTAGAACTCGCGACTGTATCCGGCCAGTTTTTATCAGCCAGCGACCCCAAGCAGTGACCGACTCATGGGCACCTGCGACTGATTCCGCCCTGAGCAACTTTTGGTCAGGGATAGTCTGTACCACCTGAGTGTCAACAGACGGCTCAAACTGTCGCCGCACACACATCCGGCCGCCCTTCTCGCCGCCTCCAGTACGCAGAGATACGGCACGAGGTGGCTGGTGACGCGTGCGTGTTTACTTGCAGACTGTCTCCTCGCCGCGAATCACTCACGAATTGCTTGAGAAGTTCGCAGCACTCGGCGCTGCGACGAGGCGGGACGAGAAACTCGACGAGAAGGACTTATACTTGAACCAGGCGATGCAGTCGCCGTTAGTACTCAGAGGAAATGAAAAGAAAAAAGCAAATGCAGAGGGCCGTGCGTGCTACACTGAAGTCTACGAGCACCGTGGACTACACAGCACTGAGTGAGTCGGAAGAGACTCATCCAGTACCCTCGGCTGCTCGTCTTGCACACAACGTGACGGTAGACGGTTGAGCGCATGTGGAGAGACAGTGGACGGACACGAGACAAAGAACTGGCTGCGCAGAGATTATAATTTATCAGTTTATTGGATACACTCATACTCGCACTGCGGGGTCAAGGATCAAGGTAGGAGAGAAGCTTTCAGGCTTACCACAGCAAAGTTTGCTATAATTAGAACTAACCGTGCGGCATAGAGGGGTGGCGTAGAGAGTATGGGCAAGTCACTAGATAACTGCAAACAGCTTTACGTCACACATGTAAAGACATACATGTATCTACAAACATGATCTACAAATATTGTGGTCTATAACCTAGTGACTTTGGAGATAGTCTACATATGTTGACTACATGAGTGTACAATATCTGTGACTGTCTAAACACTGCTGACTGTCTATATACTTTTATTGTCTATAAGTGTACAAATAGATTGTGTCTCAATACCACTGAAGATTATCAACAAATGTAGCAACTACAAGTGTACTGCGAAATACAAAGGTGTCCCAATAATATTAATACAGCAGAAGTCATACATCTATAGTGACTCTTAAGTTCACAATATTGTGTCAATATCTACAGAAGAAATCTACAACTGTGTCGGTAACTTGATCGGCTAATTACACCACGTAAATAAAATTAATACATACATGGTATCTAATCAATCAATTTTTAAGCTCTCCCAGCGGTGATGACACTCAATGCACTAATCTAACGGCTATATACTTCCTTGAACAACAGAAATGTCTGGCTATCAAACATGGCGCGAGTACAGTAACATATACCAATGGCACAATTCGTGGCTTAAGTCACCCTACCACGGCGTCCAACCACTCACCGTAAGACGCTACCACATTCAGACATGATAATGAGATCAATGGTAATGCTCTCACTAAACCAACAGTCTGACAGATAAATGGATAACAACAGTACCACTTGAGTATACCAACCAGAGACATACATACAAGTCCCCTTGCGCGTATACCAAAAAGACGCTGTGAATACCCACCCACATACCCGCTAGTCATGCACAACAGAATTCGAAGAAAAATGATAGTCGTTAACTGTTATGTGTCTAGGGGTCTTTGTGAGGATTTCCCTTGAAATAGAGTTCAGTCAAGCCACGTGGGCTATGAGTTTAACAGCAATATTAACATCTCTGAAAATTACACATGTGCACCAAGCAGGTCTATATATGTCAACAAGTTATGTCAACAAGAACAGAGCATTTTCAAAAACTCACAACACAACCATTGTAAGATACGAATACTAGAGAGCCGGATGTATAATGCACTGTGAATACTGAATTGATGTTTATGGGGCTTACTTAGTCATTTCATACAAAACGGGGATAAACGTCATCATACTCATTGATGAGTAATGCTCTATATTTATTATAGATTACACTTTAGCGGAACGAATGTTAATGAGAACCATAAATACGGGCTCGACTTAATAGTTTTGTCCAAAATTGATTAGCAAAGAAAAAATACGAAACTGTTGTTTTATCGTGAAATCAAGTACCAAAGGCAGTCAAAACAATAACGAACGAATCTGGACGCAACTATCTTCTGCTTTAGAAGAGCGTCTGTACTAGATAAGAAGAAGAGAAGAGTTAAACACATAGCTTTTAAGATACTCCCTTATCAAACTACTACAATTTACATTTGACTTATTATTTTTATTAAATTTTTATGAATGTATCCCCCCAAAAAGACCCATATATTTCTATTAATTGATTTCGGCATATTATGACAAATTCGAAGATTCAATAGATAAAGAACATTCTCGATTTTTTAATATTATTGGGGAAACTGAAGAGTTTATATTAATCTTCTATACGGATGGCATCGTTTGACAAAGTACACACATAATCTCTATATTTAATTTCAGATGGCATCGCTTTGACAAAGTACACAAATAATCTCTACCAACAAATCTACTCAAAAAGAGAAGATAAATAAAAATAACTCGGTGCAATAAAAAACTTTAATTGTAAATTGTATGTAACATAACTCAAGTCGGGAATTAAATTTTCCTTACAGCATAGTAGAATTCACATTTTAAAAAAAGCAGTGTCACTTAGCTTACAGTTTTTTAAATTTTTCCTTTGCCAGCAGTCGCCTTCATTAAAGAAAAGTCTCGTTGGCTGGCCCCATGGTCCCATGGACGAATGTTTTCCACCGCGTTTAACCAACGTGTGGCTTCAGTTTCATCCTCGCGGCTGTCTGTCCTGTTCTCAATCAGCTATCTGTTACCATCAGTCATGGCCACCCGTGTGGGGAGGCCGGTTTTTAAAAATAGGACAACCTCGAGGCCCGGCTGCAGAATGGCGCACGCATCCAGGGGTGAGTAAATAGGGTGCCCAGACAGGCTGAACAGGGCTGCGGAAGTAAGGGGGCCCAGACAAGCTGACACTGGCTGTAAGTGGTTTGCCCAGACAGGCTGACACGGGGGGGTGTGAGTAAAGTGGTGCCCAGACAGGCGGACACGGGGTGGTAAGGGTGGCCCAGACAGCTGACACAGCTGTAAGTGTGCCCAGACAGTCTGACACGGGGGGGGGGTGAGTAAATGGGTTGCACTGACTGGCTGGGACAGGGGGTGAGTAAGGGGGGCCCAGACAAGCTGTTCACAGCTGTAAGTGGTGCCACAGGACAGGCTGACACGAGGGATAGGTGAGTAAGGGGTGACCAGACAGGCTGAAACGGGGTGTGAGTAAGGGGGTGCCCAGTCAGGCTGACACGGCGGTGAGCTAAGGGTGCCCAGGACAGGCTGACACGGCGGTGAGTTTGGGGAGCCCTGACAGGCTGACACTGGCGGAGTGAGTATGGGGGGCCCAGACAGGCTGAAGCGGCGTTAGTAAAGGGTGACCAGCAGACTGACACAGCTGTAAGGGTTGTGCCCAGACAGGCTGACACGGGGGGGTGAGTAAGGGGGCACAGGAACAGCGATGCGTTGGTGCTTGAGTAATGGGTGCCCAGACAGGCTGAACGGCGCTGTAAGGGTGTGCCCAGGAAAGGCTGACACAGGGGTGAGTAAGGGGGGACCCAGTCAGGCTTGTACGCGGGTTATTAAAGGGTTGCCCAGACGGCTGATCACAGATGTAAGGGTCCAATGCCCAGACAGGCTGTCAGAGATCCTTTAGCAATCTGAACATGGGGTTGAGTAATGGATCCTTAGACATCATGACAACACGTGAGTAAGAGGAGAATGACGAATGAGCGATAAAGTGTGTGCAGACAGGTGTGACACGAAATGAGTAGGACGGGCGGGGGGGCTGAGGCGAGAAATACTTTTAAATAGCTTGTTCTAGGCAGTTGGTTTTTAACATGAGATTCTCTTATAGTGTTTAAAAAGTTTAAACGGGAAACATTGTGCCGTCCATCAATGGTAAGAATATAACAATAATAGCAGACACATACGGGTTAATTAAGGGAGTTTTGATACAAGGACACTTTGTAAATAAAAATTAACATGGCGTTCTCAACCCTGGTTTTGTAGACCAAATTAAAAACATTCTTGTTTGATAAAAGACATTGGCATAAATTTACCCAGCCTGTCTTTTAATAAGGTTGGTACGACAGGGCCTTCAGTTCCATCCAATCAAGAAGAAAATGCCCAAACACAGGAGTGGGGCGGAGAGTACGGTCCATAGAACAGAGTGAAGTGGGTGGAACAGTGAGTGGAGAACAAAAAATAAGTTCTGAGTCATCGGCTTGATGCCAGATGGCATGTTGTTGAAACACAGCGCTGGATGCCTGCTGTCCAGTCAGAGGTAGTTTATATTGGAGGTCTCTTAGTTGAAGGGTTTATGGGGGAAAAAGTGGGGGGGGGCGTGATTGTCCTTATTTTCTTAATATAACATTCATTGCTGATGCAAATGATCTATTTTCTATCAAGGGCTTTTTTAGGTCATTTGAACCTATTAATAAGCTTTAGTTGACCATTGACTCACATATGCTTGGTTTTTTTATTGTTTGTCCTTGTACTCAGCACATGAGCCTCTTTTTAAAAGAGACTTCCGGTTGAACCTTGACCATGAAGAATTAGGGGTAAGCCGTTATCCATTGGTTTTGTGGATGTAATTTAGATAAGTAATAAATAAAAGTTGATATGTAGTAGTTGGGATATGAATGTTTTACAGTTGAGTGCATTGATAATTATAAGATCTGTTCTCTTTTTGTGCAGCCAAACAGGGAATTCTTACCATTACAACCATACGTAGTATTCAAACACCAAGCTACCTGCAAAACTGCACTTTAAGACACATCTTTTCAAATTTATTTTTAAAATGATGAAACAAACATTTCTTGTAAATGATTTAACGTAGCTTATGTATAATGTATTGTTATTTGTGTGTTTGTTCGTGATATGAACGTTAATTTTATAATTATAAGTATGTTATTAACTTTTTTGTAAAGCGCTGGGAGCCAGTTCCTTTCTGGGATACAGCGCTATATAAATAATCAATTTAATTATTATTAGTATTATTATATATTGTATGTGTTATTTTTATGTGAAGCGGCGTTTATGTGAGCCCAGTTTCTTGCTGGTGGTACGCGCTATAAATTAATTATCAATTTATTATTATTACTGTAATAATATTGTATAGTAATAATAAATAAATAAGTAATAAAATTAAGTAATATAATAAATATAAAGTAATAAAATTAAGTAATAGAATAAATAAATACTATAGTATAACACATTTATAAAATTAAGTAATACGTTATAATAAATAAAGTTAAAAAAAAATTAAAAAAAAAAAAAATAATTAATTAATAAAATTAAGTAATAGAATTAAATAAGTAAATAAATATAAATAAATTAATAAAATTATGTAATAGAAGAATTTAAGTAATAAATAAAACAATTGGTCTGTGTTGTGTTTATATTGTTGCTTGGTGTATTTAGTGTGACAGACAAGAGAGAGAATTAAAATTTGAGATGATTATGCGGTCCAGCATAAATCTTTTTGGTAAAATTAGTTCACTTTTATACAAAATATATTTGATTTTCATGCAGGAGAGATCCCCAGTGGTGTGTAATGTACATTCTGAGCAAGATTTGGCAGTTTCTGTTTATCTTGTAAACTTTCTGTTATATTTCTTGCATGTTACATTACAATATCAAAGGGATTGATCTACAGTCACTGTAACATACTCTCAGGGTAGGTTCAAAAATTTAAATGTTAAATTAATGCAGTGAAAAACTGAGGGTTACAAGTAGAAAGTTTTCTTTAAAACTCTTTACGTGGTTGAGATTGTTTGTCTAGCATTTTTGAAAGGTCGAAAATTTCTTAGAAATTCTTTTAGTTTCTTCCGGTTCTGGAATCGCATTCTAATGCGTCTCTTTTTCCGGTACATTTCTCACATCACTCACGTTGTATAGCTTCGTAAAACGCTCCACCTATTGTGGTTCGCGGTTTGGTTGTCACAAGATGGGCCTTCTTTCCTTGCTCAGTGTTTTTCGTGTGTGATTCTACATCATACTTTGTAAATAGATCTGGAAGGGTTTTTTCTGGTTCATAATTTAATTATTTTAAACTTATCAAGTGTCTATTTGTGTTCCAGTTAATCATAACCCCAAAACTATAGCAATGATTTTCTCATAATAGTTGGATTACTGTATTTCTGTTCATTATATGTTGCAGTTTGGATATGATGCTTCACTTTGAATCCATTGACAATTATACGTTTACTCCTATATGTACTGTACTGTCATTATGTTTGCAGGTTAGAATATGAAGCTTCACTTGTAATCCATTGACAATTATAAGTGTACTCCTATTGTACTGTACTGTCATTATATGTTGAAGTTAGGATATGAATGCTTCACATTGCAATCACATTGACAATTATATGTGTACTCCTATATGTAATGTAATGTCATTATTGTTGTAGTTAGGATATTGAATGCTTAGCATTGAATCCCCTTGAACATTTATACGTGTGAGCTGCTATATGTACTGTACTATAATTTTGTTGTAGTAGGATATGAATGCTTCAACTATTGAATCTATGACTATTATAAGTGTACTCCTATATGTACTGTACTGTCATGTATATGTTTGTAGTAGGATATGAGATGCTTCACTTGATCTATTGACAATTATACGTGTACTACTATATGTACGTGTGACTGTATTATATGTTGTAGTTAGGATGTTGATATGCTGCGTACGACACATTGAATCCATTGTTTAATTATACGTGTACTCCTAGATGTACTGTACTGTCATATGTGTAGTAGTTATTTAGGATGATGAATGTTCACATTGAATGCATATGATAATTATGTGTTTCCAATTTTTTTTTTTGTAATAGCACGGTGAGGTCCATTTTGCTCTCTGGGGTACAGCAATATATAACTAATCTATTTTTTATTATTATATGAATACATATTATTGGGCCATCACTACTATTGGTTGAAACATCTATCTTGTCCTATCCACCAGGTGCTCATGAGCAAGATCAAGGAACTTCATGAGGCGATGCTGAGTGAAAAAACCATGTTACCAAACTCTAAGATCCCCCGATGTGGGTCCGGAGATCTGAGGGAATGGGAGAGTGGAGGACATTTTGTGCTCTTGTAAGAGTTAAATCAGGAAACTATAGTGAAAGTGAATGTAGAACTAGAAAAGAACAAAGTGAAAGCAGAAAAGAACATATTGAAAGTTAACATGATAAAAATTGTGATTGCATAGTTGCTGTAAACGTGTTTTAGGGGGGGGGCCGCGCAAAAGGGTACCCCAGACCCAGGTCCATATTTTCGTATGAAAAGGAAGCCTTTAATTTCCGGCGATTACCTGTGGTTGGAGATTTTTGTACAGTCTAGCAAGAGATGTTTTATGTTTATTATTTATGCTATGACTTGCTCTTTGTAAAAAAGCAGAAGGCGTCACTAGGGTTGGTCGTCTCACCACGTGTGGTTGTATTCTTGTTGTCAACCCTCACGACGCTTAACCGTAGACCTCCTCGAGTTCTGCAGTTCCAAATAACCCGAGCATACTGAATTTTACATTTTGGTGTTACCCCTTGTGATGGGGTCACCACGGTGCGTTCCGCCACCCCACCCCTAAGGAAGACTATGTTGATAAGGTTTGTTTATCAATAGTTTAAGGGGCTATAACATGTAATTAGCTTATGGTACTACTCCAAATCAGATTAAGTTACGTTACAAAACTTTACATATACCGTTAGACTGTCATAGAATGAAAGACAGCATGGAAACGACATGCAGAAAAGAAACTCTCCTGATGACTCCAATTGCACCATTTTAACATCCTAAGCCCAAAGCCCAAAGGATCTACGCCATATAAAGAACCATGCCTGCGTACACGAAGTGACGCTCGGTCGAGGTCCAGGTCAGGAAAACTCAACTGCCTGCCCTACTTTCACATCCTGGATGCGCCAAGTCTGGAACAACAGATTCTGGAACCTGGCTAATGTCTCACCCCCACGTTGTTCAATGAAGTCTGATACTAAAAGAGGGATTGTGGTGGGTCCTGGCGCAGATATGGTGTGCTTGATCTGTGTGTAGATATGTGTGTTGTGGTTTTTTTTTTATGTGTGACAAGATATGGTGTGTTGAGTTATGTGTGTAGATATAGTTTGTCTTGGGTTATGTGTTTGTTTATTATGATGTGTGTTGGGTTCATGTGTGTAGATATGATGTGTTGGTTATGTGTGTAGGATTGGTTGTGTTGTGTTATGTGTGTAGATATGGTGTGTTGTGTCTATGTGTGTTGATATGATGTGTTAGTTATTTTGCGCAAGTGTGTAGAGTGATGGTGTGTGGTTAGGTGTGTAGATATGATGTGTTAGGTGTGTAGATACGATGTGTAGTGTATGTTGTGTATATTTGATGTGTTGTGTTAGTGTGTACTACCCATTTAAAAAATCAAATGAATAAAGTGAAATTAATGATAATCTGTATAGTTTTGAACTTATAAATCTTGAATATCCTCCAAGCTGCACAGTTTCACATGGCCGTTTCTTCCCCGTGGTCTTCAAATGTTGATCAAAACACCTAATATACGATGTAACTCAAGTTATTCCTCACGCCAGGTTTTCCGCTACAACCATATAAGGACATGAACACATCAGTGAGTATGTGGACCTTTTTCAGGACTACGCCAGGCAGTATACAAGACGTTTCATGAAGCTGGATCAGTTGCTACAGCACATAATTATAACGGTTAGTCACATAGAGGTTGGGATTTAACTGTATAACCGGTTTATTGCCTTGAAGGTTAATATTGTTATTATAATTATAGTTTTTGTGACTTCCTGAAGGTTATTTATATTTACTCAACATAGTTACATATACTTGATGATGAGTTATTACTGATAGTAGTGTGGTTGCCTAACACAGTAACTTGTAGGAGTATGGTTGCTGCAGCAGTAATGTGTAGAGTATGGTTGCCTTGCAACAGTAACTTGTAGAGTATGGTTGCCGTGCAACAGTAACTTATAGGATATGGTTGCCTGGCAGCAGTATGTGTAGGAGTATGGTTGCCTTACAACAGTAACTTGTAGGAGTATGGTTGCCTTACAACAGTTACTTGTAGGAGTATGGTTGCCTTACAACAGTAACTTGTAGGAGTATGGTTGCCTTACAACATAACTTGTAGGAGTATGGTTGCCTTACAACAGTAACTTGTAGGAGTATGTGCCTTGCAACAGTAACTTGTGGAGTATGGTTGCCTTGCAGCAGTAACTTGTAGAGTGATGGTTGCTTGCACACAGTAACTTGCAGGAGTATGGTTGCCTTACAACAGTAACTTGTAGGAGTATGGTTGCCTTACAACGTAACTTGTAGAGTTAACCCTAATTGTAAACCCTTCATTCCCATCGTCATTACACTTGAACACATTTCCCCACAGGCGACGCCTCTCCGCCAGACTTCTGGGACTTCAGGGATGGACCAACATCAGTCAAAATGCGACCAGCACATTCCCGGGTCATCACCCTCACCTGATGAAACACACTCTACACAACCCGATGTTATTCTCATGTTCAGGGACCCCAATAGACAGGTGAGGAAGTAACAGGCTTTGGGCTCCTAACACTCTTAAAACCATGTTTCAAAAATGGCTAGATAAAAAGTGTATGCGTGAGCCTGACAAGTTGCCACAAAACAGATGAACGGATCGGCAAAAAAAGCTTGTCAACAAAAAACAAAAACACGAAGAAAAACTACAGCTTTACAAATAGAACATTATCCAGTGTTTTGTACAGGAAATCATCAACCAGATAGAGAAGGGAAAGATAATAACGAGGTTTATAGAGAGTAATACAGAGGTTATAGAGACTAAGTCAAAAGTGGACGGGGCGAGGTGTTAACATGTCAGCGAGAACAACACATTCATCCCATGTGGTGTAAGAACAACACATTCATCCCATGTGGTTAAGAACAACACATTCATCCCATGTGGTGTAAGACAACACATTCATCCCATGTGGTGTAAGAACAACACATTCATACCATGTGGTGTAGAACAACACATTCATCCCATGTGTGTAAGAACAACACATTTCATCCATGTGGTGTAAGAACAACACATTCATCCCATGTGGCGTAAGAACAGCACATTCGTCCCGTGTGGTGTAATGGCTCCATATAATCTGGAATAAGTTTATTCTCAAGATTGACTTACAACCTTGTTTAGTTAACGTGCAAAGCATGAAAATTACAGCACCGCATTCAAATTAGGTCATTGAAATCCAAGCTTCTCAGTGTGATGATTTTTTATTTCCAGAACTAAAAACTTGCAACTTGAAGGTTAAAAAATAATAATTTTTTTAAAATGTAAACAAAATAATTTTTTAAGCTCTACATATTTGGGCATGCTGCTTCCTGTGTTTGTGACCAGCAAAGAAGTATGGTAACACCTGTAGAGATCAAGATTCAAACCTGTGCTTGCCTTCATCTACTGACTGTCTCCCATTGACTCCTCAGGTTGTACTCTGACTACTTCTTTGTCGGGGCGGTCTGACCTCACTTGACTTCCACAACGACGTCCTGGCCTCCATCAACTTGGTCCACTCCTGTGTCCAACAGCATGGCCTGGTCAAACTGTTTCTTTGACCATCGGCTCTACGTCAAGCTGCCAGTGAGTGCTAGGAGCTCCTTCACCACCCACACTCCACACATCATAGATGTTTATGATGTCTCAGATGCCGTAGTTAACCGATGGATACCATCACCACTATTGTCTCAGATGCTGTAGTTATCTGATGGATAACATCACCACTATTGCCTCAGATGCTGAAGTTATCCCGATGGATACCATCACCACTATTGTCTCAGATGCTGTAGTGTATCTGATGGATAACATCACCACTATTGTCTCAGATGCTGTAGTTATCTGATGGATAACATCACCACTATTGTCTCAGATGCTGTAGTTATCTGATGGATAACATCACCACTATTGTCTCAGATGCTGTAGTTATCTGATGGATAACATCACCACTATTGTCTCAGATGCTGTAGTTATCCGATGGATAACATCACCACTATTGTCTCAGATGCTGTTGATTATCCGATGGATAACATCACCCACCCCAAATTATCCAGACCAAAATTTATTTATCACACATAAAAGGACACACAATTACCTGTTATTTTTAGGGAGCTTGATGGTTTTAAGATTTGAAAAAATGCTCTGAAGAAAAACACATGGGTGACTCAGATACTTCCAAGGGATACAACTTATAAATATTTTTACTACTGGGAAAAATGTATTTTTAATGTATTAAAATAACTTGGCATACAATTCAAGGTATTTCCAAACTGTCCTTTGAATAATTATCTTTTGGTTTAAATTATTTTTAATTCTGACTCAAAATTTTTCACTTGTGTCCATGGAAGAAAGCTTGGGTCGATTAGGGTTTTGGGTAATTACTCAAGAATTCTATTAGTGATTGCTTCATATTTCCCCATAAATTAAAAGAAACAATGATTGAACCCGTGGCTTTTGTTACTAGTGGTATAACCAACACTTAACACTAATAATTAGCATTAAAGATAACATGACATTCATCTAAATAACTCAATTTTTTTTGCTGATATTTTGAATGCTAATCCATTTAGATTTTTTAGTTCTAAGAAAAGCAGAGCTGTGAAGCAGTCATGAATAATATTTAAAAAAATTTCACTTTCAGGTCCGTCTCCCCTTTGCCTGTTACTCCGTTTTCATGCGTGAGTGGCTTCAGGTTTCCCTCTAGAAAATTTCCTCCTTATTAAAACAGAGGAATATGATGAGGACCCAGAGGAAACACTGAAGGAAAGTCATGCATTTCTTGGATTAGGTACTGCTATTTTTGTATTTTATTCTTCTTAGATGGATGTGTGCTAGGTCTGAAAAGCAACATAGGGCAGGGGTTCTTACCCCTTTTTTTGCATCCCATTATATCCGGCAAATTATTGTGCGCTTGCCCCTGATTATTCAATTAAATTGAAATAAGTTTTGTTGAAATAAAAAGAAGGAAAAAAAATGCTACCAGAAATTAAAGTAGAAATATCCCCCCCCCCTCCCCCCCCAAAAAAAACCACGACCTTCTGCAATAAAAAAAATGTAAAAAAGCCGGCAACAAGGATCAATGGCATCAAATAAATTGGCCTTTTGCGTGCTTCCATCCCTGGTTGAGATCCGCTGTTGTAGATTAATGAATCCGACACGGATGTAGTAATTTGAGAATTGTTAATCTTCAGTGAAGCGCAGCGGTGTACAGAGTGGGTTAATGGTCAGTGAAGCGTGGCGGTGGACAGCGTGGGTTGATGGTCAGTGAAGTGCGGTGGTGGACAGTGGGTTAATGGTCAGTGAAGCACGGCGGTGTACAGAGTGGTTGATGGTCAGTGAAGCACGGAGGTGTACAGAGTGGGTTGATGGTCAGTGAAGCACGGCGGTGTACAGAGTGGGTTGATGGTCAGTGAAGCACGGCGGTGTACAGAGTGGGTTGATGGTCAGTGAAGCACGGCGGTGTACAGAGTGGGTTGATGGTCAGTGAAGCACGGCGGTGTACAGAGTGGGTTGATGGTCAGTGAAGCGTAGCGGTGTACAGAGTGGGTTGATGGTCAGTGAAGCACGGCGGTGTACAGAGTGGGTTGATGGTCAGTGAAGGGTAGTGGTGTACAGAGTGGGTTGATGGTCAGTGAAGCGTAGCGGTGTACAGAGTTGGTTGATGGTCAGTGAAGCACGGCGGTTTACAGAGTGGGTTGATGGTCAGTGAAGCGTAGCGGTGTACAGAGTGGGTTGATGGTCAGTGAAGCACGGCGGTGTACAGAGTGGGTTGATGGTCAGTGAAGGGTAGCAGTGTACAGAGTGGGTTGATGGTCAGTGATGTGTGGCAGTGGACAGTGGGTTAATGGTCAGTGAAGCGCAACGGTGGACAGAGTGGGTTGATGGTCAGTGAGGCGTGGCGGTGGACAGTGGGTTAATGGTCAGTGAAGCACGGCGGTGTACAGAGTGGGTTTTTAAAGAGAGGTTTAAAAAGTCTTGATGTTAGATTTTTTATTTTTAAGGGGAGGGGAGCAGAGGTCCATCTTTTTGTGGAAATATATGATCTGGGTTGTTGTTTTGGGGGGGGGGTATAAATTGACCAAATTAGCATGGCCTCATATTTGGCTGGGCCCTAGTTACATTGGTGTTGTCTTCTTTGCTAAGACACAGGAGTAAAAAAGCAAATGTCAGGTGAGACAGTATAGTAAGTAAATATTAATTGACGTAATTCTCTTTTTTTTGTGTGTGTAGTTTTTACTACCCATGCATTGTCAAAATTGTACGTTTCTCAATGGTTCATCTTATTGCCAGGTCCACTGCGAGAGAATGTGATGCAAGAAATAAACAGAAGAGGGGAGATCCAGGATTACCGTACAAAGGAAAATTGCCGGGCCAATGAGGAATGCTACCAGGGAAATTTTACACTATTTGCTTGACCCTTGTAGTGTGGAGTTGGCAAGGCTGCTAAAAAATAACAAGTTTACTTGGAGCTAATGATAATTTGGTAGTTATTGTAGGAAAGGTCTTTATTTTTGGTCTGCTTGAAATGCTGGTTAACTGCATGTTATGCTTTTGTCATAATTTTACAAATTAACTATTTGTTGGTTTAAAAATATGAAACTATTATTTATGCTGCTCATATGTCATATATATAACTTGTTGATGTGAAAAGTTTGAGCCTTCCAAAATCCTTTTTAAAAAATTTCTCCATTTTTTAAAATTTATTAATTTTTTTAAAATGAATGGAATGGCAAGCTCCCTATGACTCACAAATATCATTTTACTGCCAGCTTCTCAAATATTTTCTGGGGTCTTTTTTTTAAATTAACAATCCTCAAACTTTTATAGCTAATCTGATTGTTTTCATTTTACCACATATTCTCAGGTCTTAGAATTAAGAATGACATAAGTTATTGCTCCCATATCTTATCATATCTGTTACAGACGCTCCTTCTATACAGAAGATTATTGCGTCCTACGCTTATTAAGTGCATATTTTAGCACATGTCTAATATTTTTAGGTTTAAACTATACTATTAGACCAGCAGCTTTTCTTGTTGTTATAAATTTAAGGGAAGAAAGGTTGTGTCAAAAGTATTTTTTTTAAAAAGAACTGATACTGAAATTGTTCGTCTGATTATCTTCTTGCTCGCAGATATTTTTATTTAAGACTTCTCCTCCTGGGTAAATAAAAATTATATATATTTATATACATTTTTACACTTAAAAATCAATTGTAATGATACTTATCTTGTCATTAGTTTGTTTACCATACTCGAAGGTCAAGTACATTTTTACATGGCTCAATTGTTATAAAATGGTGAATTGAATTGTAGAAATATTTTAAATTTTTAAAAAAGATCAAACTCTTGAGCACTGTATTTTTTATACATTATGTACAATTTAATCATGGTGCTGTTGGCGGACTGCACATCCAGATCTCTACCAACGTTGATGGGTTTTGTGCAATGTGTGAATTAATATTAGTAATGAACCAAAAAAAAATCCAAACCAGCTACTTGCAGGGGAGGCATTAGTGTGTTTTAAAAAAAGAACAAATTTTAATCTTATTCAAAAGTTTTTTTTACACTTGAATTTCAAGTTGAAGTAAAATTAAGATACAAAAGGTGTTTTTTTTTAAAACGTTATCCAGCCACTTGTGATTACTCACCTACAAATCTATTTAATGAGCTCCAGAGAGCATTATTATTTATATTTTAAGATGTATATAAAAACAAAACAAATATGTTACAAATGTTTCACAATATCAACAGCAATTTTGTGATTCAAATAACCCTACTTTTAATTTGTTGAACCTACAATTCAATTGTATTTTGTAAAGATTGATTACAAAGCAAGTTTTTACTTTTTTCAGGTCTTCCACTTGTATAGAAAAGTGTTCATGTATAATACAGATAAATAAATATCTCTTTATATAATATATAACAATGTAACAAAATTGACAAGAGTTTTCATATAAGTAATGTGCTACAATGTCTGTTAAGGGCTTATGGGTTGAATGGTTAATAGACAAAATGGGCTCTGACATAACGGGCCTGTTCAAAATGGCCCTGGGCTCATAGTCAAAAATACTATCAAATATTATATTAGTATTAGTATTTTTACTCACAAATTCAGTGTTAGGTTTAGTTCACAAGAAACAATAATAATGACATCACAAGAAAGAATTTAATAGCATTTACTCGATAAGGTACTGACAATTTGTCTTGGGCCGTTTTGTCCGGTCACGGGGTTGAACATAAATTGTACTAAAAATCATTTTCATAATAATATGCTGAAAACAACATATTGTAATTTTTAAAAAGAATTTAAACAACATGCAACCAATTTTTTTTCCATAGCTATAACCCTTAAACTTTTTAAAGATTTGTGTATTTTAAAAAGGTAAAATTTAAGCAAAGTTCAAAATGTCATATCTCATAAGTTGAACTCACACTTATATGGCTTGCTAAAAAAAAATGTGTACATTTATATCATGATGAATGAACAATATATTTGAATGTGTAAATCTTATTTATATTTGACTCAATAGTGAAAAACTCACTGTATAAGTACTAGGGATGGATTGAAACAATGTCAATGTTTGATGGAAAACGTGAACATTTTTCAGTAATTTAGTCTATTTTTTCTTTCTACTCAGCTGTAACTGTAATCCATTTAAAAATAAAAATTATTTTTCATACATTTTTTTTCCATTTCCTTTTTTAAACCCATCAAAAATAATTTTTTTCTTATAACTTCTGTTTAAATTGAATTTGAAAAAATAGTTGAACTAGAGAAATTGTTTGTCAATGACAATATTTTAAGAAAATGGCAAGTCAATAATTACTTATATACCAGAATAGGCTTTAAGCTTACAGAAATGATCCATTTCTAGAATTTTTCTTGAAGCTCACTATTATTAAATTAATTGCAATGATAAAATTATACGTTATTGTGAAAGAATCTCTACCATTTGTTTCAATGAATGCTATATTTAAATTTCTCTCACAAGTACTGTACCCACTAGTTGTCTATCTAGAGATTCCTAACAAGATACTGTAAATTTACTCGAAACTTCATTTACTTTTGCTCATCTGCATCTTTTCAATACATACATGTGTAAGTAGGTGTCAAATAGCTGGAGCATCTCTGAGCAGAACAAAAATTAGTGTTTATTTTGTGTTATTTTAAACATTTTTACTTTTAGCAGTTAAACTTTTTTACAAAAGTACTGTACATTGTATTGTCAACTACCAAACATGTTTTTATGAGTTTGATACTGGTACTAATCTTAATGTATGGTCATGCGAGTGATACTTTATGGGTTTATTTTAGGTGTTTTCAAAGTTAATGGAATGTTTTATAATATAAATAAACTGCTAAAAACTACTTTACCATATTATTGTAAATTGTTTACTTTAATTTTCCCTTCATCCTTTTGTATTACTTGAGTAAACATATTTCATGTGTACACTTGTGGTATGCATGCCCCCAAGTTTAAGAATTTCAGGATTATGCGATAATAATTAAACTGAAATGTGCATTATTCATAAATAAAAATAATGTCTGAAAACCCCAACAAATTATCACGTGTCATGATTGGACAAAAAGAAAAAGAAGAAATATAAATGAACTTTAAAACAATTTGTCATATTTTTCATAATTTATTTACATTATTCAACAAATAACAAGTACAGTGTAAAAATAACAACAAATTTTAGCCTGAATGCATCCTTTAAAATGATTTTTAAGTTGTATAGCATTAGACCATTGAAGTTGTTTTGTTTAGGTTTTTCTTGTCATTATATAATTTCTACCAGGTCTTCAAAAAATTTTCAAAATAAAATGAGTCACTATATGATGCTCTTATTGCAGCATTCATACAAATAAATCCTAAGATGTTAGTATTTTTGTAAATTTCATGAATTCTAATATGCAGTGTATTTATTCCATAGCTTCTAAATTTTTTCCTGACAAATTGTTTTTAAAGTAACAAGTTCTTTCTTAACTTTCTAGGAAAAACTTTTTTGAGGAACAATTTTCATAACATGTGTAAAAATGTAATGTAATATAGCATTTCTTACAAATCATTTACCGCAATCTTTAGAAACAAAAATCACTCAATTTACAAATATTCCATATACATTATTCATAGCTATACAAATTGATGTAAATATTCATAAAATTCAGTCGTCGTCATCTTGATCTCTCAACATTTTTAGGTATTCTTTAGCCTTGATTTTCCTTGGAACAATATCTGTGGGGAGAAAAAATTATTTATGTCAGGGTATTTGTGCCAGATGCATACTATAGGTTTGATACATTTTGATGAGCTGGTAGAACAGCTAGATTCAATATAGGGTTGTCTTAATACTAATAACCAGGGTTCATAAGGGTTCTAAAAAATTTATTACATTTTATTTATTATTACTGAAATAAATTCATTTAATGCTTTTATAAAACCTCATTCTTATTGCAGCTCTGTTTCTTTATTTTTACCAGAGAAGATTATTTTTAAAAAAAATTTTTTAAAGAACATGTGAAGGTTTATAGATTACTAGACGCCCCGCGGCGTAGCATACGCCGCAGACTTGCTCATAGATAGTGCAAGAAAAAAAGGGAGGGGGAGAACGGACACAAACAGTAGCACGAACAAATGGGAACAACGCGGGTGAACGATGGGGGACCACCGAAGCATTTCTGGTAAGTATTTAGGACATCGCCACAATATATAAACAAATATTACAGCCATGAAGCCAAGTTGGAGAGCAACAACTTCGTCCATGAACGAAATATGCGACCAATAGAAACAGACAGGTACCTGGTGAAGGAATTGATATAACATTGAACAAAGCTTTTTTCCGTGACATGCGAAGCGGTGTTTATGTTTGCTAAGAAAGGGGGGAAAAGAATAGGCATTGACATTTTTAAAAATTAAAAAAAACATATGTTGCCACTTGGGCTTGAACCTAAGACCTTCCGCATGTTAGGCGGATGTAATAACCAATATACTACGAAATACATACACACTGTGCAGGAACTTCGAAAGTGAATGTAAAAAACATTGCTGTCTCAAGACATGCCCCACCCCTCCACTACCTTCGCTTGCCAACCGTTAACTGTGTTTAGTTGACCCGAGCGAGGGTCATTCGTCATGCTCGGTTGCACATATTTTTGCTGCTTACTTGCCTGGCATGGTCCCATGAAGAGAATTATATATATAGATACAATTAAATCTTCACTTTTTCAAAATACAAGAAAAGAAAACATTATTTAAATTTGGAAAATAAGAGTAAAAGGAGCACTGCTTAAACTAAATATGGCTCTGAATGTACATATATATATTCATGAATCGATATATGTACTGGTAGTCCAAACCCTTAGGTAACAGTTATGGGAAGGAAATCCATACACATAATAAAAGAGAATAATTTTTTTTAATTTTAAAGACTATCTGTGACAATCTTGAACACACTAAAAAGTAGGAAGTAATTTAATTAATTATTTTTTTTATTGAACATGCTTAAATTGGATACAGCATTTTAAGAAATTAATTTTTCCTCCACTTTAAACATTAATGAACACATTTTTTTTAGTTTCATTATACATTTACAAATTTCACTTTTTGAAATTAGTAATTTTGAAATCCTTATAAGTTATATTCCTAATCTCCATCCCTCACCTTGAAACCCTTTCCTACTTCAACCCTGCCTAAAAACTGAGGGGCGAGACGGATCATCAACTAAATTGAACCAAGCAATACTGAACTCATCGAGAAAAACTCATGTGATACTGATTAGATGCTGGAATCCAAATATCTGTACACCAATCCTTAAAATATTCCACTATCAATAGACAATAATTACAGCATTTAATATTCCTAAACAAATTGTTGCTTACCATGAAGAAACTGTAAAGTATCCTCTGAATTAACAATTTCTGCCAGGTCTTCGTATTGTAGAGAAGATTTGCTACTGCTCTGTTGGTAGGAAAATTTAGCTAGTGCCTGAATAAACAATTCCTGAGGATGTAAATAAAGAAAATGAGCACAGGAATTTAGTATCAACAAACTCCCAGTCTCTGTCCATTCGTTTTGCTTTGAGTTGGAGCAATGGATGCCTCAGAGTTCTGCTTCTCTATTAGTGGGACATAAAGTTGATTGACTTAAGATGACACAATTAAATACAACACCGCTGTGAAAAACGATGGTTTTTCTAGGTTAGGCAATTCTTGGTAAGACAAAGGAGACTTCCACATTTTCTGTATTGGAAATGAACATCAGCACAGGAAGATCCGAGTTCTTAGTTTTCAGATTATGTAAAAAGATTAAATCCTGAGCAATAACCGTTCCTGATTATGAAGTGACACCTTCTCCCCCTTTTAATGCTTAAAAGTATTCAATTATTTTACCTATTAACATCAAAGTATTTAATATTTGGGCTTTTAAGATGATCTTATATGAAATTAATTCAATAATATGAATGTCTCAACCCTGCAGAGTTATTGTAAAGTACCACACTATAGCACGTGTAGATTAGTTGTCATTGGCAAACATTACCATTCATTATTCATTCAACCTCATTTTGACTCCTACATTTCCAACAGTTTCATTTATAAGGGGTGGCTGTGAGCAAAAACTATTTAACCATTTTCAGAGGAGTTTTTAAATTATTTAGTCTTGAACCAACGCTGCAAGGTTCAAAAGGAGTTGATAATTTTATTTGATAAATTTTGTTGAATCATTAGACCTTGAAACTAGTTGAAACACTAGGACTAGAGAATTTTTCGCCCTGCGTCGTCTGATGGTAGCATCAAAGCCCGCTTCCCCGGCTTGCGATCAGCTCTTTTTCGCAATGCCCTCAATTCAGCGAATTTTAAAACATTTTTTAAAAAAAAGAAGAAGAAAATCCAAAGAATTGTGTATGATGGTTAATAGTCAATTTTTAAACATTTTTTTAGGACTCGTGATTAATAAGAGGACTGGTTAAACCGTTCGTTAAAGTTAGCGAGGTATTTTTCCAAAGTTTAAAAAACCCATGCCTCGTCTCGTCCGTTGGGACGTCATGTTTACCTCTCTTGTGTATTATGTGTGATGTCGGTCAAATCGCGAATTAAAAAATAATAATAATAAAAATTATAAAGCTTACTGAGTAAACAGTGATGATAAAATGGAATTCATTTAAATACCATATTATTTTTAAATCGTCAACTCTCCAAAATTATTGAATTTTGCGGCGCACACGACGATCCCGCCATCCTTCCTGTTCCAATAGGGTTTGAGCTACACTCACCATACGGATCACACAACAGTGAACTTTTCGGAAAAGAGCCTTCCTCAAATAACAAATAGTACACAAATAAAACGAATATAACGAAAGAACAAAACTTAGCTGCGGTGAAGTCCAATTAGACCAGTAGAGAAAATTCGTTTATTAATAATGATGTCCATGTATTATGTATGGCCTATCTATACTCAGTCTATGCTATAGTTATAGGCTATACATTTTAAATAACGAATTAAATACAATAGTCATTAGCTATTAATACTATTAGCCTTACGACATAAAGCCTATAGATTAGTATGCTTTTAATTTTAAGTCACTATAACTGTAACGTAACGCTAGACAATATTCCCACAGCTGTGTGAATAACGCTGGACAATATTCCCACAGCTGTGTGAATAACGCTGGACAATATTCCCACAGCTGTGTGAATAACGCTAGCCTATTTTAAATACAATTTCATTTTTTATTTCTTTACTAGATGTTTGATTATTATTTTGTTTGTTTGTAAGTAAGAAATTTCCATTTTGCATCTTATTGGAACAATCCGGCAAGTAGACTGATAGATAAAACAAAATGGTTGCATCACGATCAGACTACTGTTGAGAGCCGAAAAAATGCCTTAGACTTAGTTGACTTAGTCTTAGACATTAAAAAGACTTGACTAACAAATTAGGGCACTCCTGTCAACGGCGGTCCCAAAATCAAACATGCCCAGAATCATATTAAAATCAACTAAATTTACTATGAAATATATTTTAACATTAAAATATTATATTTTTGTTCAAATTAAACTACTGTTTTATAATTTACACGAAATAAAAAATTGTATATTTCATGCATCTTCTGTGATTTACGGAGCCATTGTTGCATGCCAATGGAGAAATCTTCTTTCTTAAAAGTTATTATTTTTTGTATTGCCCAATTGGATAATTTGGTTCATCCAGCTGAGCTGCAAGGCAGCACTACCTGGGTAAATAATTTATATTAAAAAATATTTCTCATAAATTTACAATAAAAAAGATAATCATACATTTATCTAATTTTTTTTTAAACTGTGGGGGTGTATTTTTGTGATATGTGTCACATTAACATATCCTGGAACAGGTAATATGTCAATGCTAAGTTGCTGCGAAGACGGCACTCCACTTAAAAACTACAAAGCAATGAATTTTGGCTACTTTTTGGTTAATAATTGACAAGGGGGAGGGTGGTTTATAAGAACTGTGATGTCACATACCTTGAACAGGCTTATTTCCCAAGTACTAATTTTATTTCATTAATTGCAGGGTGTGGGGGGACTCAGAAATACTTTATCGTAAATGACTTTACCATCAGTTGACGCCTCTGAATCTGATTAGTATTTAGCTTACCGCTAACATGAAAATTTAGTTTGATCTGAGGCCGTTAAAGAAATTAAATTATCTGGCCAAATGGGTGTTAAAAATATAAACAAACAACGATTTTTGCTAGAATTCTGATTTTAAAACCAGTTTTTATAGTTAAAAACCCCTTTAAACTCATCAAAACTCATAAAAAGCCACCATTTAACCATTAAATACTTCTTTTATTACTTAATGAATGTGTTTAAATTAGTAAAAGTACGTTACTTAATAAATTTTGTGATGTTTGATTTTGGGACCGCTGTTGACACTCAGAGTAGACACCGCTACAATTTACGCAGGCCAAAAACAATGGCAATGGGTTTTAAACAATGCATTTAAATATTATGAAAAAATAACACGATTACCGTAGCCTTTCCTGTTAAGTGGAGGGCTTCTTGACTAATACTTGAAACTTCAGGAGAACTTTTCATTATAGTTTTCACTCTTGATAGAGGTAGAGTGTTTAATGATTTTTCCGCCATGTTTTCTAAAAGCTGTGCTTTTAATAATCTTTTACCCTAAACGAGGGGATGTTTATATATACGTATCTTAATTTAATGAAGAGCGTTGCCAGTAAGTTATGTTTGTAGTTTCCCTTTTTGACCTACTTTCAGGTTCCTTTACCTTTGCAGGTATGACTTCCGCGTTAAAATGGCGGTGGTGTAGTGTTGTTATTGAAGAAAGTTTATAAAGTGAATTTTTCAACAAATCTTGGTAATTTAATATTTAAATCAAAGACATGCGATTATAAAGGCTTATAATTCCATTGTTAAAATCATTTAAATATATTTAAAAGAGTTTGCATTTTTTTAAAAGTTAAAACTAGTTTATAATTATAACACTTAACAAAGTTAATAAACTTTTCTGGCGTTTTTGTTGTACTTGACTTAGAAAAAATTGAAATTTGGGCTGATATTAAGTCACACAGTGACTCACACGTACATTTGTTTTTAATTAAATAAAATTTTGATTTTTTTAAATGAAATTTTTAGTATTAGTTGTAGTCTTGTACTTGAAGTAGTATCAGAAATGTCAGTGTCAGATCAGAATTGTCGAATTGTTCAGCAAGAGTGAGTCTGAATCAGTATTTTAAATCTTTTTTAAAATTTTAAGTTTAAAAAACATGGCTTGGCTTGTAAATTAAAAAACATGAATATTGAGTGCCTGCATTAAATAAATTCATATAGCATAACTTCAATTTTGAATATGATATAGGGGCCTATGCATCTACTCATCTGCTGTAGCTACTCAGCCTACTGACTACTGTATTGATACTGTATTATTACTGTATAATTGGACCCATCCACCAAAGAAAACTTACATACTTGACTTAACTAGAGCAAATTCAAGAGCTGCCAGATTCATTACTGGAGAATATTCAAAATTGACAAGAGTTAAGAGTAACAATAATAACACCATTAATAGTTAAATCATTAAACTTAGAAACACTAAGAGGATAAAAGAAAAATAATTCTAACTTTAGAAATACCACACAGAGATAATTTAATACAAAACTCAGATAGAAATAGGGATGAATGAAAACACTTTTTTAACCTTATGCAAGAACAAACTAACAAACACATACAAATTCTCATCCTTTCCGTCTGAAATTTGGGTGTAGAATAGGCTGCCTGAAGAAGCCAGGAAAACCAACACCCTAAAAGTACTTGGTTGGTATACTAATGAAAAACCAAAGCTAGACATAAATAATAATACATGTATGATATATATTCTTATCTGTAGTACGTAAGTAAAGGGGGGATGGCTTCAGAAAATCCATCCATTGAAATGTTTATTTTAAAAAATAATTATTATTCTATATATATGATATAATATCATATAAACTAGATAATACCTGTTATTTGATCTTTTCTTTCAAATTCAAATGTTTGTATTTCTTCCTCAGGGGTGAAGTGAGACAACTCTTCTAAGAGAGACAACTTCTAATCAAGCAAGATGTCTGCATCTGTTTATAACAACCCTTACATCTACAAGCCACCCCCGCCCAAGATAGACTACCCTTCCTTCTGTGCTGCATGCTCCTATTTAACATGCCGGTTAGTTTTTAGAGACCCACCTAAACCATAGATTTACAAGCTAATAGAATGCGTGGTTATGGAACTTTTAAAGCATTGTACCCCTTTAGCGGTACATAAATATAATTTTTTTAGCTACATTTTAGTGTTTACATATTTTCATAAATTATATTTCAGTGCCCTAAAAATTTGTTTAGGGCTGTCAGCATAATTTTGTTATGAAGAAAACCAATGTTCTATCTAATGTTCATTGGTCCTTGTGCAAAATTGCACAGCCTCGATTTTTGTGTGCAATATTTAACAAAATTTGCTGCGCTGTAATTCTAAACTGCTGCGTTGTGTCAGTCAGCTTAAATATTAAAAGAAACATTGAAGACAACCCACCACCAATGTTCCGTGGCAGCGCAGATATCTGAACGACGCGTGCAGCAGCTTATATTTACTACACAGCAAATTTTGTAAAATATTGCACACAAAAATAGATGCTGTGCAAGTTTTTCTTCTTTGCACACAGACTAATGAACCTAAGAGGGATCATTGCCCACCACCCTCACACTCCATGTTTTTTGCGGTCAATGTTTGACCAAATTGTTTTTTAAAAAGTACATAGTATTCTTTTAAATTGTCCTTATCCTGTTATCTTTACTAATTTTATTACTTCCTTCCACAGTTTTGTGCTGGACTCCAAAATTTTAGCAGTGAGTGTCCTGCTGCTGATCGTGTCCCTCTTGGTCATCATTGGCATGATTATAGCACCGTTCTGGTTTCAGCTAGTTCTTAGCCCCAATGATGGAACTTTTGGTTCGGAGCCTGTTAAGCGTGAGCTGACCATTGATTGCGGCCTGTTCTTCATGAGGGAATCAATCATGGACAACACTCTTTTTTTGAACAAGTTTTCCACCAACCGCGAGATTGTGCCGAGTAAGAAGAATTAACTTTTGCTTTGGGATCTGCGCTTTATAATCTGGTGGCAAGAATAATTAATCAACTGTTTCTGAGATTATTTATATCAAATATATTACCAAATTATTCTTTTTTTTTAAAAGGTTTGCTGTCATTTTTTTTTAGTGTACCAGGAAAAGTAAGCTCTCTTAGTTCCAATGGAATTTAAACCAAGAACAAAAATAGAATTTTTATTTTCAGTGGCCGAGCATAATGCATGTTCAGCTGGTGTAATGAAAGTCAGGGGTTCAAGTCTTTGTTAAGGCAGGTGTTTGATCCCTCGGCTTAAGGGTGTCCCTGAGTCTACCCAGCTCTGTTGGGTACCTGCCATTAGTTGGGGTAATTTAAAGATGGGCGGGCATTGTGCTAGCCACATAATACCCTCATATTCAGTGCCCACTGAAACTTTGTGAAAGCTGCTTCACTTGCCCCTTAGATCTGAAATGAAAACTTAACAATATTCAAAAAGAATTCTAAAAGAGCAATTTAAAGTTTAACACAATTTTACTGAATAACTAGTGCACATTTGAACATTTTCAAATATGCACAATATTGTATTTTCCCAATTGGTGTGTTCATTTTTTAAATTTTTGAGATCTATTAAAATTTATTTGGGGTGAGGGTATGATTAATTTAAATCTTCAAAGTCCTTTGTTTTTAGTCCGGGGCTAAAAGGGGACACTATTATTCTCATAAGGTATAGGGGTCTTGTACAGCATCCTGTTATTCTCAGTTGATGGCTTCACGTTGTAAAAGGCAATATTTGTCATCGGTGTTGTTAAAAGTGTAGTTTTATGGTCAAGGACAAGGTTTTTAATGCAATTTCCCTTGGGAATTGTGTTTATAGATTCGATATGTCTGGCATGTCTTTTCGAGCTTTGAACAGCAACTCCTCCTGAACCATACCAGATAGAGAGTTCGGGTCTATTGCAAATATGTTAAGGAGGTCCCGAGGATGTGCATGGGGCAAAAAAATTACAGAAAAGATTTACTGGATTTCTTGGAAAATATAAAAAAATAAAAAAAATATCAGTATTTTGTCAATTTCTTACCAACCATAACATCTATCGGGTTGAAAAAACGCCAAACGGTAGCTAATAATATTTAGAACAATGTTGGAGAAGGAATTTTTGAAAAATCTCTTTTTGTGCGACTCCGGTAATTTTAGCAGCAATTTGTAGATGGCAATTGTTTTGTTTACTTTCAAAATTATTGATTTGAAATGACTTTTAATGTAATCTAGAATGATAGTTAATGGGGTTTTCCCGCTTTGTGAATGCTTATGTTAGATTGTTACGAGGGACGCATTATATTGACACATTCTTGGTGTGATGTGAGGTGATATTACGTCATATTGTGTTTAATTTCAGAATTACTTATTTGAATCGACTTAAAATGTAATCTAGAATGATTTCCCTTGAATAAAAAAATCGGAAATTCTTTTTTGGAAATTGCGTTTAAATACTCATTCGAGTTTTTATTACTTGTTTTTTTTTACCCTTGAGAAATTTATTCAAATGTCTTGTGTTTAAATTTGCTATAGTTTTAACATTTTGTCTTTTTTAGAAAATTAATGTGCCTCATATTATTAAATTGTATGAAGAGTGCTCTCATTAAAAAAAAATGATTTAAATTTAACGTAATAGATTAATCTTATTATAATTTATATTGTATGGCTATTTTTTCTTATGTTTGGTTTACATTATATAATAGTAAAATAAAGATTTTAATCTAACAACAAAATATCCATTGAACTTCACATTTTTTTAAAAATACATTTTTAAATATCTTCTTAATGGAATGTTTTAAAAAATGTATTAATAAGTTCAACTCATTTTGAAAATAAATTTGAATTAAGAAATAGTAATTTTTCAAGTTTTGATTTAGGGATAGTCTTTTTGAAAGGGACAATAGAACAAGATACTTTTGCAATGAAGAAATTAATTTCTATTTTCACCAGAGGTGCTGCAAAGTGCTCAGGTCTGTTCAGTGCTTGGGACTTGTGTTCTGATGGGATGCTGCCTTGGGGGGATACTTTTGATGGTCAGGAGATTTGCCTCTGCAACAGCTTTGATCATTCTTGCTGGTGCCACATCAATGGCAGGTAAGTGATTAACCCATTCAATACGACCGCATTTTTTTAAGGGTACGCTGTAAAATTTTAGGTTAAAAAATCCATTCCACCTGATGATTTTAAACTGAAAAACTCAGCTTTGCTATTTATCAAAACTATTTCATGCTGCATATCAAAATTTAGGTAATTGAAAAAGGAATATGTTTCTACTATAAAACGTGAGACAAAATTACCCAAATAAAACCTTTAGGGATATTATTGCATGTTTATGTAAAAAAAAAGTAAAAAATTATTTTTTTTTGCATTACTCACCAGCTCATAAATCAGGTAAAAAAATAGTCCAATCAAGTTCATATTTCTAACAAATAAGTCTTATTATATATCTAAAACAACTGGAAGTTTCATTGCAGTAGCTCCAGAAATTATAAAGTTATGAATTTTTTCCCATGACACGTTTCAATTTAAAAAAAAATTTCAACAATAAAATAATTATACTCTAATATTTACACATATTTCCAAAATAGTAAATTTTCGTAATCACAGTTGACACTGAGTTTTCAAATTTATTATCATTTGTAATTGATTTGTCCATTCAAATCAATTTATTTGCTGGATCATCGGTCGTAGATCGAAAAATTAATATATTAGTACTAGGATTAGTACTCAATGAAACCATTTGGATCAGCTGTTATTTGTTTACAAAATTTTTTAACTGAAAAAACAAGCACAAAATACACTAAACGTGGTCTAATCCTTTCGAAATTGCACACAACGGAAGTTGAAACTCTTCTGAATAGAAGTTTTAAAAGCTATTAATAAAATAGTTGAATGGAAAAGTCTGATTACTAATAAAATGAAACAAACCATCGGTGACACAGAGAGTGGCTAAACATACACAGCCGAAATGGCGGTGGCGCACACTGCGGCGAAACGTATTAAATGGGTTAACAAAATCTAATTTTTAAGTCGTCTTTTAAAATATCATTTGAACCTAGCTGATTGTATATAAAAATATAAAAAATCATAGTCATTAATTCAGTTTTAGGTTTAAAAGCCTGACAAATGAATAAACATAGAATAAATTAATTTTTAATTTAAGGATGTTGCCAGCATATTTTTGTATTTGACTAACTAAAGTAAATGTGAATGTAATTTTCACTCTCTAGCACTTTGTGAGGTGTTTGTGGTCATATTTGCTGGTATACTTCTTGGCATGAGCACCTGTAACCCTTATGAATCAACTGGCTGCAAATACGAAAAAAATCAGGTGTGGCGTATGATTCCTATCTATGATCAGTTTTACCGCATTGAGCCGCACATCACACCTTTCGTCAAGCCAAACTGGGCCTTTTACATTGCCATCATTGGAGCTGCTATTGCTGTTGGTATGTTACATTTTTTGTCCTCATTACTTTCAACTTTTTATTTAATAGCTTAATTTTAATTTTTAATTACCTCTTACACATTTTTTTTCTATTTTCAATACCTAGTGTGATTTACATATTAGTCAACTTGTCAATTTTTTGTTATTTATTTTGAAGGAACATGGAACTTCTCAACATTATGTCAGTTAATATCAATAACCCACTAACATGTCAGATCTAACAGATTGTGTCTCGTCTGTGTTAAACCTAACCTATCACAATTCGTTTATTCTTCAGTGGCGGCCATTATTCTCTGGATAGAAGCTATCAAGACCAACCGTAATCTTGAGCACATCCGCTACCAACAACTGCGACTGACCAGAGATCCTTATGAGCACGATGTTGATCCTTTGGTGAGTGTTTTAAAAAAAAATTATTTTATGAAAGATCCTTTAAATTTCACATAACTTTAGTTAGTTCCTCAGGTCCATTGAAATGGAACTGAACTTTTTGATGCAAGCTGCTAAGGAGTACAGAAAATTATAGTTACATTTTAATTGATTGGTGGAGTTGAAAATTTTTTTTTCCTGCCAATTGAAAAATGAATGCAGAACATTTTTTGGTATGTTGTGATTTACTGTCATCTTTCCTTGAATAAATTTGTATAAATTGATAATTATGTTTGTACTACTATATGTACCGTACTGTAATTTTATGTTGTAGTTAGGATATGAATGTTGCACATTGGATGCATTGATGAATAATGTGTTACTATTTTTTTTGTAACGCACTGTGAGCCTAGTTGCTTACTAGGGTATAGCACTATATGAATGATTAATTTATTATTATTATTCTGTCTCCTAACAGGTAGGTAAAAAATATGTGTATGTTCCACCGACCCAGCATGGTCTAAATACGTACGGCATGCAGCCTGTCCTCCACTCTGGCCGTATGGGCTACTCTAATGACCCATCACGTGATGACAGCTACATACCACCGGCCAGCCTCAGGTCAGCCCCAGCCGTGTCTTACCATCCCTCCACCCCAGAGTACAAAAGGAAGGGGCCCCCCTCTAGTACCAGCAGTGCCAGTGGGGCAATCGTCTCCAGGGAAATTGATCTTTAGCCAGCTTCAAGTCTTTTAACATATCAGCGACGTACCCGATCGAGCGTCTGTGGTATGATTGTTGAGTGGATTATTTGTAATTCTTGTACATTGCATGCTCCCAAAACTCATGGAACACATTATTCAGTCGTATCCTTGCTCATTTAGATTTCCTGAGAAATGAATCCACCAGATAATGGCTCAACTATCAAACTAGTTTTAAGACATGAATTTTATTTAAAGCTGGTTAGTGACATCACAGATTTCTTTGCCCACATGTCTAGTTTTCTTGTATGTATATTTAGTGAACTGTAAAATTAATTTTGTGTGTGTGTGTAAGATTGTCACAGATTTTGGTGTATCATAAAAAAAAACTGCTGCAAGAGTCATAGTTCACATTTTTCTTTAAAGTTCAGTTTAGTTCAGAAGGATGTTTACAAATGAAGACCTCAAGGGAAGAAACGGATATGTGACATTTTTGAATTTTTAAAATTTATACCTGTATCTGATAGAAGATAAAAAATAGAATGCTCTGAAACTACAAAAATATGACATAGCCGTTTCTTTCATTGAGCTCTTCAAATACTCTCAGACTCTCAGACTCATATAGACTTAAATTTGTTTACATTTTTAAGTTAAGTTCACATCATGTTTAGTGTTCACTTTTTTAAATTCATTTTAAAATTAGTTGGGTTTTCCCTTACAAATGACTTCATGTTACAACTTCTTTCATCATTAAATGATACCTTATCATGTAAATATTACAAATGTTTTTAAAATAAACAAAGGTATTTCCCAAAATAATGTAGGTCATTTGTTTATATCTAATCATTTATAAATATTCATTTCTTTATATCGTCAACACAGAAGAAGGTTGGATCAAAATTAAGTGCAAAAATTAAGTTGCTTTTTTTATTGTTAGAAAATGTTACTATATCTTTAATTGAAACAATAAATTGTCAACAATGTTCCCTCCAAAGTTGTGTGCAAAATAAAACAAAACATGTGCAAAGTTCCACAGCATCCTTTTTGTGTGTGTGTGTGTAAAACTGTACACTCCACAAACACAGATATTTTATTTTGCTTATGAAAATTTGCTATGGAGTAATTCTATTTCTGTTGTTAGATATCTGTGCGGCCATGCATCTTAAAGGGAACATTGATTGTCACATATTTTTTTACTGATAGTTGATCAGTTATCGTGCCTGAGTCAATGTGCTTAAACCTCCTTGAGTGGATTAGCATATCACATTATCAGTCACTGGAGTATTGATATGGGGGGTATAGTACATAGGTGCATGCACAAATTGACTGATAAAAGATGTATATTTTACAAGTTGTAATAAGTGGTTTCAACAAGCAGCTAACACAACATTCCTGTACTATATTTTAAAGAAAGGCCTTGAACATTCCAGAGCTTTTTTTTTATATTGTTATAATTGTACGTTTTTTATTATTCAATAAATTATATATACACAATTTCTTAGTTTTGAGTGAATTTATTTTGAGGAATCTAATGTGTTATTTTTGAAAATTTTGTTTACTAAAAAAGACTGATGTGCAAATACGTGTTTTTTATTTGCCATGGTGATAGATAATACATATAGATTTGAAATATTTCTTATACTTGTAGTGCTGAGAATGATCTCGATGTGTCCCGTTCATTTAACAAATCTTAAATTATGTTTTAAGGGAGGCTATTCTCAGTATTTTTAATACAATAATACAATTGGTTCCCCTTGTAAATTCTTAAAATAATTATAAATCATTACTTTCTGATAAATAGCATTACCATTTTTTAAATTTATTTTATTTTGCTATTGAAGGTGGGTTGCAAGAAAAATAGTATCCCCTTTTCTTTTTGGAAATTTCAATTTTTTTAATGGAATAAATCGAATAAATAAAGTAGGTGTTTTCCCCTCACTTGCAATTACATTTTAATACAATTTAGCTGATCTCCCAACATGACGGGAGAGGGGAGCGTGGTAAGAAAGAGGATTCTCGTAAACCACAGAAATAACTCGGAGTTTGAGATAATACTGGTTAATGCCCATGAAATTGCTGTCAGTTTAGAGACGCCAGCACTTTTTGCGACCCAGAACCAACCGGTACCAGAAGAAAGAAGGTGATATACAAATGTCGGGTTTTTTTAAAGTAAGATTCCCCTATGGCGGATTAAGGGTGGTGCTGATTGGGCTAAAGCCAGGGGCCCCAACTGATTCAAGAGCCCCAAACTTATATTGTATAATAAAGGTGGATGGACCGGGCCCCAGGTAGAAATTCAGCCAAGAGCCCCGTGCAATCTTGATCCGCCCCTGAGATTCACTCTCATATAGATTTAGGAATACACAAACACCTCTCTTATTATGTGTGCAAGAACAAACACATACAAGATTCTCGTTCTTTCCGTCCGGAATTCAGACGTGGAATTAGTTCCCTCATTGAACCAGGAAAACCAACACCTATTCAACATTTAAAACTCTAATAGAAATGCGAGACTAGACATAAACCATGGGTAAACGTAGGACGCAATAAACTTCTGTATAGAAGGAGCGTCTGTAACAGATAAGATAAGATAATTTTTTTTTAAAATATAATAAGTTCGGTGTTTGGTTTCCACTATGAATATGATGTTCACAGTGCTCAGAAAATATATCTGGTGGGGAAGCAGTGGCGTGGTGACCCGTCAAAACGGCCCCAGACCAATTTTTAACATTTTTCAACAAAAAAAATATTTTATTTTTTCATGTTAAGCTTTTGTCAACTTTTTCACCCTTAAAGAAAGTGGTAAAATTGTAAAATTATATCTTGTGATTGTTATTATATTGTTTCTTGTCAACAAACAGCCGCGATTGGTGCCATTTCGCGTAAAGGCTATTAAATTTACTATTGTGGTGTCATTATTATTGTTTATTATTAGCAAAACCTGACACTGTATAGGTGAGTAAATATACGAATTTAATATTTGATTGGACATTTTACTTTTAGTCCATCTATTAGTCCGGGGCCGTTTTGTCAGCGGTTGTTTTGTCGGTGAACCCAGTGGCGTAGCTAGGGATTTGTAGGAGTCTGGAGGCCCGAGGACCTAACCTGTTTGGGGGCCCCACATACATGGAGGTAGCGTAATATTTAATGTAAAAAAATTCGGACACTAATTTGGGGGCCTCCCCTCAAGTGGGGGCCCGGGGGGACTTTCGAATTTGTCCCTCCTCCCCCTCACATAGCTACGCCACTGTAGCGAAGTTAAGAAACATTGCTGAATTCTCAAAAAAAAGTTTTCTGACATGGAAACCCTTAAGATGTTGATGCTTTTGATCTAAGCAGTGAACTGATTACCATTTCAAACGAGTCGCAAGGTGCAGATAGCCACAGGATGTGCTAAACTTTGTAGCGAAAACTAATCTTTAATAGATATCGTGCTCAACACTGTTGTTACTCTGCGGGTTCTCTTGTCACTTTCAATCTCTGGGGCTGGCGGTGAGAGAAGATTCTCAAACTGATGAAAACATTTTTTTTACGAACGTTCAAGCATACAAGAAAGACTTGCTGGACCAGAGAACATGGCTAGGGACATAGAACTGATGGAACTCGTTTCTACATTTGCTATACAGTAAAAGCGAGAAAACTTAAGGTTTTTGAAATTGAATTGTATACGGTTTTACCATCATAAAATGATCATATTAACACTCACAAACACAAATGATTTTGTCAGTTTATATTTGTCTATTTTGATCACAGCCTATGTAATACTTTTTTTAAAAATATAAATATTTCATACATATGCATGCATATTCTATTGAATGTAAAACAAACACCGTGTAGTATTAGATTTCTTCTTGCAAGTTAACATTTATTAATTAATTAGGTGCTAAGGCGCGATGGCGCAGGGGGAGAGATTCGCCTTGGGTGCCCACTATTCTGTGGTCCCGCCCTGGTTGACGCAAACTGAATTCAATTTGTTTATGGGCGGGGTGGTGTCACCTTCCCCTCTTTGATGTTGTTATTCTATCCTAAAAAGTATTTCCTTGTGAACCCGAGTGAGTGTTGGTATAAGTATTATCCAATTATTCTATAGTCATCTGAGTTGCTACAAGTTCCTACGCTGCCTACTTAGTAACTATAAAGAAAACTGCTCTTCATATAGCAGTGACACCTATTAAATATAGGCCTTGTTTCTACATTTTTTGAAGGAAATGAATAGCATAAGTTTCAGATTTCAGTTTCATAACGGACAACAACCAGTTACGTCCTATGTCATTCTCGACACAGTCTAATTAAAGAACAAAGGAGTGTGCTACGTCATCGGCAATTAGTCAAAGGTTTGTTTCCTGTACTCTCCCCTCCACCAGTCCCAATGTTTACCTCGTCTCTGTGGGGGATGAGAGGGAGGTGTAGTGTCACCTTGAGAGAAATATAGGACAATTGACCCCGGCCTGTGCACCCTTACAGGATGACAGGCAAGGTCACCCAGTCAAGGGTAGACGCACGCCCCATCACACTCATTGTGGCGAGGAGGGGCTGGCAGAGGTTCTCACATTCATTCGTTTAGGACTAGAGGGACTGTCAAGAGAAGGCTCTCGGGCTCTCCTATTCTATTTTAGATGGGGCGGCAACACTTTTTGTTTTATTGGCCAATCAACACCCTTAGAATTAGTAACGAGATTATCTTCTACTAGCAACAAAGCCCGTCCAAGGACGTTCCGCCACCGTTCGGTGGCATGTTGTAACTCCCACCCAACAGCCGTCTCGACCGGCATACATGTGCACCACGTCAAAAATACTATTCATTATAGTTAAAATAAATAACTCGTAATAACAGAGTTTTTCACTATAAATCCCAACCAACGCGCATAACTCAAAATAAAGTCTTGGAAGAAATACTGCACCAAAAATTACTCGTTTTGAACGTCCGCGTAAATGGCGTAAACGTGTTCAACATGATTGGTTGTATGAGTCATATGTGTTTGATGGACCAATCGCTATAGATGACGGGACAGAACGGACAGAAACTTGCCTTTTATTATATAGGAGGATTTGCGTATTGATAAACATAACTACCCGGTAAGTATAGTACTGCAGTCAGCATGTTTTACACCAGTCAATTATTACTGAGGACACCATTTCAGCTATTTCAGCTATTAGTAAAAAAAATAAATAATAATAAATAAATTTTAAAAAATAAAATAAAAAACAACAACAACAACAACAAAACACACAACATTTCAGCTATTACTGACAACACCACTTTACCAGACGTTTGGGTGATTCCATTATTGTGTTTTCTTCATTGACCTACAATATTATCTACTACATACGACCCGCGGCGTAGCATACGCCGCAGACTTGCTCATAGATAGTGCAAAGAATGGACACAAACAGCAGCACGAAGAAATTAAAACAACACGAGTGAACATCGGAGGGGGGAGGGGGAACCGCCAACGCATTGTTGGTCTTGAGACATGCGCATTGCGGTTAGCTACCTCCCCTCCCCCCACTCTGCACCACCCTGGCTTGCCAACCATAAACTGTGATTGGTCTACCCTAGTGAGGGCCATTCGTCATGGTTATTTGCACACCTCGAGTGCTTGTTCTGATGAATTATATACATAGATAGATAATAACATAGTCCCTCAAAAAATTCGACCGATTTCTCAACAGGGATATGACATTTTGTATATTATTATCATATGTTGAAGGAAACACACATAAGTTCGTTGCTTTCAGCGGCAGCTTGGGCCAGGGTCCTAAGGGGGCAAAGTTCTTATCTTATCTGTTACAGACGCTCCTTCTATGCAGAAGGCTATCGCGTCCTACGCATATCCATGATTTGTTTCTAGTCTTGCAATTTTACTAGAGTTTTAAATGTTGATAAAGTGTTGGTTTCCACAGACAACCCATTCCACGTCCTAATTCTGGGAGGTTCATTTATTAGTTATACACTTAATCTCATTATCATCATCATTGGTCCTAGTCAACCTTAAATCTTTTCCGAATGAAATGAGACAAGGGCCAGTGGTTCCATGAAGTTGATATAATTTAAAAAGAATTACAACCAGTTCAAATGTGGTAATTGTTATTCAAACAGGTTATGCATGGGCCTGAAAAGACGTCACAGAAAAGTTGAACGTTTCGGCAAAAAGCTTTCCTCAACGAACAAATAGACAAAAACAAATAAAACTTAGCTGCGGTGTAATTCAGAGCCAAAAAAGAGTAATACATAAGATCAATACATAAGATTAATACATAAGATCAATACATAAGATCAATACATACGACCAATACATAAGATCAATACATACGACCAATACATAAGATCAATACATAAGATCAATACATAAGATCAATACATAAGATCAATACATACGACCGATACATAAGATCAATACATAAGATCAATACATAAGATCAATACATAAGATCAATACATAAGATCAATACATAAGATCAATACATAAGATCAATACATAAGATCAATACATAAGATCAATACATAAGATCAATACATAAGATCAATATTAGTTTATTTATCTATAAGCCTGATACGAGTCTCACTCTTATTTTGTTCATTTAAACTGTGGACGTGGTCCAGAGTCATTGTTAACACATCCCTGGTAGATCGATTGTGAACACATCCCTGGTAGTTCGAAGCCGAAGAGCTTTAAAGTTTGGACAAAATACGGGGGAGACTGCAATCAGGCTTTTAGGTTTAAAAAAAAAGTTATTTGGCCTGACAGGACGTAAAAAACGTTGTTGTTGTTGTTTGTAAACTAAAAATAAAAGTTTGGGAAGCACTGTTTTCTGTCTGACGTCATGACGGCCTAGGCACCATGTGACATGCCTTTCAAGCCTAGGCCTCAGGCACTCGGTTGAGTTTCGCACACAATAGCACATTGGCCAGAGACTTGATGCCATCTCTCTAAGAGTTACCTCCCCGGCGACACGGTCTGTTTGTTGCGATGACGTCAGAGGCATTGGAGGGGGGTCGATGAGATGTCAGTCGCAAGTCTTCACTTTGGGCGGTTTGTGTGTGTGTGTGTTAAAGTATCGACCCGATACTTTTTTTCATGATACACGCTAATGTTGTATATACACGTTAATGTTGTATATACACGTTAATGTTGTATATACACGCTAATGTTGTATATACACGCTAATGTTGTATATACACGCTAATGTTGTATATACACGTTAATGTTGTATATACACGTTAATGTTGTATATACACGCTAATGTTGTATATACACGCTAATGTTGTATATACACGTTAATGTTGTATATACACGTTAATGTTGTATATACACGCTAATGTTGTATATACACGCTAATGTTGTATATACACGTTAATGTTGTATATACACGCTAATGTTGTATATACACGCTAATGTTGTATATACACGCTAATGTTGTATATACACGCTAATGTTGTATATACACGTTAATGTTGTATATACACGTTAATGTTGTATATACACGCTAATGTTGTATATACACGTTAATGTTGTATATACACGTTAATGTTGTATATACACGCTAATGTTGTATATACACGCTAATGTTGTATATACACGCTAATGTTGTATATACACGTTAATGTTGTATATACACGTTAATGTTGTATATACATGTTAATGTTGTATATACACGTTAATTTTGTATATACACGTTAATGTTGTATATACACGTTAATGTTGTATATACACGCTAATGTTGTATATACACGCTAATGTTGTATATACACGCTAATGTTGTATATACACGTTAATGTTGTATATACACGTTAATGTTGTATATACACGTTAATGTTGTATATACACGTTAATTTTGTATATACACGCTAATGTTGTATATACACGTTAATGTTGTATATACACGCTAATGTTGTATATACACGCTAACACACGCAAAATTCAGATTTAAAAAAAAATTTTTTTTAAAAACCACGATGTCATGTCGAGGGCAATCGTGTGCTTGTAACGGAACTATAAATACAATCACTCAAGCGATAATAGGCCGGAAACCAGTGGGGTGGCTATTGTTTGTTTCATCCGGGACGTCGCTTTGTTTGCCGCCACTCGGTGACGGAAGCACTCTACGCACAGCGAAAATTAACTAAAGATACATGTCTTTTGTGAAATGACTGAAAATTGACAGCCCAGTCCCAGGGGAGAGTGGCGCGTCTAACTAAGTCTACAACAGATAAATTATAAAAGAGATCAAGAGTAAAGTCTCTTGGTGGGATGAACTAGAGAGAACGTACGCACGAGAACATAGATGAGTAGAAACGTGTGGGAAGCAGAGCCATGGCCCCATGATGGCTTGGACCCTGGAAGTAAAGAACACAGGGCCGGATTAAGACTGCACGGGGCCACTGGCTGCAATTTAAACTGGGGCCCCAGCAATCGTCCATTTAAGTAAAACGAATGATAGAAGCTAATATAAGACTGTAACTTGTGAGGCAGAGTGTAACAAGAAGAAAAATTAAATAGAAGTCAATTTAATTAATATAAAGCTACAAGAAAATCCAAAATTCATTATAATATTTATTATTTATTTCAATCTAGAATTGCGAACTTTTCTCATGGCGAAGTTAGCTCTGAAGTTCCTTTTCAATACTCATCAGAGAGAGCAGACTCAGTCTTTGTTGTCCCATGCAACTTCTAACTTAATTTTGTATTATTTTCATCTTTGAAAATGATAACTCTCCACTGCAGTTTGATGTCATCACTGAGAGATAGATGCGAAGTGCGATGTGTACATTTGTAAAGGACTGTGTAAAAATGTTCTCATTCAAAAACATCAACATTTTTAGCTCTGTGCATGTGTTTTGAGTTTTGCATCGTGCTACTTCCTGTTACTGACACTGAGCCTGGGGCTGGACAATAACTATTTTAAAGAGTTCTGAAAATTGGACTAATTCTGAAGGAAAGCAGTCTTTGAAATCACTTGAATAATCTTCCATTTGCTTGGCTGCTGCCCATCGGATGGCGTCATTGCTGAGCTTGCCCATTCCTTTTTCTTCATAGGAAACAAAATCAGAACGCTGTCTTTTAACAAACTAAATGCGAGACTTCAACAAATGCATTGTTGAATTAAAAGATAGTCCCCGCTCTTGAAGGGATACATTCGTTTTCTGAAATCTTTCTAAAATTGTGTCCCAAATTTCAAGTGCAATAGCTATTTCCCGTTGTTCAAGTTCATTCCAAATTCATTCTGCTTCAAGTCAACTGTCACGTGGCTGATTTTAGTCAGTTGCCAATTCTTCCAGTGATACGATATTCTAATGGTATGGTTTATTAATAGACCTTACAGCATCAGGCCGAGCTGACCATCTTGTGTCAGACAAGGAAGGCTTTGTTAACATGTAACCCTTTCATGTGTTTTTGAAGTACCTGCCAACGATGAGTGGATGCAACAGGCCAGGTATAAAGATTTTGCAGAAGGCATCTGGCTGCAGAAGGACAACCTTCTGCACTTTTCCCAACCAAATTAAGGGAATGAGCTGTGCACAGCGCACAATTAGCATAACTGCATTTCTAAAGAAGGACAGCCTGGACTCCGTTATACTTCCCACTAAAATTTGTAACATTGTCGTATGACTGTCCACGGCAATTTTGAATTTGAATGTCATTTTCTTCCAAAAAAATAAGAATAATTTGGGGAATTTCTAATCCAGTATGGGAATACATTGGTATGAACTTGATGAATCGCTCAACTGGGCCACATTGTGAAAATATTGGATGATCACTTTTAACTGGTCCACACGCATAATATCTGGCGTGGAGTCTTCAGATATCGAGAAGTACTTTGTAGATTTTATTTCAGCATCAATAAAAGACAAAACCTTTTGACCCATCCGTTCAATAAACTCTTCAAAAATAGTATTTGAGGAAATATAAGACGTTTTTCCACGTACTTTATCTCCAGGGTTGTTAACAATACTAAAAAAAAATTATTGGCAATAGCAATACCAATACTGCCTGTAAAATCTATTGGCAATACCAATACCAATACAATTTTAAAACCAGTATTGCAATACCAATACCAATATTTATTTATTATTGCCTTACCAATACCAATATTTGGGTCATTCGACGAATAAAACGCAAATACGTAATTCATCGCTCTATATCACTTACATCGATAAACGATAACAACATTTTTGGCAAAATTTAGACAATGTATTTTTAACCAAATTTTGTTCAATAGTTAACACTTGCTTCATCAGTTTTCCTCAAAGCATTCAAAAGTCTTTGACAACATATTAAATAAGTCGGCATACCTTAACGTCCTTAAGCAACACGATTTTTAATATGTATACTGTACACATATTGTGAATGAATGGATGGATGGATGAATGAATGGATGAATGAAGCAAATGACTGTCATAGAAAAGCAAATGATACATAAACGGTTAAACATCATACTATAGTAAAAACAGTCAGACCGAGTCAGTGGATTGCATCACATCTGGAAAACTAACGATGAACGATGAATTTTAGTAGAGTTCACAGGATAACGCCACCTATTTGGCCGTTACCACTTAGCCAAGCGAAGAAAAGTAACCATTTCAAAATGTGCACTGCTCAGTTGTGAACGAAAAGGGGAAAATAATCGTCCTCCTAATGAAAACAACCTTTCAACAGCAGCGCTTGAAGGAAGTCCTATATGCAGGTCTATGTATATTTTACGGATATGTGGATAGGCATCCAATGATGCAATACTGTCTGAAGTGTCTGCCAAGTAATTATTAATTTCTTGATTCACATCAGGTGAATCATTCACACGATGTCGTATGGCTGACAATCCAGCGAAGAAGTCTGGCTGATTATCTGTACCCATCAGCAGCAGCCGATGTTGCTTTCTGATCATCAGTAGGAGCAACCAACAGTGATTGTGAAACGCGTCTCTTCAGTGCTTCAATAAGATGCGAACGCTGTAAATCATCATCTATCCAGTCCAACTTGAATTTGGGATGTACAACGGATGCCAGCTGAGCATCAAAGCTGTCAAACATGTTTGAAAATCTTCTATCGATGGCATTCAAAAGACATGAAGCTAATGGAGAACAAATTACGAGCCGATCATTCTTTCCTTGATCAAGAAACACTTTTAACTGAGCCTTCATCACGACAAGTGTTGGTAGAAGGAAACCAAGTCCAATGTCTTTTTAGTTTCACCCTGCAAAATATCTAGTCCACAGCAAACAGGCTTCATAACAGCAACATACTCTTTAACAAATGTTTTCTGTACAGGCTGTAGTCTTTTGATATCAAGTTCATCACAAAGTTTGTCAAACTTAACTTCCATGTCACTTACACAGAGAATGTTGTAAACTCTGGTGACAGCATCATACATTGAATTCCACCGGGTTTCACCAGGTGTTACCAAAAGCATACCAAGTGAATCCTTGATCTTTTCAGAAGCTACAACTGATCGGTTTTGTTTATTCCAGAGGGCTGTCAACTTTGAAAATGTTTGAACCAATGTTGTAGATAATTTATTGAATATTGCTTTTAGTATTGGTTAAAAATCAATACCAATATCAAAAATAATTATTGGCAATACCAATACCAATATCAAATTTCAAGAAGTATTGCAATATCGTCCCAATACTTAAAAAAGTATTGGCAATACTACCAATACCAATACAATATTGCAATATTAACAACCCTGTTTATCTCTATGTTGACAGATATGTTCAGCAAGAAATATGTCAAACTGACTCAGTAGTTCCAGTATTCCAACGTAGCTACCATTGCTCGGGGAGCCTAACAGTTCATTCTTGCCACAGAATGCAAGGCCACGAATACAAATAAATTGTATAACGCTTACTATCCTTAAAAGAACTGTTATCCAATATTGGATTTAATTTTCAATTGCTTGGAAAGATTGGAGTCGATTTGAATGGGTGATTTACGACCACTTAGTACTGCCATTGCTTCAAAATGTTGCTTAGAATTTTAATGACTCGAAACCATTTCATGCGCATGCTTCCAATCATTGAAGCCAGTTTTGTAAGCTTGCTCACTGTCTGTGACATCAATTTGCATAAAAAACAATAAACAAACACTGTCACTCGTTTTTTAATATCGTAACCAATTTCTGTCAAACCACTCTCCTGTTCGCGCATAAGCACGTGTAAACAATGTTCAAGTACATTAACGGCGTTGTGCCTCCTTCTCCAACTGTATTATACATGATTTTTTAAAGCCGTCATCCTTTTATTTCCCTAGCTAGGTTTCCTCTTTCCTGCATAATAGTTTTTAGATATAAATAGACGCCCCGCGGCGTTGCACACGCCGCAGAATTGCTCATGGAGAGTGTAAAGAAAGTGGAGAAAGAACGGACACAAACTACAGCACGAAGAAATCAAAACAACGCGAGTGAACGTCGGTTTGGGGAGGGGGGGAACTGCCAACTCATTGTTAGTTTCGAGACTTTTGCAGGCGAAATTCGGTACACCCCTAACTTCTATGAAGTCAGCTATAAAACGATAATCGGCTTAAAATCGGAGTTACATAATCGACAAACGGTTTTCCAAGAGAAAAAAAACAACACGCAATTAACAACCCTAAACATGACTAAAACTCGCTAGAGTCGGCCAATCACAGTTTATGTTTAAGGGATGGTAATATTAAACAACAATCTCAGTGTGCATGTCTTCACGTTTACTCGGTATTTTTTTATTTACTTGGTGCTGCTTTTTGTGTCTGTACTCTCACCCCCCCCCACCGTTCTTTGCACTATCTATGATGAGCAAGTCTGCGGCGTGTGCTTTGCAATAAAGGGGTAAAAGAACGGGCACAAACAGACATTTTTAAAAATTAAAAAAACAACAATGTATTCGCTGGGGCTTGTACTCAGGACCTTGCCCGCATGGGGCGGACTTGATAACCAGTACACTACGAATCTCACGTTTTCTGTGAAGGAGCAATGCAAGTGAAACGCAAGGACCATTGTTGGTCACCACTCCACTACCTTCGCTTGCCAACCGTTAACTGTGTTTAGTTGACCCCAGCGAGGGTCATTCGTCATGCTTGTTTGCACATACTTGCTTGCGTCGTGGTGTCTCGCATGGTCACATGAAGAGAATTATATATATATATATATATATATATATATATATATATATATATATATATATATATATATATATATATATATATATATATAATACTTATTATTATTACAAAAGATGACGATTTCTGGTATTTCACACTCTTCGACTTTTTTTCCGTGCTAAATAGATGTGATTTTATAAATTTATTTATCATATTTTCAAGGATTCATGCAAAATTTTTCTCACCTTTTTCATACAATATAATAAGTTTGGGGACCCTTAATTCATTGTTGGCCCCTGGCTTTAGCCCGTTCATCCCCCTTCTTAAACCGCCATAGTTGGAACATATAAAGCTTAGTGCCATCCGGCTCCAGGCAAGATTGTTGCCCCCAACTTTCAGAAAAGGAAAGAAATTTATTTATTTATTTTAAAATTAAAAATAACAGCAATTGATCGAAAATGCTAATCCATTCACATTAGGGAAAAATGCTTCATTTACAGGATCGGGGTGCCCGGGGGTTGAAATATAGCCTAAAGCCTACCTGCTGTTCAGAAACAAAATGGAAAGATTTTGACCTGTAAGTTGTCCACGTCCATGTACTATGTAATATAAGTATATATATATACTAACTAACTACTATAATATATATATTTTTTAATGGTTAGAATTATGTACGTCTTCAAATTCTGATAAAGTTGATGTATCCTAATCAGGAAATTAAGGAGACCCTCACAATTTGTTGACCGTCCAAACAGTGGCGTCACTAGAGGGTGTGATGGGGGTGGGCAGCCTCCACAAGGGATGACACCAAAATGTTAAATTCTATATGTTCCCGTTATATGGCCCTGGAAGACTCGGAGGAGTTCTATGCGGTAAGTCGTGAGGGGGTGAAACCATGAGCTACCGCCCCGGGTGACACCAACCGTAGTGACGCCCCTGTGTCCAAAATACTGTGCAAACAACATAACAGGTTCGCTATGCCATTTCTTTGAATGCCTGTAGTGGTAGTGGGGGGTGGGGTGGTCAAAGAGTTACGAAACTGAAGGAAATTATTTGTACATTTTATTAAATAGTCAACAAACCACACTGCCCACAAGTAACTATTCAAAGGTTACGACAACTCAGAGTTAACCATAAAGCAATGCTTTGTACTTTGTGTGTGTGTGTTAAGCCTACACTTACATGTCTTAAACTGACGAAATTGTTTCTCCGAGGTGACACCTAATATTTCGGTTAACTTCGGACAGGATCTCGGGCAATTGAGTATATCCGCCGTTCCCAACGGAACGCTCCTCCCTCTCTGGTCACAAAAACTTAACACAACCTAAGATGGCGAACGTTTGTTTTGTACTAGGTCTTGTAACTTCTGTTTTAAGCCTGGCTTGTGTGGTTGTAGCCATGGCTAGCTCACAGTGGTTGAGGATAAGAACACCTTTCTTCAAGAATGATATCGGTGTTATGAGACACTGTGATGTTGAGAGTTCATACTGTGGGGAAATGGAAAAACTAAATGCCCTTGTCGTCGATCGTTACGCAGGTCAGTAATTTATAGTAATTATGTACATAAAGTTCACACAGTACTCTCGCTGGCTTTAGATTACATACTTGGGCTTAGCTACTATAATTAGCTAAAACCCAGTAATTGGACAAGAATGCGATTCAAAATATTATATAACGCAATGGTAATCCCATTTCAATTTCAGCGCATTTTAAATTTTTAGAACAAAATTAATAAAATAATAAAATAACTTACTTTTACTAAACTTTTATTTACTAATTCACTAATTTAAACACTTACTTAAATCAGAAATAAACAAGTATTTAATGCTTTACAATTAGTTTTTCGTGTGTTTTGTTGAGTTTAAAGGGGTTTTTAACTTAGAAAAAGGTTTTTAAAAGCAGACTTCCAACAACAACAATCATTACAATGGTGAGTGTCTGACATGACATAATATTAGGTACTTTGACAGAAAATTTAAATGTAGTCCAATATGCTTAAATAATATATCATTTTAAAGGGCTTGATAAGACCTTTTCAAAAACACCTGTTTTGTCTTTCTATCTTCTATAGAAGTGGAGTTATGATTTTTTTTGTCGATTTTTTTTGCCCCTTATATAACCTATATAATTTATTCCAAAACTTGTGACCAAAATTTCAAAATTCTGTACTCTTTCCCTCACAACTTTTTTAATTTTAGAGATATGGGTATCAAATTTTCAGGATACATTCACAATCCAATGTACAAAACAATGAACAAGAAATGTTTAAAGTAAATCAAGATTTTGAATTTGTTAATAAATATATCCAAAGGCATGTTGAAAAAATCATGTTGAAAATTATAACAAAAATACAAATCAGTTCAAACATTTGCATGCCTATTGATATTGTATTTTAACTGAATATATGGTACAATTAAATCAATAAAAATATTTAAATGTTTGAAGGGTAAGTATTTGACTTTAAAAACAAAATTTAATGCAAATTATTAAAAATTATTTGTTAAAATATACCACAACGACGAGGTCTAATTACTAAGATGTGAAATTAAAATTAATTTCAACAAGTATTTGTAGATTTCAGTATCTCATTTCATTATATGATAATAAGAACATTTTTCCTGTCATTTTTCTGAGTAAATAACAAGTATTCAAATTTCTCAATATGTAATTCATAAGCGTTGTCATTGTTTTCGTCATCTATTTGTCAGTTGAAAAAATTCCAAATTCTTCAGTTGATTTTGAATATTATTATCTCTTATAAGTTACTTTGTCAAATTATTTAATTTTAATAATTGAGATTTATTTTCTTTTGATTGAATTTGTAAAAAATATTCTTTGGCAATTGTCTATGTCAACATCTTTGTAAAAAGATGATGGTAAGTAAGTGAGACTTTAAAAAAATACATATTATTTTAATTATTATATTATTACCCTTCAAAAACCGGTACATTTTAAATAAAAGGATTACAGCACAATCATTATTATTATTATTAATTCTAAGGTAAGGTAAGTATCTGTTTGGATTTAGTATTAGACAAAACATTTAATTACTATGTCAATGTCACTATGTCTAGACATGTCTGTGTTCTTATATTTAATTTAATAGTAACCATAATTATAAATAAAATACCAGTAATTTAGTATAGTATAGTATATTTATATTAATAATACCATCGCATACCATTGATATTACACCATTACATTTAGTACTAGAACACTACTAGTATTAGGATCTAATTGTAGTGTGTCCTTTAAAAAATTTATTATTAAACTGAGTATAGAGTCAATAGAGTATACAGTACAGGGTTATAGTCATAGTATTGTAACTGAATAATTTTTAGTTTTATTAACTTTTTATTATTATTATTATGTGTGTTATTATTATATTTAAATATAACGTAAACAAACTTGAACTTAATCTTTTCAATTAAATATATAATTATATATATGCATTACAATGTATAATTGATAAAATTATAAACATAAACCATTTCCGACAACCCCTTCATATTTTGTAAGGGGCGATGACTCGAAAAATTTGATGAAACGCCGATTTGTTTAGCTTTTTTCTGTCAAAACCGTTTCCGATGAAATAAATTTATTCCGTTTGGAAAATATAAAAACTAGGTACATTATTAAAATCAAGCCTTTAACCCTAAAGGTTATTTTTTAATTAAAATTATTCTAACACACCCTTCAAAAGAATTATATCACTGCCGATAAGGAAATCGAAAATACAGCACAATAGATATCCCCATGCTAAGAAATTCTGTTGCACACGTCACCGATAAAAAACTGCGCTTTTATTAGTATAAATGTGACGTAGAACGCAAAAACCCCGATATAGCCGTATGAGTTGAGTGTAGATCGCCATGACAGTTTTTGCGTGAATTTTCCATATGCGCAGAAAGATGCGCGGAGGAGTATCGAAGTGCCTAATAATATATCAAATAATATAACCTTATATTTTCCTTTAAAATTCTATAAAATCAAGACTTTGAACAAGTTTTAGTCAATTTCAATGAGCGCATTCCCTCTAATAGTAATGAATAAATATTAACTACTTGACCTTACGGCACCTCAGGCAGTGACCTAGTGATAGATTGAGTCTATTATTAGACTTCCGGTAAATAATGACAACCCCTTTGAAATAATACTAACATTTAACCAGAGGAAAATTATAAAAAAACTTTTCAATTAGGAAAAATCAATAATTAAAAAACTTAAAATGTGGCTTTGAAGTTCTGAAATATATCCTTTCCACAATAACAATTTTGAAACATGAAACCAACTCTTATTATAAAACTCACTCCGTACATTAAAGTGCTTTGACTTTGATGTTACTGGTGCCACGAGTTAGCACTCGTCAATTCCCTGCATCTCCCCCTCATTACAATCTCACAATTTTCATTTTCCATTCAAAAGCCAAATTTAACATAGAACATTGATATGTGAATTTTAAACATTTTTTATGTCAATATACCAATATTGTATACAATTGCCAACACGCCAGGGTTATATTTTAATTGAAATTCATTTTTGTTTAAATGATTTTCTCACTAAATTTCAACTCCAGCTGATATGGACGAATTGACAGTTAACTCGTCACGATTAAACAGGACTGACGTGCATCCTTCACACAATAAAATAGACATTCCTTCCTTCTTTCAATTAAATTGCTCTAAATACAAACTTAAGGGCAATAACTCTTTAATAATAAGGGAAAAATAATTTCCAAATACTTAAAGTTAAAGAATGTATGATGAAAATTTGAAGATTTTATCTTAAAAATGAACAAGTCATAATAGTGTTATTGCAAATGTTGACAGTTTTCAGTCACAAATTTTGGAATACTTATTTTAAGGCAAAAATGCAATAATTTTTTTTCTGTAAGACACATAAAAGGATAAATTTATTGTCTTTGGATTAAAAATACTGAGTATCATTTCATGAATTAACTATTAACGAGATAACACAATTTTGAAATTTTTAGTGAAGTGCCGTTAACTTTGTTATGGGTTTCATCATCTATAAACTTGCACGCTAAACGGCAGCAAAGGCAAGTCTGGGGAATGGGGGGATTTGTAAACTGTCAATTTCAATAAAAGCTTGTTTAAAGTTATTGCTCTAAATGCGTATTATAAAAACAATATTATAGATGATGGAAGAAATAGCACTTGAAACTGAAAATTTGTTATTTTGACTTACAGACTTGTATGCAGTACATTACCTTAAATTAAATATATTAATGAATGACTTTGTTGGGTTTAAATCTTAGTTAAAAAGTGCTTCAAGTGTTAGAAATATTTTAGGATAACAATTAAATGATGTTAAAAAAGGAATTCCAAAATAACAAATGAAAATGGCAAAAAAAATATTTAAAAAATTAATAATGATTTTGAATATGATTGGCAGATGTGTCACGGAGCTTGTCTTCTGGTCACTCAGATGTCTTTTGGAGATGTTTGAGTTTTTGGTTATGACTCTCTAAGTGATGATATGTTTTGCTAGTTTTATTTACCAGCTGATGTAAGAATTAAGGCTGGATGTATGGGTTTTTATTAAGTATTATGGTCTAGATGGATACAGTAACAAACAATAAATTAACTATGTGAGTGAATACGCTTGAATCAAAATGAAACTAGTCTTACAGCTGAAATGATATGAGGAAAGAAGGCTACTGTAGACTGTCCTCATCTTTTTTAATTAATCTTAACAAAAACCGAGATAAAGGTAAAATAGTAAGAATTAACACAGAAATTAAACATTAATAATGTATGACATATAATTTATTATGCTAAAACTGGTACAAGATTAAAAAAAATATATTAAGATTAGTAGATTTTAAAAATAAGTTCAAAGTCCTATTGAATTTGTAATTATAGGGTAATTATAAGGTTAAAAGTTTTCAGCGAAGTCTTGTTACGGGCTCTTCATTAGTCATAAGTCTGGAGTTATATTCTTTATTTGATTTGTTGTAAAAATGAACTGAAATATCTTTAATTATCAATATATAATTTACAAGATTATTTAAAAACTTTAATTAGTACTGATAAACTATTTTAAAATTATTTTACAGCATGGTTCCGTTCAATTCAAGCAATGTACCTACTGCACTGTATTGGTATGCTTATCTCCACCGTCATGTACATCCTCTATGCTGTACAATTTTTAGAATCCAAAGGAAGTTTTAGAGTTCTCACTGCTTTCAACTTTTTGGCATGTAAGTTGACAAATGTTTTATTTATCAATGTGTAACTTACACTGTAAGTTAACAAATGCTTCATTAGTCAATGTGAAGTGAAAACTATTTCATTTATTAATGTGTATTTCATGAAGATAAACCTACAAGGGACATTATTTGTTGCTAGAGTGCAAATTAATACCATTTTCATTATAGTTTCTTGCTTGTAACTATTGAGCATATACTATTTCATACATATTTGTATGGCATATAGTTTTCTGTACATAATTAAACAACCTTTACTACTTTACATATTTAAAGAGTACTATATTTCCTTATATTTAATGTTGCCTTCATCTCCTCAGTGTCTGCTGGTATTTACTCCGTTGCATATGTTGGCATGAACACCTCTCATACTTTGGGCTCACAGACCCATCAGGTCACAGAGGAAATGGCTGATCTCGGTACGGGTTCAACATGGCCATCACTGGATGCTGTTTGTCATTCCTGGTAATGTGTTCAGTGCCATGGAGGGCCAGTCGGGCAGTGGATTTGTTTGCAGAACATGCAGAACCGCCTGACAGTCTGGACCACCCCCATACACTTTATTTGTTGACCAAGAAGCCTAAAAAAGGGAACCTGATTTGATATCCATCTGCTTCTGTTATTAAATTAAAATTAATTTAATGCTGTTCTATAGATTTTTTAATAAAAAATGGATTACTTTAAAAATAAATCCTCTAAATAAGTACATATATTTATATATTTTGTACATTGTTATAAGTTTAAACAAGGAATTCCCAAAGACTTAATGGTGTTATTACGAAAGGATAATTGTTTGGGATAAATGTTCCAATAATGGATTTTAAAAATGTGTAAAATTATCTTGTGGTAAGGGTAGATTTATGAAAATAGTAAATAATATTCACATTTTTATTTGATATTACTAAAAGTGGCATAAAGTTGAGCAAATGGTCAGATATGTTAGTTCCATTGCCTTTTTAAAATTAGATTAAACACTCGTCTCTTGAAATGAAGATTCTGTCCACTGTTTGATCAGCAGCAACTCAACACCATATATAAATATCTTTTTATATATTAAAATTACAACTTTAAAAAAGAGAGAACATGATTTAAGAAAAAGAAAAAAATAGCTCAATTAAAAAAAGCTACAATATATATTTGTGGCCAGTGATTGCATTTTCTCCACATGTGTGTGATACGGTAGTAATATGTTCTTGTAAGTCAGGTTGTGCTTTTCAGCAGTCTAAAAGCTCTAACTACTTGGCTATATATTGCCTGCATAATACAACATCAAGCTCACAAGAATCTTTGTCAATAGATAAATAAATGAATCATTTTATCAAATTAAGAATAAGCAGTTGTTTAGGTTAGCATAATAATTGAATGCGTTTTATGTTTAAATATTAAAAGAAACTTGAGTTTTCATCGGTATTTATACAAGGTCTTTATGGAATTTTCAGTTTTAATACAATATATCAGTGAGTCAATTGAAAATTATATTTCATGATTTAGAGTAATAAAATAGGACAGGAGGTTCCCAATCATATTATGAATATCTTTTTTGGAACACCGTATAACACGGCCTTTATATAAAAAAACAAATATGAGACCCTATTTGTTTGGCGTGGGGGGCTGTGCAGTGTTGGTTTTGGGAAAGAGATGCACATGAAATTATTGAGGATCATGGGACGACGATTCTTGAATTTATGATAATGGAATGTCTAGCCAGAAAATATGCATTTTGTTTTTTATTTTTGAAAAATGTTAACCCTTCGCTGTCTCCATGCTGCATGAGATTTCTTCAGAACTGACCACGCCTCTTTACTATTAGTTCAGCATCTTAATTGTATAAGTTACAGGAATGGTTCAGTAAAACAAGAAAATGCTAAAGAATAATATCTTTAAATTTATTTTGTTATACAGACACATATATGTTGTGAAATTTGAAACACTTTGTCAGTGCAAATATTCATGTTTTTTCTTACATAAAACTTGTTACACCCCCAACAAAAGATACAACTTCCTACTGAAAAGTTATATGAACAAAACAGACGCATGTAACTTAAATTCATACGGCTATAAACTCGGTATGCTCAGACATCTCAAGGTATGGTTATTTTGTACACTTGACCCATGTGTACTAGTTTGGTTTCTCCATCACTCTGAGTCTATGTTGTGAAAGTGATTGTTTGAGTTTCAACAACACAAGTGAAGCAGACATCAGCTTGTTGTTTACAAATAAATTGATGCATTTTTAAATACATAGTATATCTTCTACATCGAGTATATATATATTCAGTGTTATAAATTCCGCTAATGAGCGTCCAATACCTTTAGTTTAATATAATAATATTTTTACAGAAGAATCTCATGGAAAAGTTTAAACTTACCTTTTGCCCTATTTCCAATACTGAACAATATTTTATTATGCTATCAAAGACTTTTCTTGCATTGATATAGATTTTGTCTTAATTGTTTGAAGTATGTCTCCAAGACATCACATGATTCTAATGTTGTGTACGTTGTCTTGAGCATTGGTGCCCTATTTTCAAGCTCAAATTAGTAGTGGACATATTTTACAGTCTAATAACGGCACTTAATCATAACAACCAGGATAGAATAATTACTTGATAACTGGTCCCATTGAGGAAAAAACAACATACGTCATCAAGATTATTCTGAAATAAATTTTGATGAGATTTAGATGGCAGCAACTGAATAATATAATATATAGTTCTGAGAGAACATGTCATGTCTTTACATTAGTTTGGTGTATAGGTTGTGTTTAAATAGTTATAATGATGACAAGACTGGAAGCTAAATTAATGTAACAACAATAAATTGATATTCAATCAAGTATCACATAGACTATGATTCCTAATATAGTTCCTTTTATTAGAAAATAATTTGAAGCCAGTTGTCTGACTTACAATTCATAGAATATGTGTCTTTACAACAGAACTTAAACGTCTAATCCACAAGGACAGACGACTTTTAGGAACAGACAAAAAATATTTTCAATATGCATGGTGTAGCTCAAAATCACAACCTACTCATATTATAAAAATCACAATCATTTTAGCCGTGAAAGGTTGATACTATGTGTGTAATAATGTAGAGCTACTGATTGCTGTTTTTTGGAATCAGAGGATACTTCAAATCAAAGCAGCAAACTTTATAATCAATCTCAATGCTTTATCTTGTGTCATATCTATGGTAGATGCTTTTCACTTTATAGGTAAAAATGTTGGATGATCTGTACGGCATGGTTTTTGTGTATGCAAATATAATGTTTTTTCAAGAAATGTCCCTTTTTTTTAAACATAAAAAAGGCAATAATTAAAATATGTACTTTCTGGAGTTATCATATAAACATATAAAGAGCTATGTTTGATTGCACAATTGATATACATCTTAAAGCAGTTATAAATATAACTGTGTCAAACTGATATAAGTTAAGCGTTAAAAAAACAACTACTTTTCGAATTGTAAAAAAAATAATTATCTTGCCTCTAAACTCACACTTTAATGTTGAACTTACTAATGACTTGTTCTTATCTGGGCCAATGCAGTTATGCCCTTGCCCTTGTTATTGTAACCTGTATATAATGACTGTATGAAATAAAAGAAGTATGTGATGCAATGCACTTACTAACGATGCTATGGCATAATAAATGATTTGAAAATGAATTTAATCAATTTTGGTAGTTGTATGGTTTTATAAAATTATGTTGGCAATAATTTTCTGTAAGTTGGATTTCATGTGTAGATTAAAGAATAATCCTCAATGAATGGACCTTTAAACTCTTGCCCTGTTAAGCAAATTAGTTAAGCAGTTTAATAACAATTGTTGCTCTACTTGTACACAAAACAATATTTAGTGTGTGTGTGTTACATTTTGACTTTCTTACAAAGTTTTATTCTCACTCTCTTTAGTAGTTTTAAAGAGTTGGATACCTGTTGTGCTACAATTAAAACGATTTGATTTTTTTAACCTGCTCACAATGTTACAATCTGGAATATTTACATTACGATCATTCTAATTGGATCTTTTTGAATAGATGGCCACCACCTTAAACCTATTGTAATATTGTGGCTCATCAATCTATTCCATGATTGTAGAACAATATTATTATCAAAAGACTTCATAACAACGAGTGTTTTGGAAATATCCCCCTGCTCACTCCACCCACGTATTGCACATTCCAGATCAAAAATAGGAAATATCAAACTTCCATTTTTTGGAAAATGTAAAACTGAAACAACCTGACTAATTACGTGAGACAACTACAACACACTAATTGTAATCATTTTGTATCGGTATATAATTTTCAGTAAACTATACAACATAATTTGTCCGACTTTAGCAATTAATTTTAGTTTTGTGGCATTTACAATTTTAAATTATTTAGGTACTTAGATTATAAGAACGGTATGTCTTATTCCAGATACAGATAAAAATAATATTACTAACCATCATTGAAAAATGTCTGATTATATGCTTATATGAAAAGTAATGTTTATATTCTGCTCACAGAAACAAATGGCACTCAAAATCTTAGTCAATTTTTATTTCTTATATAATTCTTATAAGGTAAAGCAGACTGAAATAAAAAGAGTTATGTTGTTGTGATGAAATGTGAAATTTAACGATTTTTGTCAAAATATTGAAGCATTAGCTCTAACTCTAGATAAAATTTGAAGTCCAACAGTTTTAGTTCACTGTTGAGTGAGGAGTGACTGATAAACAACCTCGAGTCTCTTGTGCTGCACCAGTCGTTTGTAACAATTTATTTGTATTGGCTCATTGTGTCCAATGGTGATGGATACTTCATAGAATATTCATTGCAACTTATCTATACAGTAAATCTGACCGATAAACTATAAGAAGAGATTGTTAATTTTTTAAAAATCCATTAGAAATGGAGTGGATAGATTAAATTGTTTATTTGATTAATTGTCCTGAACGCTGAAAAGAAAATGTTAGAAGATAAAAAATTGACTTTAAAAGATGTGAAATTTGTTTCACGTTATTTTGGGGACAACTTTCTGTTAGTTTCAAAAGGACAAGACCTGTTGACTACCAAGAAGTATAGAGACAAGCGGCTGAGCTTAAGTTATTACTACAGCACATGGTGTGAGCCATAACTCTCCATGCACAAACTGCTAAGTAAAATCCAATCGTGGTGAATTGCTATATCAGCACACTTGATAATCTGTCTGAGCGCCAAATCATTTCATCTTAAAAATTTATATTTAAGAAAAAAATCGCCAAACCAGCTTTTATGTGCAGCGACCAGTGTGTGGATGATTGGCAGGTCAATGTAGCATTACCATCTGTCCCTCTGCCACCCAGTACCTCGACCTGTAGGGCTGGAGTAAACAGCATTTCTACTCTCTGAACATTTTATCAGGTTATCACAACTTGTCAAATTAATGTCTTTGTAATATCGTTAGTATATTCCAAGTTAATTAGTTAAGTGGCAGACCTCAAAAGCGTTTTGTCGTGGACATAACAGTGCTAGAATTATCCGTTTTAGCACGCAAATTCTTCACAGACTTTAGAGATGATTTACACAGTTTTAATTGGTGACAGAAAGTAAAGTCAAAGAATGAATAGAAAATAATTAATAATGAGATTAAAACAAAAAGCATTTTTCAATAGGATATAAATGGAGTCTTGAGAGATGAGCTCACTGCCATTGATGCATTAAGCCTTAAGTATCACAGCAACAATCAAATATCAATATAAGAAGTAAAATATAAAAATACGCAATATATACAGAACATTTATGTATTCACAATTAAGGTGTTTATGTAAGTTATTCAAACCTTACATGTTGATGGTTGTACAGTTTGCTTATAGTGAACGCGTTACAACCGTATCTCATCGATAATACAATGGCTGAGTTAAAGTAATTGACTTAAATGCCCCTTCACATGAACCCAAAACTCTGCTACCAAAGAATTTCAATCAATGCTACAATTTTTATATATTTTTAATAGTTTTATTGTTGGTATTGTATGATTGTGTTGTCACAGTACAAGCACTGAGAATTATTTAGGCCATCTGAGAAAATCCCTCTCAAATTTTCCTGTTTTAATGACTTAGCGCTGTTGTTTTTTCTTTTAGTGTAAAATAAATATAATTTTTTTAAAATTTAACTGAATCCGAATAAATGACTCAAAACTAGATACATTCTGGAATAATCCACTAAAAAACTCAATATTGAAGATTCCAATATCTCCTATACAATTAAAGAGATAATTAAATAGGCTTGCACTGCTTTTTATTTTTTGCTAAAAAATGAAATCCCCTATGTAATCGAAAAAAATGCTGCATGGCAAATCCCCGCCCTAACAAAGCCACGAACCATCGTCTGCCTAGGAATGTTTGCTTTAACAATCATGCAAATTCAATAGCCACAACTCAACAAATAATTGTCATCATTAAACAGAACCCTTATCAACCTTGTCATGTTCAACCAAATACAGGAAACAATTCTATCACTTTTACAATAACCACACACAACAAATATTGAGCTGACAGTCCAAATGCTTTGAACAAGATTTTGAAATTCAAATGTGACTAAGTGTAATATAAAGGTCCTCAAACAGCATACAAGTGTAAATATCACTGCACAAATAAATACGGAAAAAACACAAACACGAAATGTGTAAAAGAGTCTTTGCTTGAGCTGTGCATTCAGGAATTCTTCATAGTTATTTCCTCCCGGCTTTGTTAGTGTCCAGTTTGGCAACTATCTTACGCATGACAGTGTGCATGTCAAGAGCCAATGTTGCTCTACACCTTTAAATACTTCAGATTTGAAGCAAAGCGTTTCCATCGATCAAATTGGCAAAGAGTTATCTCCAGCAATTAGTCCTCATTCAATCATAATTAGGAGCAATTTAAACAAACCAGTTCACACCGAAAATTACGGTTGTATCAAAAATAGAGTACATGTGATTTAATTATAATTATAAACAAAACAAATAAATATCTTCATATGCCCCATCACTTTTTGCAAATTATTTTGTAAAAAGTAACTTATTGAGAAATTGTGAGCAAAACATTATCTCTTAAATATGAAAATCTTAAAAGACTGTGAATGAGTGGATTAGTCCTAGAATAATTTTAGTAATTTTTTATGTAACCCTATGATGGAATTAACATTAGCACACAGCTTACTTTGCATCACGGCATCATCAAACATCAAAGCAACATATTGTTCTAAAGTCATTCTAACCTGCCATCATCCTGCCATGACCAAGCCATATTCTCTGCGACATGACAACAAACATAGGTAATCAAACTGAAAATTCCTTCATTAAAAATAATAACATATCTTTAAAAACAAAATTAGTAGAGAGGATATTTGTGCGGAGGCTATTAAACTTACTATTACAAATAGTAAAATTCAAGCAATGTTTGTACTTAAAACCAACCAACAAAGATTATATAGATGTAATACACTAAATACAATAATATATAGATGTAATAAACTAAAACAAATATTATATAGACTGTAATAAACTAAAACAAATATTCATAGATGTATTAAACCTAAAACAAATAATAAATAAAAGATGTAATAAACTAAACAAATATTATATAGATGTAAAAACGACACATATTTATAGATGTAATAAACTAAAACAAATGATTCTATACGATGTAATGAAACTAAAACAATATGAATAGATGTAATAAACTAAAACAATATTATATAGATGTAATAAACAAACAAATCATTATATAGATGTAATAAACTAAAACAAATATTATATAGAGTAATAAACTAAAAACAAATATGAATAGATGTAATAAACTAAAACAAATCTGATATAGATGTAATAAACTAAAACAAATATTAGAAAGATGGAATAAACTAAAACAAATATTATAAGATGTAATAACAAAACAAATATGATATAGAGGTAATAAACTAAACAAGATATTAGATACGATGTAAGAAACATAACAAATCTTGATAAACGATGTAATAAACTAAAACAAATAGGATATAGAAGGTATGTAATAAACTAAAACAATATATGATATAGATGTAATAAACTAAAACAAGATTATATAGATGTATAAACTAAAACAAATATTATATAGATTAGTAATAAACTAAAACAAATATCTATATAGATGTATAGAAACTAAAAACAAATATTATATACGGATGTACTAAGCGTAAGAACGATAGGGGATATTAATAGATGTAATGAAACTAAAACAAAATATATATAGATGTAATAAACTCATAAAACAAATATTATATAGATGTAATAACTAAACAAATGATTATAATAGATGTAATAAACTAAAACAAATATTAGATGATGTAATAAACTAAACAAATATTATATAGATGTGAAGTAGGACGATAACAAATATTATATAGATGTACTAAACTAAAACAAATATTATAGAGAGTGTACTAAAACAAATATTATATAGATGTATAAACTAAAACAGTTTAATGTCATTTGCAGTTTGACGCAAAAAAATATGGCATACAATAATGCAAACTTAAAAGATTGAACGGTTTGTTATCTTCTGCAGACAGCGCACCTCTGCGCCTCTATCCCATCTGATATCCCAGGAGCATCATAAAAGTCTGTAGAACGCTTCTTTTCTCATTGTATCATCTCGCGTACGTTCACCAAGTGAACAGAAATAGCTGAGAATTTTTAATTTTATTATTTTTTCTTATAATGGGTAAAATTAATAGACATAATTATATCTTTAATCCTTTGCACAGAAATAATGTACAGGATAGGAAAAAGGGAGTTTATAACCAAATAACAAGGAGAACGTGATTAAAAGGGTTTACTGGACATTGCATTACATAATTGTACAGAGTAGCTGGCATGAGTCACTGCTGTGTAGAAGGTTTCCTCGTTTCTAAGGATGGGTTGGTATGGGTTGCGCCTCTTCTTCCATCTCCTTTGAAGAAATTTCGGTGTTTCTTCTTCTCTCATCTTTTTTCTCAGTTTATTCTTGCACTCAGGTCTTTCTTCTTCTTAAAGAGTCGAGAAACGCATTTCTTTTATCTCTACAGTTTATTTCCTTCCAAATAGCTCAAACTTCAATCTGTATGATGTCCCTTTGATCCTCAATCTCTAGTCTTAAAGAAATCAGAAATGCTCAATATTTTACAATATTTCTTTTCATTGTAAAAATGAGTTCTTTTTATTTTACCATTATAGTTAATATAATAATAAATTGATAATTTTATAGCGCTGTTCTCCAGCAAGGAGCCGGGCTCACGGCGCTTTACATGGAGATAATAACACACATATAATAATTTAAATATAAATTATTTCCATAATAACCACAAAAATAACAGTTCAATGCACATAAGCAACGTTAATCATTAAAAGAAATGGTGTTTCTTTAATTTGGAAAATAAATTTTTGAAAAGATGCGCCTTAAGTGAAGTCTTGATAGTTGTATTATGTGATAGTAACAAACAAAACAAAGGCAAAGCCTAAGGGCTGTCCATAAATGACGTCACGCGATTTTTGCCGATTTTTGACCCCCTCCCCCCCCTCGTCACGCGACGTCACAAAAACTTAGACCCCCCCTAAAAATACGTCACAAATCTTTGACCCCCCCCCCAGAAAAAAAACAACTTTATTTTCTATTTGAAAATAAGTATATTTCAAAACACCTTTATTGTCATTTAAGTAGTTATTATTTATTTAGTGAAGATCTACATTGTAATATCGTAACCCGCGTGAATCATTTTTAAAAAACGTTTAACCGGCCTTCAGAAAACGAACTGTGTTAACATCCTTAGATTATATTTATTTTAATGAATACAAATTAAACATTGACTATTGATCATCACGGTTAACGTCTTTGTTTAGAAAAAAAAATTTATTTAAAAATAACATTTTTAAAATGTATTTTTTTTAAATCCCTCAATTGACTGACGGGCATCCCGTAAGACAGAGGTCGGCGAACAGAGGTAAATAACCTGAACTGGGGTCAAAAAGGGAATTCTTGGGGGTAATGCAGACTCATTTGGGACATATAACATCCACTACAATACGCTAGATATATTAAAATACGTCATGTGTACGTGTACGCTTGGAACATATGCCCATTATTAAACAGGTTCCATCCAGAAAATGCATTTTTTAAAATTTGACAACTATGTAGATTCTTTACCTACGCACTATATGAAGACACCTAAATCTACCCTACTTTCATTTATATTGACACAAGTGACAATAATCTTAATCCACATGACTTGTCTTTATCGCGTATCATTTCTGTGATATTTAAAATTAATGCCTTAAAAACTGAGCTAAGAAGAAAAGTTGTTTTGTTCTCCTCTCGAATTGCAATGTCAAGAATTTGATGCATTCAATAAAGTTAATGAATACTTGACTAATTTTAAATGGGCTCATTTACCAATATATCTAGAACAGTGCTTCTCATACTTTTTAGTATTGCGGACCAGCAGAATTTGTTCCATTGTACCAGGGACCGTGCACTATTTTCCCTGCACTGACAATTTTTTCTGTCCATTTTTTGAGAACATCTGCGGACCGGCAGCGGATGGCCCACGGACTGGCATCGGTCCGCGGACCACCACTTTGAGAAGCACTGATCTAGAAGACTAGAATGGCCAGGGGCGTTTTATCAAAAACCATCGAACAATTATATCAAACTTAAAACGTTTTTAATTCTATGAAATAGATTCCCTCCCCCCTCCCCTTTTAAAGAAAAAGGATATTCCGTGTCGTTTTGACTTAAAATATCTACACATAATCCTATTCAAATCATTTTTAGACACTTGTCATGCTTGTAAAACTCACCAGTAGCATTTTCGGGGGGGTGGGGTGCTAAAGACGCTCCCCCAAATCCCCGAGTCACATGAGCAGGACCTAGAGTCTGGGTAACGCATACATAAACTTGTATATTTTGTGGTAACGGACATGAGAGAACGAAACGGAGCTGCGGTTAGATCACAATGCTTTGATGTCAACATCAAACGACGCAGTGTAACAATTTCATATGTTATCTTGTGGATTCTCAAACGTAAGGATTATAATTAGATTTAATTTTTCGTGTCTTGATAGCATACGCCAACCAGCGTCTGATGGCCTACCGACCAGCACATTGAGAAGCACTGATTTTTTTTTAAAAAAAGAAAAAAAAAGTCATTAAATAAATTGTAAGGGACCAAATATTTCAGTGGAAGTTTTATTTAAAGTTACCCTTTTGATGTGACGTCACATCTTCTTCAACCCCCCTCCCTCCCCCTCGTCACGCAACGTCACAAAAGTGTGACCCCCCTCCCCCCCTAGGTGCGTGACGTCATTTATGGACGGCCCCCTAAACCAAAGTCTTTTAATCCCTTATATTAACTTCACCGCCGTCTCATCCGTCCGTCCTCGACCGCGACTCGTCCCGCGACGCCCGTCCGCCCGCGACGCCCATAAAGTCGAAAATGACCCACTTCCAGTGAAGCCATCGAGCTGAAATTGGGCACCAGGCTCCGTCTCACCTAACAATGCATCGTATCAAAATTTCAGATCGATCGAACGTACCGTAATTAAATTAATGCATTTTTAGTTTTATTATCTATATAAATCCCTATTTAGAATGTTTAGTCGCCGTCTGCTAGAGTTTTGGCCTAGTTTTAAAACCAAGGGAGATAATTGGTTTCAGTCTGTAAATGTTTTTCACTTTCGAACATAATCAATACTTTTAGTAATGTCTCATATATAAGGGATTTATAGTCAAAAACTTTGTTTTTACGGGTTGTTTTTTTTTAATCATTTATATTAACTCGTGGCGTCTGCTTGATTGAGCTTGCTTGATGCCTTGAATACCGAAAAACTTTGGATCGATTTTTAACCCACTTCCTCGTATATTAGCAAGCTGAAATTTTGAAGGCATACTAATGATGATGATGAAAATGATCTATCAAAATTTCAGATCGATTTAATTTACTGTAATAAAATTAATGAAATTTTAGATTATCTCTATTCATCTCTATGCAGCATGTACATTTTTGTGCTAGACTGTCGCGGTGCGTATTATATTGAACAACCTTTTAATATTTTCCTGTCGCGCGTTGCGGTGCGATTATATTGACAATACTTTTTAAAAAATATATTCCCGATGCTATTAATTGCTAATCTATCTCGCGGTGCGCACTGTGTTAAACATGTTTTTATAACCCTTTTCCCGTGATCAAATTGAGCTGAAATTTAGCAGGCAGACAGTAAAAGTATATTTTATTTTTACTATAAATCCTTTATATATTTGAGACATAACTAAAATTTTGGGATTTTTGGATTGTCGTGCCATGCTTATTATAATGAACATTCTTTTAGTTATGTCTCGTATATAAAGGATTTATAGTCAAACACTTGTTTTTTTAAAACGTTATTACTTGTTTATTTTAATAGCACCGTATTAAATCGTAGCACAGAATATCAGTATTTACATTTATTTTAACTGTAAGGTAGTTTTTTGGGTGTTTCCAGGTGACAACTCAGAACTAAGGCTGCACCGGATTAAAATTTTTGAAATTCGTACCGAAGCCGGATTTACAAACTGATATTCGGCCGGAGCCAGATTGTAAAAATGGTCGGATTCCGGATTTGACGGAGCCAGGCGAAATCGGGTACACCCCTAGTGAGAGCCATTGACTTGGACGTGTCCTGAAGAGCATACTGAGTAGGTCATGTCAAGGTGTGGCTACGGCCATTTTGAGTGGGTCAATACATTGACTGGGTCAGCCATGAGTGGGTGCATACATTACTGGGTTAAGCCATGGGTGGGTCAATATGTGGACTGGGTCAAGACATGGGTGGGTCAATATATTGACTGGGTCAGCCATGAGTGGGTGCATACATTGACTGGTCAAGCCATTGGTGGGTCAAACCATAAGTGGGTCAATACATTGACAGGGTCAAACCATGGGTTGGTCATTACATTGACTGGGTCAAACCAATGTGTGCGCCGAGTCCCTGTGTGGGCCTAAGCAAGAAGCTTACACTCAGGAATATTGTATGGCACTTACCCAACAGATGGCGCAGGCTGCTAAGGTAAAGCACTGCCTAAGATGGTGATCGTAAACATAATAAAGAATGCAGAGCTTTAACTTGGAGGGGGTAATACACTGGTTAGGTCAAGCTATTTATGATCAAACCATTGAGTGGGTCAAGCCATTGAGTGGGTCAAACGATTGAGTGGGTCAAACGATTGAGTGGGTCAAACCATTGAGTGGGTCAAACCATTGAGTAGGTCAAACCATTGAGTGGGTCAAATCATGGAGTGGGTCAAACCACTGAGTGGGTCAAACCATTGAGTGGGTCAAACCATTGAGTGGGTAGAAACCACTGAGTGGATCAAGCTACATGGTGGCTCAATACAAAGAATCAGACAACAGACATTGTCCTGCCACGGTGAATTCTTTTCCCATCGATCTCAACGCTCCGGCTAGCTAATCCGCTCACGCTGCGGGCTCTCTAATACATGTGTACTCGTCTGAACACTGAAACACACACAAGTCTCCAGGTCACTCACTTCAAGGCAGCCTGGCAGCTTTTTAAACGGTTAGATTTTTGAGTGACGAGTCATGGCGACCGCAGCTTCTGTCGCCAGCCTATTTATAGAGACGGTAAAAACATAAAGTGACTGTTTTGACTGTTGAGCAGTTTTGACTCACTCTTCTCCTGTTAATGACTCATCACTGTATTTTTTTTTAGACAGTGCAGCTGGAAAGCACTTTTATTTTGTCAGCGTTGTTTAATCAAAACACGGGTATGAGTGTGACACAAAGATACCGTCTGATAGATTTGTGACATAAGACAATACGGTATCATAAATTTGTGACATAAGACAATACAATCTATTTTACATTTGGGGACACGGCGTAACGAAAAAGTGGTAAGGGGGGGGGCAAGAGGTACATATGTCCCCGGGTGCCCAGTTACACTGGCCCCAAATAAGGCTTACAATGTCACATTATACAGTCGGGCATCTCTAAGTCGAACTCAAAGGGACCCAAAATAAAATTCGACTTACGGAGTTTTCGAGTTAGGGAAAATGTTGTAATAGGCGCAGATTAATCAAGGACAATGTTGATATTGGGGAGGGGTGTGTGTGTGTTCAGCCATACCAGTGACAATGCTTAACAGGAAGTAGAGGCGGTGTCTGCTGTTTCATATGAAAGGAAGCCGACTTAGCTTTGAAATACCGACACCACTGAGAAAGCCCCTCCCCCCCACCACACTTTACTCCCTCCACAGTTGGATGGGGGATGGGGTAATATTTTTATTTTTACCCAACGCCTTGGAAAATTCGACTTACGGGGGTTGGAAGCCAAAAATCTGAATTAAGGAGATCTAAAATACATTAGTCTTATGGAATTTGGCCTGGACCTAACAATTAATTCGATATGCGGAGGTTTTCGACTTAGGGAAGTTCGACTTAGCGAGGTCCGACTGTAATAGGTGAACAATGGTAAGATATTAATTAAACGGGAAAGGGGGGGGGCGTTTATTGTATGTTTGCCCCCATGTGCAAAATATACGAGTTACGCCTCTGTAGTTGGGACACAAGACAATTAAGTCTGAAAATTTTTAGAAACAATTCGTCTGTATCTCAGAGAATTCGTTAATTGTGATAAAAAAAATTGGTAAGTTTTGTAATGGTATTTGGTTAGGGAGATTAAATGAACTAGCTTTTCGATGTTATTCAGATAAGAGATTATGTAAAACAAGCGCTCAAGGGAGTTCGGGTTTTGAGGTTACATTAGCTGGTGCATTTGAGTTGGGGAATTATGTGCTGGTCTTGTGTGGAGAAAAGTGATATTTTAATAAACAATTATCGTTAGCATTTATTTGTAAAAATCTTATCTTATTTATACATTACTGACGCTCCTTTTATACGCAAGATTATTGCGTCCAATGCTTTTCCATAATTTATTTCTAGCTTTGCATTTTTATTTGAGGTTCTTTATACTCCTACCGCCATAATTACACTCATCATTTTGGAATATTTTGTTTGCTCGTAGCTTGCAGAGGGAAATGGTGTGTTTTAAAGTGCATATGATATTGAAAATTTAAAAACAAAATATAGATCTAGATATGATACCTGAAACCGAATAAAATTGATTGTTTTAATTAAAAAATTAAGCTGGACACATTTAGCACATAGTATTTATTTCAGTGTCATTAAAAAAAAACAACAACAACCACAACAAAAACTTGTCGCCACTTTCGCAGCAAAAAAATAAATAAATAATAATAATAATAATAATTGTATAATGGCGGCTTCCTAGCCAGGCGCTTTTTCAGATAACCAAAAACACAAGAGCGTCACCGGTGGATATCTCGTTCTGACTGCTCACAAGTCGTTCAATGAATAGAACAAGAACTAGAAGGGGGAAACATCCTAATGATCTGGCCTCTAACTGATTGGAGCAAAATAGTGAATTACTAAAATTGTTTAAATTTAAATGTGTTCGATTCTAAAATTATTGTTAGGCGAATGTTAATCGTCCTTGAGGATTGGACAGAGCACAGAGGATAAGTCTCTTGAGTCTTCAGAATAATTGTTTCGGAAACTATGGGCCTGCCTATCCTATCCTATCAATACAGACGCTCCTTCTATGCAGAAGATAGTTGCGTCCACAGAACATGACAGATGATCTGTTGGCAAGTGATGCAGCATTCACAGGCCACGGATTTGTGGGTTCCACGCATTACCCAGCCGCCTAACTACGTGTAGTGTTAGGTACCCATTCGGAGCGGGGTGACTCAGGGACGCCCTAGGCGCCGGGAACAAACCCTTGCCAACATTAGTCAGTCATACATCGTATAGAATAGAACAGCGAAAAAAAAATTAAAAAATACGCAAACAAATTGTCTATCAAAACAATCAATGTTTTTTCTTCTTTCCTTTCTTTTTATCTTTACGTAATTATTTTCCTTGATAATTAAAATAAAGGTTTAATACTTGTGTAAGCAATGTAATGTATGTTATTTGTACAGACGAAGGCATTAAAGCAGAAACGTTTACTTTTGTATGAATTAATTAATAAAGCTTATATTTATTGTTTTGTTTACACAATTTGTTTGTATATTTTCTATTTCATTCATTTATCGGCGTGAAAACAAAATCGTAGCGTTGTGACGTTGTCTATGAATTTCAAAACAAAGGAACGAGAGAACAAAACTCACTAAAAGAAATATTCGCTAATAAATAAAAATCAATCTAAAATTTGTAACTGGTCAATAACAAAACTCTACGAAACAATTTTAAAAAAAATAGTATTACCTTACGTCTGCGACCCCCGTTGACCTACTTACTTTAATTCAAGGCGAACTCTGGGACACGTCCAACCGATCAGTGTATGTAGACATCAGTGTTGACAAGTCGCACAGCCAGACCGCATGCCTCCTTACGCCCGTAACTGCAGCAGCCTTCCAAACAAAGTAGGTTACTCCCTCTCAACAGGTTGTGCACAAATATTTTGTCGTCGCGTGACTCGCTAATTTAGAAATGTATGCAGTAACTGTATGCATCACAGTTTCAGACAAGCTGTCAACACACACACACACACACACACACACACACACATGCATACTCACACTCACTGGCACACACGGCTGCAGCCACCAACAGCTCAAATACTCAATTGCTCACGGTGCGGCCAACGACTGAATGCAACTTTAAAATTTTAAATCCCTTATATTAACTTCGAAATCTTGTCTGTCGTCATCTCTTCGTACGTCGGGCGGAAAAAGAAAAGTAAAAAATGACCCACTTCCCGTGATCTGATCGAGCTGAAATTTGGCACATGAACCCGTCTCACCTAACAATGCATCGTATCAAAATTTCAGATCGATCGAACGTACTGTAATTAAATTAATGCATTTTTAGTTTATCCTTATATAACGTATGTAATTCAAATTCACGGTTTGTTATTGTTTTTTTCTTCCACGTGAGAGTTTGAGTTGACGCGTTGACGTCGACCGTCGTGCCGACACCCCCTCACGTCCCATCCCCCGTTATTAAAGACAGGGGACATCACTCGGTGTCAGTCTGTAAATGTTTGTTGCGTTGGAACATACTCAATACTTTTAGTTCTGTCTCACATATAAGGGATTTATAGTAAAAAACTTTGTTTTTACGGGTCTTTTTTATTTAAAAATTTGTTGTAAGCCTCCAGCAGTCGCCAGCTTAAATATTTTCTATAAATAGATTTATAAACACACACGTGTGTACTATTTTTATGCATTCACAATTTATTTAATTTTGTTGTTGTTGTTGGTGGTGGTGTTGTGTTTTTTGTGTGTTTTTTTTTGCTTTAACTTTAACATTTTTCATTTTCAATGGTAGTGTGAACAAAGATTATTACCGTGCATTCAGAGGCGTCATCTGGCGCGGGTCCTCTCCCCCCACCACACCCCGTCCCCCACACACAGACCATTGCACATTTTTCGTTTTGTACCTCACTCATTGAATCAATGATGATAAGACAATATGTTAGCCACGCTGATGCCAGTAGCACTATGTGTTAGCAATTCCGATGTCAAGAACAAATTATGCTACAACATAAGACCAATCTTTACTACGAGCAACAAAGTCCGTCCAGGGACGTTCCGCGACCGTTCGGTGGCATGTTGTAATACAGTTGTAAAGTGAGAGAATACTTTAAGTCCACAATTGTTTCCAAAAATTCCAAATAGGAAAAAAAACATTTTTTGGGGACTTATTTTAAACAAGTACCGGTATGTAATTTTTGGTATAAGAAGTTTCCACCGAAATTAAAACTAAGTCCCGGGCGCCAAGCTCTAAGGCGAACATTTAAAAGTCCACAACTGTACAGGAGTCCAGCAGGTGGTAGTGTATCTCTAGTGGTTGTCCAGTAATATCTGCTACTAAGTAAACATGGCCGTCAAGATGATTAATGTTTTGTAAAGAGTCACGTCATTAAATTTTATTTTAAACAGGCTTTAATCTCTCATCCCCACTCGTCACCATGGGTTCACCGACAAAACGGCCCCGACAGATGGGCTCCGACATAACGGCCCCGACAAAATGGCCCTGGACTAATAAATGGACTAATAGTAATAGTAAAAAAATACAATCAAATATTATATTCGCATTTTTACTCACCGATTCAGTGTCAGGTTTAGCTCACAAGAAACTATAATAATGACATCACAAGAATGAATTTAATAACATTTACTCGATATGGTACCAAGTCGCGGTTGTTTGTTGACAAGAAATAATCTAATAACATCACAAGAAATAAATTTACCACTTTTTTAAGGGGGGAAAAGTTGACTAAGCTTAAAATGAAGGAGAAAAAAAAAGTTTTTTTTTGAATGTAAACAATTTGTCTAGGGCTGTTTTGAACGCGGCCGTTATGTTGGGGCCGTTTTGACGGGTTACCGTCACCAAGATATAACCAGCCTACGTCAAGTTATCATGACGTAGTCAGCCTACGTCAGGCCACCCTCACATAGCCAGTCCATCGTGTCACGTTTAAATTCCCAGCATTCGTCAGGTCACTTTGAAACAAAGCGAGATAAAAGGCTCAGTGTCTTTATCAGGACTTTGAGAGAAACTGGGGTCAGTGAAGAAAGTGATGTGCCCTTGACCTTAAGCAGCTAACCAGATGCCTCTACGGCATTTATGGCGAACCCTTTTTTGAGGCCTCTTGCCCAAAATTCAATCAACGCCCACTTATTTTATAGCAGTGTGTCAACAAAGTGGCTTGTTTAAGTTTAAAGAAGTATTATTTTAGTTGCGTGCCGAATGTGGCTGGCACGCGTGCCATAGGTTCGCCATCACTGCTCTACGGTACTTTGACTTTGAAACTTTAAATTTATCAAAATTAAAATCAAGCCCCTTCCGTTATTTAGATCCAAAAGTTGCTCAGATGATGAGAACTATGTTAGATATACCTAAAATTATGTATCAAATTGTTGCTACTACTTACGTAGTGAGATTCTTATCAACTGTTGCAACTAAGTTATTTTATATTGATACTCTTTCTAATCTTTGTTAGGACTTTTGCGGCAACAAGCTGGGATTTTCTTTTCAAACAGGCTTCTTCTTGACACTTCTTAATTTTATGGAAAAGGAAATAATTTCGGATTTCAAAATAAAAATAGTTTCAGAAGTGTTTATGTTATGAATTTCTTTTAATTTTATACCACTGAAAATTTTCATAATGAAATTATCACGAAATCTAAGACAAATAATAATTGTTTTAAAAAAATATTTTTTTTGGTGGCTGGTGATATCGTGACGGGTAGCAAGCTGACGGTCATAGCATTGTTGTGAAAGTTATTAACGTATTTATAGTTTATAGTGATTACAGTTTATCGTACAGTTCCGGAGAGTTTTAGAGTGACGTCATGACTTGGCTGGCCTTCAACTTCAACGTACCTTGCGTTTTTTTCGTAACCCAAGGGAATGAAGTGCAAACTGGAAACTTGTCAATTCTAGAGTTGTATACCTTGCATAAAGGCGGACACCTAAAGATGTCACTTTATTAAAATATTATTATACCCAAACTGCCAAACAAAAGGGTTTTCAGGCAGAGGCGTAGATACGATATTTTACGCAAACTATAAAATTTGTTTTCAGGTAATTAAATTTGTTAACCACGCGACCCGTGTTTAGCTGTTTAACTCGAACGTTTGGCTCACATTGCTGCTTTCGTACCTTTATTTCTGGTTCAAAGAATGAGACTGTAAATTGTAAAGTTTCTAACTCGTGAAAAAATTAATCCAAACTATACGACTATACATAATGTGATATGTTTCAGATGATTTCATTGTTACAGTATAGGATGCAGTCCTATTCTATAGGCCTATGGTATGTTATTATTATTATATAATATTATTAATAAAAGTCTGCGGAAATTAACGATTAATTTCTCGATTAATCGTTAAAAGTTTTTATCGATTAAAATTATTTTAATCGATAAAAATTCGATTAACATTAAAAAAAATATTTATAATATTTTTTTATTAATAAATAATTAATTATTAATAATTAATAATGATTTATATATTTATTTTACATACATAGACCGGTAGACATCAACTAAAAAATGGCTGACAGCATCAGCGCAGTTAAATTTAAACATATAACTAGAAAGTTTAGCAAATATTTTATTTTTAAGCTAACTGCGGATGGCAAAGTCGAAGATGGTGAAAAAGTTTACTGTGTTCACTGCCTTAAACAATTCTCTTTTAAAGGATCAAATACATCGCTGACGTACCACCTTCAGCACAAACATCCGATCAAGTATCAACACATTGTCATAAAATTTAGTTCAAAATATTATTAATTTTCAATGTCCTTGACAAAGGTTCCGTTTAAGACATCATAAATTTCTATTTTTGGTTTAATCGAAATTATCGATCAATTGATCGATAATTTTTCAAAAGTTAACGATTAAATTAAAATTAATCGATAACAGCCCTAATTATTAATAGTATAGAAAATTATTTGATATCTTATTTATCTGGATATCTGATTTAAATGAAAATTATCTAATTTTTTAGTTCAATATAAATTTTTTTTTGTGCATCATAATCATTAATCATATCTAATTGTTCCATTACCTTAGGACCTTAGCTGCTAAGGTATATTCATTCTAGTGCTGGCGTTTGTTAGTGATAGTGTTTTATAAAAGTAAATAGCGTATCACCCGTCAAAAATGACGGAAGTTTTCAGCTGAAATCTATTTATTTTGAAAAAATGCATTTTTTTTAAGGGCGCCTACCTTTTCCAAAAGCCCAACTAACTAAATCTTGTCCTTGTTTGATAAATACGAAATATTAAACTTTCTGAAATGTACACAAAGTATTTTATAATAGTATAGGGGTTGTAGGGCGCCTACTGTGCCCCCTTTGTATTTTTTAAATTTTATAATTAACCATCATCAAATCCTCTTTGTACATTGTTCCCTTTTTCCAAAATTAAAATATGAGCTAAAACAATGGCGTCATATAATATTTTTTTTACAGCACATCTTTAATTTGCACACCTTTTGATGCATTGGTGCAGTAATTTGGTGCGCTGCTTTCTAAAATTAGTAGCGTCACGGACAGACACTACTGATGTGACAGAGATTGCAAATTATGTATATTGATTATTCCTACTCAAGAAATAGGTGGTTCACAAACATAATGTAAAACAATTAATTATCACTGGCTCTTTTTAAACTAGACAAATTAATGAGGTTGTGACTTATTGAAAGTTATTGTTACAAGTTACATTGTTTTTTTTAAACTGGGATTCAAATCTATTACTATTACTTGAAATCTATTTTTTTTTAAATTACCAATTACTTAACTCACATCTAATTTCTTACCAGTTGACTAGGACCTGTAATTATATTTTGACATCCTTTAGTGACTTGCACTTGAAACAATAAACAAACATTCTGATAATTATTTTTAGTACATTATCAATTTTTAAAAATAAAAAAAAACAGCAAAGAAAAAAATAATAATGCATGATTTGTGTGTTTTTTAAAATATTTTTTTTTATTATTTCTTTAGTATAGAGCCAAATCTGCGAGATGGCAGCGGCATAGACAAGATTTAAAAATTGGATTTAAAATATGAGTTTTAAAAAAGTGTCTTATGTAATATAATATAAACAACAATAATCACATGGTATGTTTATAAACAAATGTTGGTTTGGGGGGGGGGTGTCTTTTAAATCCCTCTGGAAATGTCTAATTTTGTTTTCTTTCTAACTTCCTTTAGACAATTGGTAAACAACTAATTGGTCTCAACTTTTCAGATTTAGATTTTATTTGTTCCATGGCTTCAGAAATTAAAGTTCCAAGGTAAAGAACTGTTAAAAACTTGGATCACAAGACATGAGTTTACCCTGATCTATACAGAGCCTATAAATATTGAGTATTCTAATAGATATGTTCAGTGAATACAGAATGGGATAATGACACAAGATCAGAATGATTAATATTTTGAATTAAATTTGATTATGCTGCACACTGGTGCTAGTTTGACACATGCCACTATGGCGAGTAGAACCAGGGGCCTAGCTTTGGTGTGTGAGAATCACCAAAGCACAGAAAAGCCAAAGTGGCAAACATCACATTATCCAGATTTTTTTCAAAAATTGTTCACCGTTTAAAATTATTTAAAAAATAAAAGATAAATCAGCTTTTAATGTTTTTTATCTTTGTCCTTTTTCTTATCGTCATCGGAACCTTTGTCCTTCTTCTTGTCCTTGTCCTTCTTATCATCCTTGTGTTTGTCATCTTTGTGTTTGTCATCCTTGTCCTTCTTATCATCCTTGTGTTTGTCATCTTTGTGTTTCTCATCCTTGTGCTTGTCATCTTTGTGTTTCTCATCCTTATGCTTCTCATCTTTATGCTTATCGTCCTTGTGCTTGGCGTCACTCATTTTCAGAAATTCTGTGTGGGGGAAAAAATTGCGAAATATTTCAAATACTATTTAGAACTTAATTACAGGAATTTTTTTTAAAAATGATGGAAGCTCACCCCACCCCCAATAAAAGCTGATTGAGTTGTGTCAACTGCTAGTGAACAGTCCAAGACACTCATTGACATTAAAATACGATGTCATTTAACCAGTGGCGTAGCCATTAAAATAAGTAGTCATCTAACCAGTGGCGTGGGCAGCTCGGGTTATTTCCGCCCCGGGCGAACCAAGATTTTTGCCTCCCCATTCCCTGGGCAAAGATAGAGCAGACGACTGAAAATGAGAGATCATTTTTTATAAAAGGGTAAAAGCTTTCCGCCCACTGCAAGACATCCTCTCCTCCTACGCCCCTGCATCAAACGCGTTAAACCCAAACAGTGCAGCAGTGTGTGCTTGTGATTAGAATCACGAATATGCAGGTATTTCTGCGACCGCGAAGTTTCCCGAGTGAATGGGTGTAACGAGAAAATATTGGGCGGACGATACCCGGAGTAGTCGGAGACACACTGCAGTATTGGGGCGGAAGATACCCGGAGTAGTCGGAGACACACTGCAATATTGGGGCGGACGATACCCGGAGTAGTCGGAGACACACTCCAAACCAATTCTAAAGCAAATATATCGTGTTGATCCCCCCGTCCCCACTAGGCCCCTCCAACAGCGGCTACCCAGCCAGACGGGTTTTAGAGTCCAGGAGCCCTGAGGTGGGTACGGCGGTAGCTTTCTATTGATTTGTTCGCCATCCAGACCGACCAAGTGGTGCAAGCAACGGCTTGGCTCGTGGCGACAGGCCATTGGTTAATAAACGCGAGCTGGGTTTACAGTTTACACCGCATTTAAGTAACTGAGTATTATGATCCAGGTGCGTCGTAGTTAAGGCGAGAGAAATAAATTTCATTTCTGCATTCGTTTATGGAGATAGTTGGGCGTTCGGACATTTTTTAATGGCTTGTGTAAATCATTTTTACAAGGAATTTATTATAATCAAGGATCAAGACAAGATAAAACAAACATGCGGAAACAGACATGGGCCAAAAGCGCATTAGTGACGTAGATAGGCATAGGGATCTAAAGGGTGTTGGTTGCGTCACGGTTGTGGGTCAATAATTACCCGGGCCAGGCGATCCACTACTCGATGACTCAGCTCATCCCTCCCCTAGTCCCAACCGGCACGTCTGACTGTCTACCTGGCTTGTTTACCTGGGCGTATGCTCACAATTCGTTTACTGGTATTCACTACTTACGCCTACACTACAATTTGCGGGTGAGAATTTTAAGGGTTGGGGGGGGGAGAGAAAAAAAAAGGGGGGGGGGATACGTAATGAAGGCAAAATCAAAATATTTTTCATATGGGTGGGGTTAGAGCAGCAGCAATATTTTGTATCCAGTAAAGGAAGAAACGACCCGCCCTGCCTCGGGAAAACAACAAGTTTTGATTTGCACGCGACATAAAACATTCACTGGATTTTAATTCACAAACGTGACAGTCAGATTATGTAAACTATTTTTTTTTAAATATTGCAATGTTCTCATGGTTACTAAGGACAAAAATAGGGTCATCACAGTCTATAACTTTCCTTTTGGTGACGCAACTGTCAATCTGACTCTGAGACGATTGTAGGCCACGCCCACGCCCGCTAACAATCATTTCCTCGTATTAGTGGGTTTATGTTTTTAAATTAATCCACCGCACATTTCGAACTTAAAACTGAAGAATGCTAGCAATTTAAAAAGTGGGATTTATAACAACAATCGTCAAAATTAACTTCTCATAATACGGTCGTATATGGAAGATATTCAAATGCTATTTAAAAAAAGTACTTACAGTTTGTGTAACGAAGGTGGTAGAGGCTTATGCTGTAACTGTACTGCTGCGTCAGGCGGCTTTAGTGAAATGTGAATCCCCGTCTGTTTCTAGGGCGAGTTGAATCGTTAAAATCCTAACACTAGTAGTCGTCAACAACAGTTGGTTGCCTTTGGATGATAATCGACTCTGTGAGCTCCGCGATTATATACCATCGATATTACACCCCCACCCCCATCATCCACTTACCATCCCCAATCTTGTGGAACCCAGCGCTTCCCATACAGTGGTCCACACCTTCTTCCAGGTGTTACATACATATTTTATGTTTAAAAAGGGGCAGATATAAGTCTGAATAAAAGTAAATCACTACGGGGATCTCTCGTATTGATTTAGTGGCACATATTTCAAAAGTATTGAGAACCACTTGGGCTATTTATAATGCATTACAAAATTTTTTCTCTATAAACGTGTGAATGAAACGACACGTTATTAGGGTAAGAATTAGTGCCAAGCTCTAAACGTAAAGCTTACGTGTGCACTGTTATGGTCTCTCTGGAGTCTAGGTGACATATGACAAGTTCTAAACTATACTAGTAAAGCTTCCTTGTGTAATGATTACTAGTGTAATGTAAAAAAATTACGTAAGAAGGCAAGGAGGGGGTATGTCATGGAAATCGGTCCCCGGATGTTGTAATATCGATGGGATGATATTTCGGTTAAGTATAATTATATATCCTTCGCAAGTGTGCGTTTGTTTGTCTGTGTGTCTATGGGGGGGGGAGGGTGGAGTCAAGTTGTTGTCATTTAGAAATTCACTATTTCTTAATCATCATATACAGACCCGGTGCGAATTCTCGATATCGCAGGACTTTGTGGCGTTTTTCCTTGAACCATTTCCACAACGGGATCAAAATTCAGGATATTGCAGCCAGTGTTTACCTCCGCAGCCGCTAAAGATTGGGGCCAAAGTCTTACTACGCCTACGTCAACATGGGAATAGGCGGTGGGGAAACGTGTTTGTTTGCTGGGGTATCATTGTCGTTACAATAGGTGAAACTGGAAGCGAACTGGCTGATAGATTTAGTGAACATCTTTGTATTTTTTTGAACAGAAGAACGCCAGTCTCGTCACTGTTATTGGAGGTGATTTTTTTTTATTATTACCAGAATTTTAAATTTTAAAAAAAATGCTAGTAAGAGGTAAGAATGAAATAAGAAAAACCCGTAAAAAACCAAGTTTTTGACTATAAATCCTTTATGTACGAGACGTAACTAAAAGAATGTTCATTATAACACGCAGCGCAAGACCATCCAAAAATACAAAATTGCAGTTGTGTCGTAAAATGTGTTTAATATAATGCGCACCGATCAGGAATAGGTTTATAAAAAGTGTTGTCAGTAAAATACGCACCTTATTGCGCGACAGAAAGGTTGTTCAATATAATACGCACCGCGACGCTCTATCTCAAAAAATAGCATGATACATAGGAATAAATAAAATAATCTAAAAAATCAATAATTTAATTACGGTACATGCGATCGATCTGAAATTTTGATACATTGTTTTTATCATCGGTACGAGACTGCCTGCAAAATTTCAGCTCGCTATCTTGCGAGCAAGTGGGTTAAAAATCGATCAAAAGTTTTGGCGACAAGCAAGCAAGCAAGGTCGGTCGGCCGCAGACACCACGAGTTAATATAAAGGATTTAAAAAGAGTCTCCACTTTCGGAACTATTATCACTGTGCATGGCAGCAAATGAAATCCTGTATTCACTAGTTGTACAATAGTAATATTATTTTAGTTATATTTTTTAAAAACTTTTTATTTGTAGTTTAAAATATGATTTGACACATCATTAATATTTAGCCTCCCCAATACGAACCACATTTTAGCTTTACCCAGCATGATTTTTGTAGTGCGCCTCCGTTCCTAGCACCTTCTTATTCCGAAGATTACTGCGTCCAGCGCTTATCTATGTTTTATTTATAGTATTGCATTTTTGTTAGAGTCTATAATGTTGATAGTGTGTTTGATGCTCTATTTGACTCGGTATTTCACTGCAGCTAAGTTTAATAAAATAATTTAATATTATTTATTTGTTTTTGTCTATTTGTTCGTTGAAGAAGGCTCTTTGCCGAAACGTTCGTTTTTTTGTGACGTCTTGTCAGGCTCTTACATACTTTGTTTGCATGACATCTATCTACATATCTATAACCCTGATTGCAGCCTAACCTATATTTTGTAGTTTTTAGAGTTACCGCGCAGCAAATTTTGATAAGTCGAATATATCACATATGTGTGTATGTGGGGTGTAAAACATTTGCACAGAAAACTGGACAACTTTACACGCGATTATTTTACTAACGTCAACGAAACTTAAAGGGAACAATGCTCTTTAGTTTGGCTAACTGAGTTCAACAGACCAAATGCCTAGAAATCTCAAACAGTTTTAGTCTATGTGATGTCACCCGGTGTGGTCTAATTACAATTACAATGCATGCTCCCCTGCCCTTGAGTAACTACTGCGTGGCCGTGGATGGCCAACTCGTTGCCGTATCGCCAGTTAAGGTATCGGGGACATAATCACAACGCGATACCTAGGACGCACTTCACGCACATGGGAATAAAACCCGTCATTCTCTCCATTGCCGCTGTTTTTGGATAAGGTACCAAAAATAGCTTATTCAAAGTAGGTCATGGGGCGAAAGAAGGAATCGAGACGAAAGAAGCCCATTTCAGTAAGAATAAATAGGGTTTTATTTACCTGGCAGTTGGATCAAGGCCGGGTGTCCTCAAAACTGAACAACAACATGGGCATCACACAATAAACCTCAAACAGAAACTGTATAAAATGTTATTTATTCATGAATTTTTTATAGCATGGCTATTCCCGAAACACACTTACCATAAAAATTCAAGGTAAAGTACCACATCACCCTCCGTATTGCAATTTTGCGAACTTCCAGTTTCATGGGCCTATTGACACACTTTTTCGAACTATTCCCACTATTTTTACTACCGATTAAACCCCTTGATATAACTAACTACCAGAACTTACCAGAATTCATTTCTAAAATTGATTTTATTTAAATAAACTTAGTTCAACAAAACAAAACAAAATGCGTTATATTTTTTAACTAGCAATACAGAATTTTTCTTCTTATATATTTAGTTTCAGTAGTAGTGAGGGGAAAAATTACATATTTAGTTTAGTGTTTAATTTTTGTTTAGTTGTAGTTGTAGTGAGGGGAAAAATTTACGTATTTAGTGTTTAATTTTTGTTTAGTTGTAGTAAGGAGAAAAATTACGTATTTATTTTTATTGTTTAATATGTGTTTGTCCTATTAAATGAGAAATTATAATAAGTAGAAAGAACAATTTTTTTAAATTTACTCTTGTCTATTATTATAGAACCTTTTGCATTAGTATAATTGTATAACATATTGTCGCTTACGTACTTAGAATGTTTGGAAATATAGGCACTTTTTTGTAACCAAATTTTTAAAAATTTATTTATGTCAAATAAATTTGTAGTCAGTGTAGTTTGATTTAGTTTATTGTTCTTTACTTTTTTGTACTGAGTGTTTACATGTTAGTCATGTATTGCTATTATTCAACATTGAGAATAACTTTTTTTTTCGATTTCGGGGCTGTCTATGAATAGGCATAACGGCACTGGCCATTCTATTAAAATAATAATTATAAATCTGGCATAATACGATAAAGTGGGATAAAAAAACAAAGTTACTTTAAAAACTAACTGAACTTATAAATTTAATATAAATTAAGGGGCCATCCTCCCCCCTCGTCACACGTCAACACAAAACTTTGACCCCCCCCCCACAATATGTTGTTTTAAAGTCAATCAATAAACGATTTTAGCCTGTTATGGAGATAATTACATTTACAACCTGATCTACATAGCCAACGGTATAATATGAGGAAAAAATTATTATAATACTCTATCGATGTTGTTTCCGTCAGTGATAGTGTCAGAAATTTTGGCGTGTCCTGCAAGCAATGTTCCCTTTATGCTGCGGATATCTGACTGACACCACACAGCTCATAATTACCGCGCAGCAAAATTTGTTAAGGACAATTAATATCTGTTAGTGGAGTTGCTATGGGAGCGAAAATGGGACCAAGTTATGCATGTATATTTATGGGCCATTTGGAACACCTATGGAGCAGTGGCGTAGCTAGGGTTATGTGCGCCCGGGGACATGACACAAAATCTGCGCCCCTTGTCGGACCGAAAGATTATGGGGGCTCACTGAGCCCCACCCCCCAAAAGATTTTTTTGTTGAAATTTTACGGTTTATATGGTTCATTTTCGAAGCATTTGGTATTTTAATGAAATAGAATACAGACCAATATTTCTCTATACGTTTGTAAACAATTTATTTGAAGAAAAAAACATCTTAATTATACATGACTCGAATAGACATAGTCTACAAAAAATTCATCCTCCTTTATTTGAATCGCGCAAACTCGTTAATCACGCTGTCAAAATTAATATTCTCAAGTGTTTCTCTTTCGATGCAAAAGAGTGCAAGATCACTCATACGATCTTGTCCCATTGAAGCATGTAAATAAGACAAAATAAGCTTCAGTTTGCTAAAGGACCGCTCACAGTTTCAGTTGAAACAGCAATTGTTAGAAGTATTTGAAGTGAAATGCGCAAATTCGCAAATACGTCATCTCCATATGAAACAATAAAACCAAGAAGATCCAAAGGAGTTTCCTTAGAACTTCAGCCTGGTTACTGAGCAGCATTTTTTAGTCTCCGGTTTCTGTGCACAATTCGTGACCATTGAAGTCAGTGTCGTAGAAATTAGCAAAATCTAAGCAATTTTAACGAAGTTTATCGACTTTTGTCTCAGCAAGAAGAATTTTTACGTCTAGTAAAAATCCAAATTGGTTGTTTAGGATTTTTAGACGTAAAAACCGTATAGATATCTCGTTTTGGAGCCTATCAATAACGCTGTTCATATTACGTGAAATTTCTTCTTCTGCAGAAAGTCCTGCATCTCTTGTTAATTCTCCAGGCATCCTTCGATGTCGTTTAATCCTTCTGTCAACCCCGATTCCCAAAGTTGTTTATCTTCTTTTCCATTGTCTACCGCAACCTGGCTCAAATTATCACGAATGTTGACAATTTCTGACACAAACGATTCCAGATCAGATGCTGCTTACTTGAAATTCACAGTAGGATTCTGCAACCGTTTCTGTACACAATCAATTTTCCCAAGTATGATGTACCAGAAATGTAACAAAAATAGAAAGTTAAAGTTTAATATACCTGCCAGCAAAGCTTCTGCATCACATCTAGTGTCAGGCGACATATTTGTATGTTCTAATAATTTTTCCAACCGCCCTACCAGTTCATCTAGTCCTCATAAATAACTTTACAGCTTCTGATCGTGCACTCCAACGTGTTTCAGACTCCCTCTTCATTGTGATTGGCAAAACTCTTTTTAATTCTTCCCAACGAGTTGTTGAACGAGAGAAAACAAAAATTAATACTTTCAACTGTTCCAAAAAAACGTGATAGTAACTGGATCCTGTTTAGCTGAGTGTACTCTTGCTAAGTTTAAGCTGTGGTTGTCACAGTTGATGCACAATGCTCTGTGATTTCTGGCACATATTCGCTGTTGAAGGTCGGATATATGCCCAGTTATTACAGCAGCATTGACATAATATTGTGACCGATATTCGGTTAGTTGTATGCTATTAGATTCCAGTTTTTCTACGATAACTCTTTCAAGCAGGTTTTCTGCGTCTTTGGAATGTATCTGTACAAAACCTAAAAATGATTCTTTGATGGTTACTTTTTTAGTTTGAAAATCAACATCCACAAATCTGATGACTTGAGAAAACTGTTCCCAGTGTCCTAGATCGAATGTTGAGTCAAGTAAGATACCGTAGTACGTGTTTTTTTCTGATTTCACTCAACAGCTGATTTCTTACAGTCGATGTAAGTGGGTGGATAAATTCATTTGAATTTCCGGTGATAAATAAGATACTGAGCGTGGATTATCTCGGGCATGTTGTAGGTGTTTTTCTAACAGTAGATCATATTGAGCAACATGTTTGATCACAGAGAGACAGGAAAGAGAGGCGATATATGCTGTTTCATATGAAAGGAATCCAACTTGCTTTGACATACCGACGGAAGCCCGTGAGAGGAGAGACCCTCGCTCCTCTCCCCCACTTTACACCCTCCACAGAGGGATTGGGGAAGTAATTTTTTTTTCAAAGAGTCACAGCATGCAGCAAAAGGACGCAGATTATCAGAGGAGGAGCTTGTGGAAAAGCACCCGGGAATGATGGCATACAACAAGAAGCTCTAAAGAGTGGCAAGACAGCTTTAATCCAACCTTTGCACAAGCTTCTGTTCCTCTGCAGGAAACAAGGCTACATCCTCAGGACCCACAGGATGCAATTACAGTGACGCTATATAAAAACAAGGGCGATAGAATTGACTGCAATTACTACCGCAGCATCTCACTCCTTAGTATTGTAGGAAAGGCTTTTGCCCGTGTCATATTAACACGATTTCAGAGTTTAGCCTCCCGTGTTTATCCAGAATCTCAGTTCGGTTTCCGGGCTGGTTGGTCTACCATAGACATGGTGTTCTCCATACGGCAGCTCCAGGAAAAATGCAGACGGCAGCTCCAGGAAAAATGCAGACAGCAGCAGATGCCACTATACATTGCCTTTGTGGATCTTACGAAAGCCTTTGATTTAGTCAGTCGCAGCGGGCTATTTCAAATCCTGGAAAAAAATCGGCTGTCCCCCACACCTAATCGCCATCATCAAACAATTCCATGAAAATATACAGTTGAGAAAAGGGAGGGGGGCGTGTAAGGTGTGGTTAGAGATGGGATAGTGTGAAAGCGGAGGTCAGTGGTAAGTCAGTTAGCCTGGGCGCTTCGGTGCATGTATTCTTTGGCTAAGTATGTTAGCAGAATCCTCACACTAATATATAAAGTGTTTGTGCTAATAAACTATTTAGTAAGCATAATAGTGATTATTGTTCCTTGAGAGAATGACTGCGTTTTCATTCACCACCAAACCCCCTAGACAAACGACGCCCCTCAAACAACGATTTGTGACATGCGGCACTGACATGAGCACACACAGAAACTGGTGTCAAGCTTCTCCAACGCCTGCAAAGAATTTGGTCGGCAAATCAGCTTGAAAAAGACAAACATCATGGCCCCAAAACACACGTTCTCCTCCTACCATCAATAAGGCAGAAGACGGATCTACGTGGCGCACAGTTGTAAAAGAGGGCATCATAGTAGCCTAGGAGCGAAGGATCGAGGAGGCTACAGACACAAGAGCTAGGAGAAAGCCCAAAACATTTCGAAGTGCAGAACTCGTGTGTAAAAGCTGTGGAAAAGACTGCCACTGCCACTCAAGGATAGGATTGCACACCCACTCGAGGAAAAGCAACCCAGACCAACGGGGATGCACCATCGTCTTGCGAGACGGAAGGATGCTGATATGATCAAAATTTAAAACTAATAAGAATTCGGGACTAGACACAAACCATTTATAATTAAAGCGTAGGAAGCAATAATCTTATGTATAGAAGGAGCATACTGCATTTCGGCCAAAGCTCTGGCTAATCCGGCTATTTTTACATATCCGGCTCTGGCTTTAGCTCCGGCATGATTTCACTTAATAATTCAGGCAGGCCGGTAGAACCCGAGGTGTCACTGGGGGTGGGGGGTCATTTACCTGTACTGAAATAAAGTAACACAAATACTGGCACTGTTCTTTGGTAACCACCTAATGTACCATTGAGTGGTAAGGTTTCCATTTCACTCTCCTTCCCTCGGCCATTAAAAAGTAATTACAGTGTAGCGTCTGTTGCGACCCCACCTCCCCACCTATAAATTTGAACCTTTGTCCGCTACCTTTACCACCCCTTTTTTCTGATCACGCCTGGAAAATTTGTGGCGCACAAATATACACTTTCTCATGTTATACATTTGTATCTTATCTTTTACAGAAGCTCCTTTTATACGGAAGATTGTTGCATCCTATGACTAGATCAAATAATGTTAATACATTAATTAGATGTTGGCGAGGATTAAAGTAAAGATGCTAATTTAATCATATTATTAAAAATACTCTTTTGTTGATGATATGGTCGGGTGTTAGAATGCGGAGATATAATGAAAAATTTTAATTGTTTAAATTTTTTTATAAAATCGAAATGTAAAATGAATTATATTCAACAGAATTTTAGACACATTCAACAGTTAAAAAATGAATGCAAAGAATACATACAACAAAAGTAAATGAAACAAAATATTTCAAGTAAACCAGTGGCATACCATCATTGACCGGTCACAGAAATATTTAATGTTTCGATACTGATACTAAAATTCTAATGGGGCACCTGTGGCACGCGTGCCACAGTCGGCATGCAACTAAAATATTACTCCCTTGATAAATAATCATAATAAAATGATACTATGTAATTCACAAGGCTGTGATAGAAGCTTCTTTTGCAACAAGATATGAGACCAGAAATTATGTTCAATTACTAATGATAGTGCGCCTTGCATGTTATGAACAACATGACATAACTGGGTTTTGGTTGATTTTGAAACGGTTTGCCACCACTGCTTTATACCGATCAAAGACGGGCTCAAGCCGCTTAAATGAAATACGTTCAATACTATACACTAGTGTTCACATTTCACAGATGAGTATAGTATGTTTGGGTTGTCTGAGGTTAGCGATAGTAATACTAGCTTAAATTAAGTTTGAACATCATTTGGTCGTGGATGTAATTGTCTGTCTGGTGAAACCCGCGTATGGGTACAATGGACTGCTTTACGTGTCAGGGCATTCACTGTAAATAGGAGGCGGGCGTCAAGTGAGTTATTGATGATTTTGGTAGTAAGGTATCAAGGGGAAATCCAAAAGGAATGACAATTAAGTTGGTTGGGTGGGATTAAGTTAACATGTCTTCAAACCGATAAATGCAATATAAGTGAGAGACTTTTGGAGGACTACAGATTCAAGAGTGTGAGAGAGCTTTGGAGCTGTTTGTTGTTTTGTGCATTTTGGATTTCTGTTAAATTGGTGTACGCCAAGCACAACTTTTTCTAGAAGTTCCTATCTAAACTATATAATCTTCTGATATGGCAGGAAGAAAAAGAGGACATACTACTTTAGTCCCTGCCCAAGAGATTTTAGATGGAAATGGAATACGCAACAAAGAAGAGTGGAGACTGTCCACACTTCTACCTCATTTGGGGGATACCCAATCAGCTGTGCGATGGGCTGTTCGTCGACGTATAATAAAAAACACAATGACATGTGGAATATGCAATGGGCCGTGCCGTGTACAGAATTACAGGCGAGGTCCGGATTCGATCCAGTGGGCCTGTAACACCTGTAACTTTAAAAAATCTATCAGGGACGGCTCTTTTTTTTCCAGAAGTCGTCTAAGTATACAGCAAATACTGATTTTCATTTATTGCTGGTGTTGTGACATGCCACAATGCCAGATTTCCCGAGAGGCTAATATAAGTAACCGCACCATAGTGTCAGATTGGTGCAATTTTTGCCGAGAAGAGTGTCAAACGTGGCTGGAAAGGAATCCACCGGAGATAGGCGGCTTTGATATTAATGGTGAGCCAATCACCGTTGAAATCGATGAAAGTAAGTACTTTCATCGGAAATACCATCGTGGACAATGGAGATTGGGCCACTGGGTATTTGGTGGAATAGAGAGAGGCAGTGGGCGCTGTTTCCTGGTGGAAGTGCCAGACAGAACAGCAAACACTTTACAACAGTGTATTGAACGGTACATTTTACCTGGAACGCACATTGTTTCGGATGGTTGGGCGGCTTATGCCAACATAAGCCAAATTAGGCATGGAATTTTTACACACTCCGTGATTATTCATCAACAAAATTTTGTTGACCCAAATAACGCTGACATTCACACACAAAACATTGAGAATTTGTGGATGCGCGCAAAACGGAAACTGAAGAGGCAGTTTGGCACAAGCCGCGTACTCTTTCAATCTTATTTACATGAATTTGTCTTTCGGAATCATTATCGCGGACAGGATATTTTTAGAAACTTTATAGCAATATTAGTTGAAAATTATCCTTAGTTATGAGGTTTGTTTGTTTTTATTCCTTGAAATGATTTGCTTATATAGACTACTCCTATTTAGTATTTATACTTATTTAAATGTTAAACATCTTCTTAAAATGTGTGGGGTTTAATTTTTTATTTTGTGGCATTTGCATGTACACTGAATAATTATAATATTCACCAACATTTTAAAAAAATATTTTAAATAAATACTATTAAGAATTGTAGGGGGGGGGGAGAGCTGTTTTTTTAATGTCAGTTTAAGATTATAACATTACTATCTCAGCGTTTATTACCTGTTGCCGATGCACCTCCTATACAGATGATTATTGCATCCTACGCTTATCCGTGTTTTATGTTAAATCTTGCATTTTTATTAGAGCTTAAATGTCGTTAAAGTGTTGGTGGTTTTCCCTGGTTATCTCAGGCAAACCAGTCCCAGTCGACATCCGAATTCCAGACGGGAAGAACGAGAATTACTATGTGTTTGTTCTTACAATGTGGACTAAGAAAAGTTTTATTTTTTAAAATTACATTATCTTTATGTAGCAGTTTCAAAGTTGGAATTAATTGCCTTATGTTTTATTATTAATTTGCTATTTGTTCTTATATCCTCAAGTATTTCTAGGTTTAAGGATAAAACAAATGGTGTTACTCGTGTCTTGTTTTGAATATTCTCCTGGAAGATCTTTTTTAATTTGTTCTAGTTTATAAATGTTTTCTTTAATTGATGGGTCCCATATTAAAGATGTATATTCTAGTACAGGTGCCATCAAAGTGGGGTAGCATTTTATTTTAATTTTTTAATTAAATCTTTAAAAGTTGCTCTTTATAAAGCTGAAGGTTTTGTTTGATTTTTTAATTACTTCATTGACATGGGGATTTCATGATTATTTCTCATGTATTATTGCTTTAAATTATTTTGCATCTTTATTTCTGATTACTTGTTTTTATGAATGAAATATTTTGCATGTATTTGTTTATTTTCTTTTGTTTCTCTTAATAGTTGACACTTTTATTGATGGAAAGACATACTCCAATCAGTTTCCAATTTCTTTAAATTCATCTAGGTCTTTTGAAAGATGTTGCTACATTGTTCTCATTTTATTATTTTGTATATCATATAATCATAAGCAAATAAGCTAACTTTTGTTCCTCTGAAGATGCTTTTGGGTAAATCATTTATATAAATTTGTTAAAAGTAGGATACCCAAGACAGTTCATTGTTGAACTCCTTAGTTAGCCATTATTGTTGTTGATTTAGATCCATTAATTACAGTTTGCACTCTAACCAAAAGATAGTCTTGGATCCAATGATGTATGGGACCTGAGATTCCAAAAGTACTTAAGTTTTTTGTGTTAACTTAAGCAGTGAACTTTAATATTGTATCTAATTGATTATTATTATTTATCTCAGCCTTTTGACAGTTCATCTGTTAGAACACATAATTGTGTTTCACATAATCTGTTTTTCCTGAAACCAATTTAATGTAGGCAAATGACATTAGGTTTGTCTAGGTGATTAACTATTCCTCTTGTATATATTATGTTTTATATTAATTTACAGATGATACTAGTAAGTTAAGTAAGTGTGACAGGTCTATAGTTAACAGTGTTTGATTTAGCCCCTTTTTTAAAAGTTGGAGTTACATTAGGTAATTTCCAATCCTGGGCTATTTTACCCTGCTTTAGAGAGGCTTGAAAATTACTAAAAGGATTGGGGACAGTTCAATGTTAGTTCCATTATTAACCTTTGCAGTCTATTCATCTGGACCAGTATCTTTTTTTATTTTAAGTTTTTTTTAGAAATGTATTTATACCTATCCTGTCTACAGTTATGTTACTTATTTCTACTATTTTATTTAAGTTAATAATTACAAATTACTTGTCAAATGAGGCTCAAAATGATAATGCAAAAATATGTGTGGGGAAGTTAGCTTTGGTTTCATTATCATTATATAGGTATTATTATTTGGGAACTTTAGTTGTGCTATTCCATTTTCTTAGATTTAAAATTTAATAAAGGGCCATAAGTTTATAATGTTATCTTTAGAAATTACTTTGTTTATATATTTATTTTGGAAGTTTTGACAATTTTTTTTCATTTTTTTTTCAAATGTTTAATCTTTAAGTATTTTTGGTGCATCCTTTTTATAATGATAGTCTTAACTTGTAAAAATAAGCTCTTTTGTTTGAAAAATTTATTTCATATAGTATTAATCCAGCATGTGTTAATTTTATTTTACATTAGTTTTGTGGAAAAATTGTAATCCATTAATAAACATATATAGTGGTATAAATATGTTTCCAAATTTTTTCTACTTGGCTATTTGTGTTGTATTTACTGAGGAAATTGTGTTGGAAATTAGCAAATGTTTGGTGTAATAAATTGCATTACATTTATTACAGAGATATTAATCTTCTTGATTTCTAAAATGTTTGTATTTATTAAGTTACAACATCATTGTCAGACAGTCCAGGGATTATATCACAATCACTAGTAGTCCTGGTCTGGTTTTTAAGAATAAATCTAGTAATTTAAGTATACATTTATATTTTTCCCTAGTGGCTTTGATTCATGTGCTTTAAATACTTTAATAGACAAGTGCATTTGTTATGGTTTCATTTGCATACACCTATTTGACTAGTGCTAGTTTATGTCCATGAATAATTGAATTCCAATTAAAATATAATTCTGACGAGTTTACATTTGAAAATATTATTAATATGTCATTTTATTTAATTTCATTGTATGTTGCATTTTTATGTAAAAAACGACATAGGTATTTGCCAAATATTTAAAGTCTTTAAATTAAATTTACAAACAAAATCTATTCAAATCAAATTTTAAATAATATCACAAAGTAGCTGTTGATAAGTTGTTGCATTATCATTAACTTTAAGGTACAGTACACGCGAACATTTTAATTGCAGACCTCGAAATTGTTTAAGTTCTATTGCCATCCTATTGTCGATGAAGACAAAGCTTATAGCTTCATTTATTATACCTACATCTATGGAGAGAAATGGCAGGCATAACATTCTTATTAACTATCTTTTTAATTAGATACTGATATTTTCATGAAATTTTCTTTTTTAAACTTAGTAATTAGTTGGGGAAAGGTTATTCTTTTTATAATTCATAGTTATAGTCACTTGGTTGTAGTTTTATGATCTTAAACCTTTAAAAAAGGCTAATACTTACCTTTAAAGTCTAACTTATATTTCTTTAAAATTATTGATTTTAATCTTAAATGCATCATTATTTCACTTACAATGCAACATGCATGCATTTTGTTGAATTCCCATTATCATTAAACCTATGTTTTATTTTATTTTTTAAAAATTCAAATAACTTTATAATTTATATTTTTAAAAAATCTAAAAACATTAAAGTATTTATTATTTATTTTATATATCCATTTGTTGTTAATTGATTAGTCTATTAAATTATTAAATATTGGTTGGTGGTAAAAATAAGGCAGTAATTTTTAGAATGGGTCACACTTTTATTGTCTTATCTTATCTTATCTGTTTACAGACGCTCCTTCTATACAGAAGATTATTGCGTCCTACGCTTATCTATGGTTTGTGTTTAGTCCTGCATTTTTATTAGAGAATTAAATGGTGATAAAGTGTTGGTTTTCCTGGATTCTTCAGGCAACCCATTCCACGCACGAATTCCGGACGGGAAGAAGGAAAACGTGTATGTGTTTGTTCTTGCATACGGAATAAGAAAGGTGTTTTTATCCTTATGTCTATCTGAGGGTTGTATTAAGTTATCTTTGTGTTGTATTTCTAAATTAGAATTAATTGCTTTATGTATGATTACTACTTTGCTTTTGGTTCTTCTATCCTCTAGTGTTTCAAGGTTTAATGATTTAACTAATGGTGTTATTCTTGTCAGTTTCGAATATTCTCCAGCCAGTAATGAATCTGGCAGCTCTTTTTTGAATTTGTTCTAGTTTATCCATGTTTTCTTTGGTGGATGGGTCCCATACAGAAGATGCATATTCTAGTACAGGTCTCTCCAAAGTGAGGTAGCATTTTAGTTTTATATCTCTATTACATTTGTTGAAGTTTCTTTTTATAAAGCCTAAGGTTTTGTTTGATTTTTTAATTTGATTTTTTTAATAACTTCATTGACATGGGGATTCCATGATAGTTTCTCATTTATTAAGACTCCTAAGTATTTTGCATCTTTAGTTTGGGTCAGTTCTTTTCTTGTAAATTATAAAGCTTATACTTAAAAATTTTCAAAAAACAAAATTAACATTCATTCAACATCTACAAAATTTAAAATATGTGTAGAGAAAAAAAAAGAACTGTTTTCATTTATTAATCTATTATTTATTTGAGACTCCTTGGTCTTGGTGTTGTTGTCACTTTTCGCCATTTAGTTTGGCAAATTAATTTTATTACTATTAAGATTGTTTAACAATTATGTTCTTAATTTTATAAATTGTTATCATTGTATGTGAGCCGAATAAGTGCTAGTATTTATAATACCGAAAACAAGAATTTTATCGTAGCAATAGATAATATTAAAGTAGTGAGAATAGTCGAAGTGTGTCAATAGGCCCATGAAACTGGAAGTTCGCAAAATTGCAATACGGAGGGTGATGTGGTACTTTACCAAATTCAAATTGGTTCAGTTACTATCAGCACCCCCCCTCCCCCCACTCTAAAGTCCATAATTTAATCTCGGTACCATGTTTCCCTCCATCTTCCCTCTTCAAGGCCACTCTGATTTACCATTTCCTTTTCTCGTCCCTCTCTCAACATCTTCTTGTTTGTTGTATCATTCCCTTCTCTCTTCCCACCTCTCTTCCCACCTCTCTTCCCACCTCTCTTCCCATCTCCTTTCCCGTCTCTCTTCCCTTCTCTCTTCCCATCTCTCTTCCCTTCTCTCTTCCCATCTCTCTTCCCATCTCTCTTCCCTTCTCTCTTCTCATCTCTCTTCTCATCTCTCTTCTCATCTCTCTTTCTCTATTCGCCGTTCTCAACCACTGCGTCTTAGTTTCTCGCCTGACGATGACAGTTTAGAATCAGGCACTGATTCCAGAAAGATTCCTTTTACAACTCGGTTTGGCAAAATATATAGCTCTTGTTACTAATAATAACTACCAGTACCTTTCCCGATTGACAAAACATATATCCTACATAATCCTACATGTGGAATGGCGTCAAAAGCCCTGAGCCCAATTCTCTTAAGGTCTACCCAGGAAATTCTCCTATAAATTGTGCATCCACTAGACTAGAGGAACTAATAGCTAGGGGACACCTCCGGGGCGGTCCTCTCTGAGAGTGCTGCCAGGGAACCCAGGAACACGATCGGAGGTTCCTTCCACTAAATTTACCTCACAAAGAAGGGGTGGATTTTACTACTTCAGCACCCTGCAACCTCGGCGCCACCCCGGCCCAGCATACGGGTCTATTCACCAGGTACCGTCGCTAGGTAGGGGATCACCAAAGTGGCCAACCTAAAGGTGTCACCCCGTCGGAAGGTTTCCTCGGAGCTGACGTCCGCTAAGTTCTTCGCGGTACCTATTGCTAATCCGTGCTGGCACTTTTGGCCCTAAATCCTAAACAGTACCTCTCACTGTTATATAACCCTTTCAATCTTTTTGGACAAACGTGCCATCCAAACCCGGGCATGTGACCAATAACAATAGGTCAACCCAGTCTCTCATTGTGTTCAGATCAGATAAGAAAACCTTTGGGACTTAAGTGTGTTACTGTAAACTTTGTGCTACCCCCCCCCTTTTTTTCCCACCTTTCTTTGAATACAGCCGATTTGCTAATATCTGCTAACTTTGTTCTTATTGTTATATTATTGTTATTCTCACTGCTCGCTGAAGGAGACACGGTTTCACTCAGCTTTACTCACGATATTCTAAATCTTATTTTCTATTTCAGGTGAACTCATAATTTGTGGGTGGTTTAAGCTACTCAAAGTTTGATGCCAGTCGTGTGGTACCAACAAGTCTGTCATTCTTGCCGTGCCTGTATCTTTCTCATAGACACTTGCTCTTTATGCCTACTTCTACATCTTTCTAAGAAACGCCGACTATTCACGCCTACTTTATATAATATTCATTTGGCCCCTCATTAACTTTTTCTGTCACTGCTGCTACACCGCCCCTTGCCAGAGCCCCATGCTGTACCACCTGTATGGTGTATTGAGCCCTTCTTTGAAGCCTGTGACGTGAACCGTGTCGGCTGCTTACTTGCATATTTCAGTAGGCCGTAGAAATGCGGTCGAACAACATTTTCATGCCCTGCATTCCTGGCTGCCTTGGACGAATAGAGGACTTGGTCGGCTAAATAGTTTTTTTTTCTTTTTTCAATGGGTATGAACTCGTGTTAACTTTTGGTTTTAGTTGAGTTATCCCCCCTGTTACGATTTACTTGTTTATTTAGGCACATGAATTATTTTGACACCAAGGAACAATTCTTTTAGAGCAAACAATACTTTGTGCAAACACTTTGTATTATAACTATACTTTGTGCCTACACCTTGTATTATAACTATACTTTGTGCTAAATATGATTTTGTTAATATCAAAGATTTATTTTGTGTTCGTCCCATCGATTATGTCCAACAGAAAAGAAACATTAAAAAATAATAATAATAATAATTTTAAATAAAAATTGAATCCATTCTGAACTTTAATGTTGCATTTCGGAGTTCGAGTTCCCAGCCCCCAACTGCCCCCCCCCCTATTTAATTTTTTATTATTTATGTCTAATTTCTTTTATTATTTTTTTTACTGAAGCCTAGTAAAGAAAATAAAAAAATAAATATGATTTCTTTTAAGGGCTTCAAAAGGGAAATAACATAAACATTAAATTTAAAAAAAAATTCTTATAAAAACATAATACAACTATAATCTTTGAAGACAACAGTTGTATGTAGTTGACTTTAAAAATCTTAACTACCGTATATACTCGTTCTAAAGCCGACCTTTTTTGGACAAAATCTAGGGGGGAAAGTTGAGGGGTCGGCTTATGAGCGGGTCATAGGTGATTTCTGCATGGATATTGAACATCAGTGTTGTTATTGTAGATCATAAATTTAAAGGTCATTTTCTACATTCTACAAGATTCGACTGCTATACCAGAAGATATAATATATCATTAAACATCCGCACTTACCTTATTTAATAATTTTATTTATTTTTTGTAAATGTTTTAAGAAATTGTTTTACAATTTTTTTTCAATAACGAATTTTAATGTACGCGCTTTCGCCACTGTTTACCAAATATTTTTTTTAATACCGGTAACTCTTGCCTAACAAAGAGCACAAAGACAAAGATAGGCAGTACAAAGTAAACAGTGATAACAGTGGGGACGTGGTGGTCGAGTGGCAGCGCACTGGACTGTCGTACCGATGGTCACGGGTTCGAATCCGTGTGAAGGCAAAGGTTTGTTCCCGGGGCCTAGGGCGTCCCTGAGTCACCCCGCTCCGAATGGGTACCTAACACTACATGTAGTTAGGCGGCTGGGTAATGCGTGGAACCCACAAAGCCGTGGCTTGTGAATGCTGCATCACTTGCCAACAGATCATCTGTCATGGTCTGTGGACGCAACTATCTTCTGCATAGAAGGAGCGTCTGTATAGATAAGATAAGAAGATAATGACCGATTTAGCTTGTAGCTTTAAAAAAAATGTGTACCATTTTGTTTAAGCGGTCCTATTATTTTTAGGGGGGGGGTCGGCTTGTGAGCGGGTTATATACTTTTAACACTTTTCTCTTCCAAAAGAGGGAGGGTCGGCTTATGAGCGAACGGGGTACAGAACGAGTATTACGGTAGTACTTTAAGTTGTAATTTTTTAAGCTAAATTTTATTTTTATCGTCACTTCTTAAATTAGAAAAATGCGCTTCTTTTGTTTAGGTTTTGTCCAAAGATTCGACTAAAGGTTTGTCCAAAGATTCGACTTAAGGTTTGTCCAAAGATTCGACTAAAGGTTTGTCCAAAGATTCGACTAAAGGTTTGTCCAAAGATTCGACTAAAGGTTTGTCCAAAGATTCGACTAAAGGTTTGTCCAAAGTGCATGGACATAAGTGATATCGATCAAGGCACTGCCCCTTGACACTGACCCCAGCTACACCACTCATAAAATATGAGCGTTTAACATTTCCCATCCACAATGACCAGAAATCGCCTTTGGTGACCCGTCAAAACGGCCCGGGAAAAAATAGCCCCGGTCAAAACGGCCACAGACAAATTGTTTACATTAAAAAAAAATTTAAAATACATTTTTGTGTGGATTTTTAGCTTTTGTCAACTTTTTCACCCTTAAAAAAAATTGGTAAAATTGTAAAATATTATTTCTTCTGATGTTATTATATTATTTCTTGTCAACAAACAACAGTGACTTGGTACCATATCGAGTAAAGGCTATTAAATTCATTCTTGTGATGTCATTATTATTGTTTCTTGTGAGCTAAACCTGACACTGAATCGGTGAGTAAAAATGCGAATATAATATTTGATTGTACTTTTTTACTATTAGTCCATCTATTTGTTAAGGGCCGTTTAGTCGGCGCCGGTATGTCGGAGCCCATTTGTCAGGGCCGTTTTGTCGGTGAACCGCCGCCTTCTCATGCCGTCGTCACGCGGTAGGTAGTCTACCCAAAACTTCTCGTAGTTACTTGGTATAAACCTTTGGGAATACAAAAACCAGAAAAGATAAAATGTCTTGTCTTGTCTTATCTATGTGGAGGATCCTTCTATACCAGTGATAACATTTTTTGGGGCCGCGTGCTCAAAATTCAATTAAAATCTACTTTTATATAGCAAAGTGCCTGCACAGTGGTTTGGTTATGGAAGTAATATTTTAGTCGCGTGCCGGCTGATGAGGCTCTGCGTGCCGTCTGTAGGACGCGTGGCATAGGTTCGCCATCACTGTTCTATACAGAAGATTATTGTGTCCACGGACCATGCAAGTGACGCAGGGTTCACACGCCACGGCTATGAGGGTTTCACGCTATTCCCAGCCGCCTTTGTTTCCTTTTAACTAGTGTCAGGTACCCATTCGGAGCTGGGTGGACTCAGGGACACCAATTGCCCCTTACATGCCACTCGACCATCGTGCCCCTCGCCTTGCTTCTCAAAGTGGTGGTCTGCGGGCCGGTGCCGGTCCGTGGGCCATCCGCCGCGGGTACGCAGAAGTTAAAAAAAAAGGACAGAAAAAAATATCAGTTCAGGAAAAATAGTGCACGGGCCCTGGTGCAATGGGGACAATTCCTGCCGGTCCGCCATACTAAAAAGTTTGAGAAGCACTGCTCTAAGTCAATCCATGAGTTAAGATTTGGATGAGTTCAACGTTTGTTTTTCATGTATAAATGATCTTGAACTCTCAATTTTTCTTACAATTCAAACCTCACAATCCAATCGCACACAAATTCAAATTGAATGTGAATACACTGTGATGATTGGTATTTTATTAAAATTGTCAGTAATCTAAGTCATGTCCAAAATTTTAGGTTCGTCGTGGTCCAATTTTCTTGGACATTATTTAAGAACTGCTAGCAATTTAAATACTACATTAAAAAACAATTATAATTTATTTTTCACTCCAGATCTACAGCCTAATCCTAACATCGTTTTGTAACTTTTGAAAAACTGGTCTTTCGTAACGTAACAAAATGAGAGGATGGTTTTGAAAGACATTTGCGAAATGTTCTCCCCCACCCCCCCCCCAAAACACACACATTTATTTCTCCAAAGTCAATCCTCTTAAAAATTAATAACATGACGTCATCAACACTAGCTTGCTTGTGTTTCTGTAGATGTATGCATATATATAGATATGTTGTCTTAATTATTGGGAAGGGAGTGAGACTGGTATATTTAGCGCTGATTGGTTACACACAGGAATGATGTCAGCCGATTCCACGGCGATCCCGCTACGTCGTCAATTTAATATCCCTATCGAAGTTGGTCATATCTTTGGACGAATATTTGGACAAGTCTTTAGGCGAATATTTGGACAAACCTTTGGACGAATATTCGGACAAACCTTTGGACGAATATTCGGACAAACCTTTGGACGAATATTTGGACAAACCTTTGGACGAATATTTTGACAAACCTTTGGACGAATATTCGGACAAACCTTTGGACGAATATTTGGACAAACCTTTGGACGAATATTTGGACAAACCTTTTGGAAAACCCGGACGAACTCAAACCTCCTAAAGTCTGACCGATAGACATCAAAATATGTTTAAACCACATCGATGAGGTGGGTGAAAGGGGCGTACCATCGGCGGTGAAAGGGGGCGTACCATCGGCGGTGAAAGGGGGCGTACCATCGACGGTGAAAGGGGGCGTACCATAGGTGGTGAAAGGGGGCGTACCATCGGCGGTGAAAGGGGGCGTACCATCAACGGTGAAAGGGGGCGTATCGGCGGTGAAAGGGGGCGTACCATCGGGTGCCTTGTACATGGGAAGCAGAATCTCTTGGTCTATTACGTCATGAGCATTTATCAGAAAATGAGAATGGAAAAGATTTTATTTTGGAAGACAAGCTGGACGTACTAAATGTTTACTGTTCACATTGTCGCGTGAACTTAACCCAGCTCTTACTCACGCAAAGACACATGCACGCACATACACTCAATCACGTACGCACACACAATTCGCTGTAGAGTATTTAAGCAACACTTTGACTTTGTGGAGGTACTCAGACACAAACACACTAATAGTACCTAAGAGTTAAAAAGACAAAACATGGGTGAGACTGCAATCAGGCATTTAGATAAATAAAATATATGTTATATTTTATATGTTATTAAAACGGGGAACGTATAGGCCTGAAAAGACGTCTCGAACTATCAACGTTTTGACAAAAAGCCTTCCTCAATAAACAAATTGACACACGCACACACAATGAAATGATAACTTTGCGGTGTTACCCATAGCCAGGAAGAACCTGGCTTTGGACAACACCGCAGCTAAGATTTTATTTTATTTTTTTAGTCCATTAGTCGCTAGATGCCCTGTTTTAGTGACATATATATTTATGTAAGAGTTAAACATCATATGGTGCTGTAATGTAATGAACTCAAATATTATCCTACAGCTAGTTATTCCACTGTTTTACGGAGATATCAATTTAAACAGGTTTCCTGATTCAAGTTCTTTCGGGGCCGTCTATAAATGACGTAACTCGATTCTGGCCGATTCCCCCCTCCCCCCCTCGTCACACATCGTCACAAAAACTTAGACCCCCCCTTTTTTTTCCAATATGACGTCACACAGCTTTGTTGCCCCCCCCCCATAAAAGCCGTATTTTTATTTGAAAATGAGCACGTTTCAAATCACATATTTGTCATTTAAGTATGTATTTAGTGTAAGAACTTGAACGATCCCTTATCCCGTCGTTGGGGCACCATCGTGAACTGCACACTATCTCACGCCATTTGTCCCGGTCCTGTGCTGCCTTTTGAGAGTCGCTGAATGACAGGCCGGTCCACTCTTTGATATCGTCTTCTCATCTCTTCCTTCGTCTGCCTCTTTTCCTTCCTCCCTGGACTGTGCCTTGCATTATAGTCTTTGCGAGACCTCCAGATCTTGCCACGTGTCCGTATCATCGCAGTTTCCTCTTCTTAATTAAAGTGAGAAGATCCTCTTAGGGGCCAATGACAGCACTTATTTTGTTGCGGACCGCTTCGTTTGTGATGTGCGCTATGTAGGAGAGGTTCAGTATCTTTCGGAAACATCTCATCTCTAGCGCATTGATTTAGTGTAATACTGCACCCTAATATCTTAACACCCGTGAAAGCGTTGAAAACATTGAAAAACGTCGTTAAATAGTTTGTATACTATCAAATGTGGAACTTTTATTCAAAAGTTGCGTCTTTTGATGTGACGTCACATTTCTTGAACAACCCCCTCCCCCTCGTCACACATCGCCACAAATGTGTGACCCCCTCCCTCCCCTAGGTGCGTGACGTCATTTAGGTACGGCCCCTTCTGTGAAAATCTATTGAACATTGATAAGAGAATTAGAATAAGTCCTCTGATACTGATAGCAGACTCAGAAGAGATCTACTGATAGCAGACTAAGAAGAGATCTACTGATAGCAGACTAAGAAGAGATCTACTGATAGCAGACTAAGAAGAGATCTACTGATAGCAGACTAAGAAGAGATCTACTGATACCAGACTAAGAAGAGATCTACTGATAGCAGACTAAGAAGAGATCTACTGATAGCAGACTAAGAAGAGATCTACTGATAGCAGACTCAGAAGAGATCTACTGATAGCAGACTCAGAAGAGATCTACTGATACCAGACTCAGAAGAGATCTACTGATACCAGACTCAGAAGAGATCTACTGATAGCAGACTCAGAAGAGATCTACTGATAGCAGACTCAGAAGAGATCTACTGATACCAGACTCAGAAGAGATCTACTTATAGCAGACTCAGAAGAGATCTACTGATACCAGACTCAGAAGAGATCTACTGATAGCAGACTCAGAAGAGATCTACTTATAGCAGACTCAGAAGAGATCTACTTATAGCAGACTGAGAAGAGATCCTCTTATAGCGACTCAGAAGAGATCTACTAATAGCAGACTCAGAAGAGATCTACTGATAGCAGACTAAGAAGAGATCTACTTATAGCAGACTCAGAAGAGAGTCGAAAATCGAACTGAATACTTGAAGTGTATCAGCTGAGGAGAACAAAACGTCAGGTAAATCAATAAGTCCGGCACTCACCTGAACGGAAGATGTTACTGGAATAAATGGTGGTTGGGTGGGCGAGGTGGTTGGAAGAGAGGGGTGTTTGGGGGAGAGGGGTGGTTGCAGGAGAGAGGTGGTTGGAGGAGAGGGCTGTTGCAGGAGAGGGGTTGTTGCAGGAGAGGGGTGGTTGGAGGAGAGGGGTTGTTGCAGGAGAGGGATGGTTGGAGGAGAGGGATGGTTGGAGGAGAGGGTGGTTGCAGGAGAGGGGTGGTTGGAGGAGAGGGTGGTTGCAGGTGTGGGGTGGTTGGAGGAGAGGGGTGTTTGGAAGAGAGGGATGGTTGGAGGGGAGGGGTGTTTGGAGGAGAGGGGTGGTTGGAGGAGAGAGGTGGTTGACAGTGAGGACGGTGTTGACACTACTCGGCGAACTGGAACGTAGGGAACAGCTTTGGGGATAACACGGACATGGCCGTAGCTCAGTCGGCGCCTGTGTACAGACAAGAGTCACTTATAGATAGCCCCCCCCCCAACCCTCACAAATTATGTAATTGTAAAAAACGTATTTTTCAGTCTATAGTCTGTATTAGTATATATGCTCTGCTCCCCCTTTCCCTAACTCTTAGATACTTCTATCTGAGCAACTGTCTGCGATTGATGTAAATACCGTGAAAAACAAAATTGAGTTTACGATACAGAAAGCAATCCTTTATTTCCCCAGGACCACCACACACACACGACCAGATTATCCATTAATCCTTAGGACTGGCAACGCGCCCAGTGCCTCGAGGCTAGTGTGGGTCTTGGGGCCTTGGGTGAGACTTATGCGGCGTCTTTGTCTGCAGCGTACCATGGGAGTCAAAGTCAAGGACGGTTCTCACATGTTTACAACCCCCTCCACTCCAAAAATTGAAGCAAGTCGTCTTAGAATAACTGCCACTGAGTTCCCCCATTGAGTAGGTGAAGATTCAATGGCGATTGGTATTGACAACACTGTCAGCGATTGTCGTACTATGTTTAGCCCTTGGTAAAATTATTTCTCCACACTGTGGGGTTTTTAATGTAACTTGTAAGGTGAACGCAAAATATTTATAAAAGAACTAAAATATTTACGGAATTGATTGCTTGCGACATGACAATTATTACCAAAACCACTGTCGCCATGTTTGAGTAATCTCGATCCAAAACCCTTTTCTATTCTTTTTTGACAGTTGATGATGTAAACTATTTTAATAGACCTTACAAAAGTCAGCTTCAGTGTCAGTCTATAGTCAACTCATGCTGGAGTCAGTCTTATATATAGTAAACTATAGCCCTGCTTTCGCAAGGCAAGACACGGCCAGTGAGTCACCTATAGCCACCACGGTGTTGCAAGCCTTGGAAATCCACGAGATCTATCAGTACGGCTGTCGTCTGCCCGCAAGCTTGCCGAGCACGACTCGGTCCAGCCGTTTGAATCAAATGTGTTGGACACAGCTGTTTCGTGGCAAGCCCAGCGACTGGAGTGGCCAAAAATAGAACACAGCTCGCGCTGGGAGAGAATGAACTAGATCCATTACGAGCCGGAGCTCAAGTGGGTCGAGGGAGTCGAGGCCCGCTTACCGTGTTGCGAGTCTTGTATCCATCTGGCGTTCGCTGGCCGACGCCACGTCTGCATCGGTCCCAAAACGCCTGTGTTGGGTCTGGCTGGTCCTTTTGAAGATGGCTGGGATGTTTTTCAATGATTTTTGGCGTAAGGGTTTTCGAATCGAGGTTGGCCAGGTTCCTGCGGCGATGGATGGTGAGGACGTGGCAGAAGGAAAAAGAAGGAGGAGGAGGGGAAGAATAGGATCGCCCTGTCAGATTGTGGGGTCAGGGCCAGGGGTGGGCTATGAAGCGGGTTCCGTGAAGGGAATGTTGTAGTTTGGTTGCAAGGAAAATGTTAATTTTACTCTTCATGATGGGGTTGATGAAGTGAGATGATAAATGAAATCGTTTCCCCGAGCAATCAGAGGGCGTTTGTAATTGGAAATAACGCACCAGCGAAGCAAACAATCCGCACCATGGGATAATCCAGGATTTCGGCATAGTTTAATTCTAAAGGCAGAGGGATACGTTCGGCATATTCCCACGATATTCTAAAGATGGTGATGTGACCCTCGCACGACCCTGGCTTGCGAGGACGTCGCGTAATTCAGTGCTAGAACATCTATTGAACTAAGAAAGGGTGTTTTTTATTTAATTATCTAAAGGTCACACCAAAGCTCACGTGAGCAAATCTTGACCTGTTGTTAAGGTCAAATCGGAGGTCCATAAGTCAGCACTTCTTTGTAAATGTAAAATAAATGTTCGGAATCCCTTAAAAGGCGAATGGCCTGCCTGATTAAACCAGGACAGTCAACAATCAAACAAAAGTTCATGACTAGATATAAACCAAGCATAGGTATAAGAGTAGGGCGCAACAATCTTCTGTTTAGAAGGCGCGACTGTATTAGATCAGATAAGATTACATTAAAAAAGTTCCGCGCGAAGAAGATATTTCGTACGCCATTCAGAGAGTACACAGGACATAAATTTCGTTACGATCATAATGAAATTTATATTTTTAAAATGTTTGAGGAAGGCAGCCGCGTGAGTAAGGTGCTGATTGCAGACGGCGCCTAAACTCGGTGGTTTAAAGAGATCTTCGAAGGAGAATTTGATTTTGTCCACCATTTTTCAGAAATCCACTAGCAATGTTGCAATAATAAGACAAGCTCTTGTTAAAAGGAGGGTCACTCCCCTTGTATGTTTTAAACACGTCGAACTAAACTCTAACTATAGCCAGTGAGAGCACCGTCCGTGTATGTTATATTCTAAAAGTGGTATGATCAAACAATATTGGTTGGCGATGTTGATTTGGCAGTTTTCGTGTTGTCCTTTCAATATTTACCAACCCGCCTACAGATTATTGGAAGGTACTCTCTTTAATTTGCGTCTAAATTTTGGAAATTTTTATATTTCTAGCTCTGGCCATGAAACTCCTAAATCTCCCCAGAGGTGCGTTTATGGGAGGAGCAGAGGACAGTTTTCATGGGGTGCCGGACTACTGAGGGGGGTGGGGGTGGGCTTTGTTAGTGTTTTATTTATAACTTTTAGCATTGATTTCGGGGGGGGGGATAAATCCTGTTCCTGGGGACCAAACATCTTTGCTACGACTCTGTATTTCCACCATCTCTTCTCAGTTTAGGGGCCGTCCTCCATAAATGACGTCACGCACCTAGGGGGAAGGAGGTCCACACATTTGTGACGAGGGGGAGGGGGTGTTTGAGAAATGTGACGTCACATCAAAACTCACAACTTTAAATAAAAGTTCCACTTAAATTTTTGATTTCTTACAATTTATTTTATGGAGTTTTACATAGCTTCACCCGTGTTAGAATATAAGAGTGCAACTTTACACTAAATACATACTTAAATGACAAACATGTGATTTGAAACATGCTCTTTTTCAAATAGAAAATACAGCTTTTATGGGGGGAGGGGGCGCGGCAAAGCTTTGCGACGTCATATGGAAGGGGGGGTCTAAGTTTTTTGTGACGAGGGGGGGAGGGGGAGTGAAAAAATCGGCCAAAATCGCGTGGCGTCATTTATGGAGTCCCCTTATTCCCGAATGAGAATTATTAAATGAGATAAACAGAGGATTCACCAATGTTCGCTGTCTGAAATCGTTCACGTGCCTGGGCACTTGTTTTTAATTTGACTAGGTTGGATGTCTACTGTCAAAACGGCAATAAATAAAACTGTCTCAACCACAAGCAACAATATTCAATGACTAATTTTCTCTTACTCAAAAATTTGACCTTTCGCGAGCTGCATAACCAGCCGTGACGGCATTAGCCAGGTCTATCCTATGAGACTGCTGCATATTCACGTATGGCGTGTGGTCTTGTTTAGCTCACAACGATGCACCCAGCTGCCAAAAAAATAATCCAGAGACTTATCCTATGTCTACTCTTGCATTATCATTCCCATTTTAAATGTTGACAGTGTGTTGGTTTCCTGGTTTGATCAGCCACACCTCATTCCACGCCCGAATTCCAGACGGGAAGGGGAATTAGTATGTGTTTGTTTATCAATGAAATATATCAACTCATAGACATACCGTGAATTCACACGACTACATACAACAAACAACACGTATGTTGAGTACAAACTATCAAATAACATACACGTGCATTCCCCTTCCGGGTGCAGCTTTTCGGGTCTTTTTAACGCAATTTCCCTTGGAAAAATTGCGTTTATAGATTCCTCCTCTTGAACCATACCAGATAGAGGGTTCGGGTCTTTTGCAAATATGCTAAGGAGGTCCCAAGGATGTGCAACGGCAAAAAAAAATACCGAAAAGGTTTAATGGATTTCTTGGGAAAAAAAAACCCCGAAAATATATCAGTATTTTGTCGATTTCTCAACAACCATAACATCTATCGGGTTGAAACAAACGTCAAACAATAGCTAATAGCTAATAGCTTTGTCTCTTCCGAAGTCAATTCACGTAGCCAGTTCGGATATTCTGTTCAAAACATCGACTAGGAATCTTGGCTACATTATTTCTGACAACATGTCTATTAACAACTTCATCAATCACATCTGTTGCTCTGCCTACACTGCCATTCGTCAGATCAGCTCAATCCGTCATTACTTAACAGTTAGTGCTACAAAAACTCTAGTCTGTGCTCTTGTACTAGCTCGTATGGATTACTGCAATTCTCTTCTGTCAGGTGCGCCAAAACAATGCATTGAAAAACTACAGAAAGTTCAAAATTCAGCTGCCAAACTGGTGCTAAAGGCAAAAAAACATGACCATGTTACTCCACTTCTTCACTCACTTCATTGGCTGCCTATACAAGCCCGTATTGATTACAATCTGGCCGTTCTCTGCCACAACTTCTTTTCGGACTCATGCCCATCGTATCTTACTGAACTTTTGTCGGTCTACTCACCCACTCGCCAGCTACGATCTTCTGCAGACACACGCGTTCTCTCTGTTCCTACGACACGCACCAAAACATTTGGTGAAAGGTCTTTCTCTTTTTGTGCAGCCAAACAATGGAATTCTCTACCATTATACTTACGTAGTATTCAAACAACCAAGTCCTTCAAGACTGCACTTAAGACACATCTTTTCAAAATTTATTTTCAAAATTAATGAAACTACATTTTTTGTAAATGATTAACGTAGCTTATGTATAATGTACTGTAATTTTTGTGTTTGTTATGATATGAAAGTTAATTTAATACTTATAGGTATGTTATTTCTTTCATGTAAAGCGCAGTGAGCCCAGTTCCTTACTGAGATACAGCGCTATATAAATAATCAATGTATTATTATTTATAATTATTAATACATAATATTTAGAGCAATGTTGGAGAAAGAATTTTTCAAAAACCACTTTGCGTTCGACTCCCGTAATTTTAGAAGCAATTTTTGAAAGAAATTATTATTGTTTTGTTTTGTTTCAAAATTATTGACGTCATATTGTGTTTACTTTCAGAATTACTTATTTGAAACGACTTTTAATGTATCTAGAATGATTTCCCTTGATAAAAAAATAGGAAATTCCTTGTTGGAAATTGCGTTAAAATACTCATTTGAGTTTTTATTTCTTGTTTTTCTCTTCCTTTTCGGGACCCTAAGCTTTTCAGTTATTTTATTTTCTGGACATAATTCAGTGGATAACATGATTATCTAGCTTTGTTCCGTTCCTCTGTGCTTGCTGGTTTTTTGATCATTTCCCCCTGGTCGTCGCATTGTGACATTTTAAAAATATTTTTGATTGGTTGCTGAAACAAGTATTATTTATGCCGGTAAACAGCTTACATTTACATCTGGTGCTTACCTGGATCGTGTTATAAAACCATTACCATCTTCAGGTACCATCTCCATGTACCATCGTGCTGCAACAGATATTTAATTTTAAGTTTAATTGATTCGCCAATGTTGAAAAATTACCAATAAATCTAGTCTAAAATACTTATGTATGACAATGACAATAAAATTTGTAAAAAAAAATATTTTGCTGAAATGACTGCGACTTTGTGCATATAACATCTTCCCTAAATGCACAAACTACCAACAAAAATTTGTCAACGCACAACGCCCCATCAACACAACTTCACCACACAAAATCACCACACAATCGATGTTCCCTTTAAGCTGCGCGGCTGCGCAGATATTTTACAGACGCCGCGCAGCAGTTTAGAATTACCGCGCAAAAAAATGTGTATAATATATCACACAAAAATAGATGCTGTGCAACTTTGCACACGAGTTTTAAATTTTTTTTTATTTTTGCACACGGCACAACGAACCTTAGCAGGAACATTGCACGCAATAATAATAATAATAAATTGATTATTTATATAGCGCTGTATCCCAGTAAGGAACTGGGCTCACAGCGCTTTACATGAAAGAAATAACATACCTATAAGTATTAAATTAACTTTCATATCATAACAAACACAAAAGTTACAGTACATTATACACAAGCTACGTTAATCATTTACAAGAAATGTTGTTTCATTAATTTTGAAAATAAATTTTGAAAAGATGTGTCTTAAGTGCAGTCTTGAAGGACTTGGTTGTTTGAATAATACGTATGTGTAATGGTAGAGAATTCCATTGTTTCGCTGCACAAAAAGAGAACGACCTTTCACCAAATGTTTTGGTGCGTGTCTTAGGAACAGAGAGAACGCGTGTATCTGCAGAAGATCGTAGCTGGCGAGTGGGTGAGTAGACCGACAAAAGTTCAGTAAGATACGATGGGCATGAGTCCGAAAAGAAGTTGTGACTGAGAACGGCCAGTTTGTAATCTATACGGGCTTGTATAGGCAGCCAATGAAGTGAGTGAAGAAGTGGAGTAACATGGTCATGTTTTTTTGCCTTGAGCACCAGTCTGGCAGCTGAATTTTGAACTTTCTGTAGTTTTCAATGCATTGACAACACGCCACCACAAAAGGCTCCCACACAATGTCCGCACACAAGGCCCTCACACATTTCACACAACGCCCCGACAACATAAGGGGCCGTCCATAAAGTACGTCACGCTATTTTTGACCATTTTTAACTCCCCCCTCCCCACTGTCACAAACTATCACATCTCGGACCCCCCCCCTAAAATACGTCACACTTTCGAACAAAATTTTTGTTTTTTATTAACAAAATAATCAAAATTTAATATAAAACAGCGTGACGTGACACATGGCCGGACACCCCCTTCCCCCCTGTCACAAAGTGTCACACTTTCTTACACCCCCTCCTCCCTTCTGGAGCTTGACGTACTTTATGGACGGCCCCTAAAGTCACCACACAACGCCCTAATAGAGATCACGTGAACACTCAATGTCCTAGGTGATGACCACATTGAGTTCACGATACCCGCTCTAGTACCAGTAACAAGACATTTCATCAATATCCTGACCAACAACACGTCAAAATGACCACCCACTTACAAGCACTTCAACTGGTTCCTCTGACTCATCGTGTTACAACTAGATTCAGGCGCCACGTAGAGGGTGGTGGTGGTTGTGGTGGTCATTTGGACACCAGCTCCGGGCACAATCTTACTTCGTTACAAACAGTTTCAGTTCTGAAGACAAAGTTACTGTTACCCTTTTAATATATTTTTTTTCTTCAAAAAACCCATCACCCTACTGTCTGCTGAAACTAAATGAACATGCCAACCATGTTAGTCAAAGTTGGGACTAATTATCACTAATCCTCCGGCCATATAAGCTAAAACAACGTGATCGTTCTCCGTCCACTTGACCAAGAAGAAGGACCCCTAGGACTAGGACACAACGTCGGTCGGCCGTCACCCAAGATTTTCTCCACCGTTTTCACCACTCGTCGGGAACTTGTAATATTCTCGTGGCTTCCCGTCGCAGCAATTTGATCCACTCCTTTACCCTAAGCCCGGTCTGTCTATCCCAGACACGGGAATTCTGTCCGTTAACTCCCTGCAGGCAGCCAGTCCTCGGGATTTGAACCCAGCCTCCGCACTCCCCCCGCCCCCATCCTCCCCGTATTCGTTATCCCCCTCGGCGCTTATCGACTGCCGCTGAGAACAACGGCCTGGTGGAAGGAGCCACTCGGGGCAAGGAGAACTACGTCAGGCCGTGTTGAAGCACGCAGTAACTTGCGTCTGGTTGAAGCTTTGACTGGGGACCTTTCGGGGGCTGGAGATGAGGTGGTGGCGAATGCTGCTGCTTCACTGAATTGGCGAAAGACGCGCTGGGGGGGAGAGAGAGAGTGGGTGGGGGGGGGAGCTAAGCGGGGCGGGGAGGTTATGGTTATTTTTACGAAACAGAGCCAGCCTTGGGGGCCAGAGAGGGCAGTCATGGGAAAATGGATTTGTTCTGTGTTGTAGAGAACAAGTAGGACAAGAACTGAGGAGCGGAAAGTCATGGGAAATGGATTTGTTCTGTGTAGTAGAACAAGAACTGAGGAGCGGGTCAGTCATGGGAAATGGATTTGTTCTGTGTAGTAGAACAAGAACTGAGGAGCGGGCAGTCATGGGAAATGGATTTGTTCTGTGTAGTAGAACAAGAACTGAGGAGCGGGCAGTCATGGGAAATGGGTTTGTTCTGTGTAGTAGAAAAAGTAGCACAAGAACTGAGGAGACGCCGGTCAACAATTGTGCTGCTAACGCTATCAGAAAGAGCAACACTGAAGCAAAGGCGGATACTGGTCTAAGCGTGGTGAATGGAAAGGGGTGTTTGGATTTGTGCTTGTTTATAGGATATTTTGGGAAAAAAAAAGTAATAATAATAATAATCATCAAACGAAAAGCTTCCTCCTTGCAGTCCTGATAAACCCGAAAAGTATTTGGAGTATATCCGGTAACATCCCAACAGAAATCCCCCTGCCGCACACGTTCTCAACCAACTACGGATCGGATTCGAACACCGCCATTGCGACAGCGACTTCACATGTATAACTGGCTCTGGATTTGACATGAAACAGTAACATCTCATAACGCCAAGGACTGAAAGTCTTCCCGGCCCATCACAGAAATGTGTTTGATGTCAACAGCTCGTACATTCAACACGAATGTAAAATATATTCAGTTTCAAACATATTTAAAGTTGACAACTGTCTCTTAATCTAGAAAGTAAACGAGAAATCACAATATGAATTAGTATTATTATTATTTTTTTTGTTCTCACTACGCTAGATAATACATGAATATTGGATGGAAAGTAAGAACGTACGGCCGGAACACGTTTAGTCAGTACACATGTAGCTCATTGGAGTTATTAATGAATGTGCAATAACCTGTTCGGTATTCAAATTTTAATAAAGGGACACCAGAAGAGGTAGGCGTGCAAAGCACCAGAAGAGGTAGGGGCGCAAAGCAGCAGAAGAGGTAGGCGCGCAAAGCACCAGAAGAGGTAAGCGCTCAAAGCACCAGAAGAGGTAGGCGTGCAAAGCACCAGAAGAGGTAGGCGCGCAAAGCACCAGAAGAGGTAGGCGCGCAAAGCAGCAGAAGAGGTAGGCGCGCAAAGCACCAGAAGAGGTAGGCGCGCAAAGCAGCAGAAGAGGTAGGCGTGCAAAGCACCAGAATAGTTTAATAGTTGACATACCTCTGCCTCATGCCCCGGGCCTTTTTTGTCCTGCAAATGTCCCTTGTTTGACCCCCAGGAGGACGGAGGCGGGCAGTGTAAAGATTAACGCTTAGGTTATGATGACCGAAACGGGCCGTGGGTCACTTTGATGCAGCGGCGTAGCTGGGAATTTGTAGTGATTTGGGGGCCGGGGGGGGGCTTGGCCTCTTTGGGGGCCCTGCATACATGGTGGTGGCGTAATATTTAATTGAATTTTTTCTGGACACTCCTTTGGGGCCCCCTCAACTGGGGGCCCGGGGAGACTTTTGAATTTGTACCCCCCCTCCCGACTCCCTTAGCTACGCAACTGCTTTGATGTTTATAGTTAGGGGCCATGACTCATGACTGAAAACAACACGAGTTTTTGTTCTTTTAGAGTTGAGGCTATCTGCTTTACTTTGTTGGAACCAATGTAAGTCTTTAGTTATATGGAGCGAGGAAAAGTGTTGGTATGGAGGAGGGCTTCATGTGCATTCTTACTTACCTCTTAAAATAAAATAAAAAGGTCAAGCTACGGCTTCTACTACTCTATTCAATTTAATTACAGTAAATAGCATTCATCGGAAAAAAACGTGTTTTTGTTGTTGTTGTTGTTGACAGTATGTATATTAGGATTGACAGTATGTTTTGTTGGGTTGACAGTATGTTTTGTTGGGTTGACAGTATGTTTTGTTGGGTTGGCCGTATGTTTTGTTGGGTTGACAGTATGTTTTGTTGGGTTGACAGTATGTTTTGTTGGATTGACCGTATGTTTTGTTGGGGTGACAGCATGTTTTGTTGGGTTGGCCGTATGTTTTGTTGGGTTGGCCGTATGTTTTGTTGGGTTGGCCGTATGTTTTATTGGGTTGACAGTATGTTTTATTGGGTTTATATGTCGTCCCCCGATTAATGGCGTTCCATGTGCCATTAACTGTAGTCAATGATTCGGGTAACGTTCAGTTAAGTGCCGACCTGGGCGACAAGCTGTAGGTTAACTTAAAATAGTCTGTTACTCGGTGTGCACCGGTGCTGCGCAGCATTTTTTAAACTAAAGGCACACCAAGAACAATCTCAGATAGGTGCAGTCACCACCATTAAATCATACAAGAAAGAAAGACTGATTAACATTCAGTGTACCCAAGAGCGGGCATGAGTCCAAGAGCGGGCATGGGTCCAAGAGCGGGCATGAGTCCAAGAGCGGGCATGAGTCCAAGAGCGGGCATGGGTCCAAGAGCGGGCATGAGTCCAAGAGCGGGCATGGGTCCAAGAGCGGGCATGGGTCCAAGAGCGGGCATGAGTCCAAGAGCGGGCATGGGTCCAAGCGGGCATGGGTCCAAGAGCGGGCATGAGTCCAAGAGCGGGCATGGGTCCAAGAGCGGGCATGGGTCCAAGAGCGGGCATGGGTCCAAGAGCGGGCACGAGTCCAAGAGCGGGCATGGGTCCAAGAGCGGGCATGAGTCCAAGAGCGGGCATGAGTCCAAGAGCGGGCATGAGTCCAAGAGCGGGCATGAGTCCAAGAGCGGGCATGAGTCCAAGAGCGGACATGATTCCAAGAGCGGGCATGAGTCCAAGAGCGGGCATGAGTCCAAGAGCGGGCATGATTCCAAGAGCGGGCATGAGTCCAAGAGCGGGCATGAGTCCAAGAGCGGGCATGAGTCCAAGAGCGGGCACGAGTCCAAGAGCGGGCATGAGTCCAAGAGCGGGTATGAGTCCAAGAGCGGGCATGAGTCCAAGAGCGGGCATGGGTCCAAGAGCGGACATGGGTCCAAGAGCGGGCATGGGTCCAAGAGCGGGCATGAGTCCAAGAGCGGGCATGAGTCCAAGAGCGGACATGAGTCCAAGAGCGGGCATGAGTTTAGTCCTTTTTTTTTGGTGTCCTGGCATGTGCACTACATCGAAATAAAGTGGATCGAGGAAGCAATGAAATTGAAGGGCACCGAAGTCTCTTAATCCAAATTGTGGGCAGGTACAGGTAACTGCAGGATCTCATTGAGTCACATCCAACAGAAACACTAGTTTGGTCAATTCCAAACACCAGGTTTCATTCAGCGCGTACCTGAGTTTAGTTGTTGAGTTATATGTATCAACATCACCTTAGACATACAAGTGAAATGCTTTGATTAAAGAATGTTTTATTAAAAAGGAATTTAGAGTAAACTGTTAAGAAAACAATTTATCTATTTAATTTCTAAAATCTTTCAAAGGTTCCGATGCGACATACCAGCACCAATGTTCCGATGCGACATACCAGCACCAATGTTCCGATGCGACATACCAGCACCAATGTTCCGATGCGACATACCAGCACCAATGTTCCGATGCGACATACCAGCACCAATGTTCCGATGCGACATACCAGCACCAATGTTCCGATGCGACATATCAGCACCAATGTTCCGATGCGACATACCAGCACCAATGTTCCCTTCAAGGTTCGTTGCTCTGTGTGCCAAGTCCATAAATGACGTCACGCACCAAGGAAAAAAAAAGGGGGGGGGGCCACACATTTGTGAATGTGTGACGAGGGGGGAGGGGGTGTTAACGAAATGTGACGTCACATAAAAAACGTGGAAACTTTAAATAAAAGTTCCACTCAAATATTTGATTGCTTGCAATTTATTTTAAGGCGATTTACATGGCTTCACACGCAAGAGCGGCCTTTGGGGGTGGCAGCTGGGGCAATCGCCCCAGGCCCCGCACTTAGAGGGGCCCCGCGTTTCAGACTTGAGACAATATTTTAGTAACAAAAGAGCCGGCAGATATTGTGCTACCGATTTTGCGCAAGAATTGATCTATCTAGGGGGGCCCCGCGGGGTCATTGTTGCACCAGGCCTCGCGCGTACCTAACGCCGCCTCTGTTCACGCGCCTTACGCTAGTAAAGTGCAGACGTACACTAAATAAATGACAAAAAAGTGATTTGAAAGATGCTCATTTTCATGTAGAAAATACGGCCTTTTCGGTCAAGCCTTTTTGACGTCATATTGGGGGGGGGGTCTAAGTTTTTCTGACGACGCGTGACGAGGGAGGTGGGGGGAAATCGGAAAAAAATTGCGTGACATCATTTATGGGCGGCCCCTAATTAAAAAAACAACAACAATAACTCGTGTGCAAAGTTGCACCGGATCCATTTTTAGTGCAATATTTTTTTTACAAAATTTGAAGAGCGTCAATTCTAAACTGCTGCGCGGCGTCGGTCAGATACCTGCGCAGCCGCACAGCTTTAAGGGAACATTGATTAGCACTTACCTTGACAAAAGATCTTTTAATATGTCTTGCTCCTTCAGACGACTAGTGGTGAGCAGCAGGACCAAGTAGATAAGGCAGTATTCTGGCACTCTGCCTATCATTTCTGCATCTCCACTTTCAAGAGTCGTAATTGCAGTCGGGCATTTATTATGAGACTAAATGAAACTGTATCTTTGCTTCTAAGATATTTTGAGTGGTGTGGGAAGATAACCAATCTAAGGGTCGAAATAATATTTATAATATTATAGTGAGTGACTGAACTTTGACTATTGATAAAAAGAACTTTAAATCGCAGTTTTTGAGGCCAAGTTTGTTAAATGCCAATCTCTCCTGGGCCCTATAACGTACATGGTCGCGAAGAGAAATTCTTAGCTTCCCTTAATTATAATTTAGGGTGATCCTATGATTTGTAAGCCAGCATGGAAATCATCCTTTTAACAGCTCCCCCACTCCCTATGACCATCCTCTTGGTAGCCTCTTTGTAACCAGCCGGATTAGGCCGGAGGTAAATTCCTGTCGGACCCGGAGTTGTAAAAATGGCCGGATTTCAGATTTGCCGGAACCGGAACCGAAATCCGGTAACCCCTACTACCAATACAAACTTGGTGTGTCCGTCAATCTTCTTCCAACACAAACTTGGTGTGTCCGTCAATCTTCTTCCAACACAAACTTGGTGTGTCCGTAACATCTACTACCAAGCCAAACTTGGTGTGTCCGTCACATCTACTACCAAGCCAAACTTGGTGTGTCCGTCACATCTACTACAAGCCAAACTTGGTGTGTCCGTCACATCTACTACCAAGCCAAACTTGGTGTGTCCGTCACATCTACTACAAGCCAAACTTGGTGTGTCCGTCAATCTTCTTCCAACACAAACTTGGTGTGTCCGTAACATCTACTACCAAGCTAAACTTGGTGTGTCCGTCACATCTACTACCAAGCCAAACTTGGTGTGTCCGTCACATCTACTACAAGCCAAACTTGGTGTGTCCGTCACATCTACTACCAAGCCAAACTTGGTTTGTCCGTAACATCTACTACAAGCCAAACTTGGTGTGTCCGTCACATCTACTACCAAGCCAAACTTGGTGTGTCCGTAACATCTACTACAAGCCAAACTTGGTGTGTCCGTCACATCTACTACCAAGCCAAACTTGGTGTGTCCGTCACATCTACTACCAAGCCAAACTTGGTGTGTCCGTCACATCTACTACAAGCCAAACTTGGTGTGTCCGTCACATCTACTACCAAGCCAAACTTGGTGTGTCCGTCACATCTACTACAAGCCAAACTTGGTGTGTCCGTCACATCTACTACCAAGCCAAACTTGGTGTGTCCGTCACATCTACTACAAGCCAAACTTGGTGTGTCCGTAACATCTACAACAAGACAAACTTGTAAACATCACAGGATGTCTGGTTCACTTCAACCCAACACCGAGGCGCACCTGTAACTTACAGGTAAAAAGCATATGGACTACCCACCTGACCAACTCGAGTTAAACATTCAAAACAAAACAAGAACAGATGACACAACCCTGTCTTATCACCCTTGTCGATCCACGGAATGAGTCAACTATAGAGGAATCATGTCATGGGTCAGGGGTCAAGGCTTTGTTTTCATGTTGTCACATTAATCATTACATCGACATCGTTTTGCCATATTGATATTGACATCTTTTTTTGGTCAAAATTTTAATCGTTATATTGTCAATACTTTGTCATCAACACATTGCTTTAGACCAGTGCTTCTCAAAGTGGTGGTCCGTGGACCTGTTCCGGGTCCGTGGGCCATCCGCCGCCGGCCCGCAGAAGTTACCAAGCAAGGACAATTAATACTTAACATATAGAATATGTCAATTTTTTTCGGCAATATGCGCATAAAATGAAACAAATAAAATAAAATACATTTAATTTCACTACCACGACATCACAGGGAAAATAATGCACCGGTCCCTGGTGCAATGGAAAAATTCCTGCCAGTTTGAGGAGCACTGCTTTAGACTACGACTCACGTTAAAATTTTGACAGCTTTGTAATTTGTCTCTACATTTTTTTGTGTGCCACGTCCTAAATGACCGACATCATGGAGTTTTTGAAGTTAACGAATGTTGTATGTGTTGTCCACGAGTCAGAGAAACGTTGTTTACATACCAGTATAGCAAATAAATCTACAACCGCGAATACATGCCCAATGGCAGTTTGATTATTATTTATTTTTATAAAAAAAATCATCTTCACTTCAAGTCCTATTTGGCATTACCCATCAGCACGCTCAACTAAACAACAGCAGCTAAACATTTGAAGTTCAACTTAATTGCATGAGTGAATTTAACTCGGCCTAATTATCAGCCAGGGCTCACGATATGACAGCACTCTGCTGATATCGACTTGGTCTGCCCAATCGTTCTTTATACGTTCGACGACCAGGTATTTGTCGAAAGCCTCTTTATTCATCTGCCAACTTCTTCAATGCTTTATCATTAATGACACGTGTTTGTTACCTGTAACTGATTGTTAATTACTTGTGAGCTCTAAAAACAAACATCTTTCCACAAATTTAATCTATACGTTCGGGGCCATACATAGATCTTTTGGCTTTTCAGAGATTTGAAATTTAAATTTTATTTCTAGATTCGCTCTTTTCACTCACAGTTTCAAGCCAAAATATTTGAGAGAGATCTTCTTTATTGGTCTCGAGTGCTGACAACAATGCACCCATTGACATCAGTGCCCCAAATGACACTGGCGCCCCGAAATCGATGCCCCAAAATGACACATTGCCCCTATACCAGGACGCAGTTCGTCCTTTAAAACCAAAGCTATAACATGCATGCATGAAATGTATGCTCCTTTACTCGTCATACGGTGTCTCGCAAGCTCGACATTCGAATTAGAGTCGTGATGATAAACTCGGGGACCAATCACGCTGTCATCACTCGTGGCCTAAATAGCACTGCTAAGTATCTAGACGCGAGGGACTGGCGAGTGGCTGTGTTGAAATGTGACCTACACATGACTGCGAACACGGGACCACCACTCGAGACTCGAGATAGCAGACGACGCGATGGGGGTAGGAAGTACGAAGCTAAGCTATTGGGAAAAAACAGGTCGTCTGTTAAACCGGATAAAGAACTTAGAGGCAGTCAGGTTGGTGTGTGTATTGCCTGGTCTCGTCTGCTCTGTTCGAGTCTGGCGTTCGGGTACGTTATCGGGCCAAACAGTTGGTGCGTCAGGGTTTGGCTTGACGCCGTGATACGAGAGGCGTTTCGTGAAATGGTATTCACGAAATGAGTTTTCATCTTACTCGAGTAAATTGTTGTCTGTCAAGTAGCGCGGATGAGTCTTGGATGCTGGTGAAGGATAAAGATTTATTTTTCAATCACGGATTTCGTAGTCTGAATATACAAGATGGTACCGCATAGGAATAAATAATGAAACTCTAAAGAGCACGTTTGGTAATTCACCCTCGCCTCGCCCTCGCTAAGGCTGGCGGCTTGGAATTTTTAGCGTTCTGGACGGATGTTCAACGAGATGAGGCGAGGAAAAGGGGAGGGGGTGAGGGGAGGAGGAGAGAGAGAGAGAGAGAAAACGATCGACGTCTGCCACGGAGGCTCTTTCGTTTCTTTGTCGCCTTACTCGAACAGACCCGGCTCTTTGGCTACTGCAGCTGTGGGAAAGGTGGATCGGGTTAGCGCGGTGGTGGCGGGACGTCGAGGGAAAAAGAGGGGGAGCGGTGCGGTGGGCGGGGGAGGGGGCTGAATAAATCGTCAACAATGCACTGGCCGGAGCTTGCTTAGCTGGATTCCCCTTGAAGGTCTTGCCTGTGCTGGGGCTACGCGGGCTCAGAGTCATGGCGGCTGGGTTTTCGTTTTTGACGAACTCGTTCTGTCTGAGCAGACGGCCAGATAGCAAGCACACAAGCTCGCGTGTTGTTGAAGGGGCTGATGGGGCTGGTACGCTCGGCAGACACTTCCAAGGACAAGGACGCCATTTTTTTTGACGAGCGAATCCGCCAGGCAATGGTTTCTGCGTTGGTAGTTGTGGTTTTTGGTGCGTGATAGAAAGCAAGCGTCGCTGTTCGGGTAAATATTAAAAATGTTGATTTGTTTTTTTGTGAATGTTTAGTTTAAAAGTCAACGGTGGTCGGTACAAACTGGGGTAGAGGATATCTACAGGATGTTTACACATTCATTTCATTTTTTCTCCGATTGCTTCTTGTCGACATCGTCTCCCAAAGGAGGCCGTGACGTCATAATCAAAATGGCTGCCACTATTGGTTTAAAAATAACATTAATGAAATTATATATCTTGGACATTTATCAAATATGTATGTGATATTTATTTACATTTGATCTCTACAATAATTTGAATTTAAAAAATTGACACGAATTTTTATCATTTAGTATTTAGCTTTGGAAAATGAAATTTAAAAAAAACAAAAAACTATTATTTACCAAAGTGAAAAGACCTTCAAAATAGAGAGCTTGGAGTAGGTGTGGGTGATTTGGCATTTATGCAGCCGCAATAAAAGTGGATTGGCATTATGCAGCCCCAATAAAAGTGGGATGGCATTATGCAGCCCAATAAAAGTGGGATGGCATTATGCAGCCCCAATAAAAGTGGATTGGCATTATGCAGCCCCAATAAAAGTGGGTTGGCATTATGCAGCCCCAATAAAAGTGGGATGGCATTATGCAGCCCCAATAAAAGTGGGATTGGCATTATGCAGCCCCAATAAAAGTGGGATGGCATTATGCAGCCCCAATAAAAGTGGGATGGCATTATGCAGCCCCAATAAAAGTGGGATTGCATTATGCAGCCTCAATAAAAGTGGGTTGCCATTATGCAGCCCCGAATAAAAGTGGGTTGCATTATGCAGCCCCAATAAAAGTGGGTTGTCATTATGCAGCCCCAATAAAAGTGGGTTGCCATTATGCAGCCCCAATAAAAGTGGGTTGGCATTATGCAGCCCCAATAAAAGTGGGTTGCCATTATGCAGCCCCAATAAAAGTGGGTTGCCATTATGCAGCCCCAATAAAAGTGGGTTGACATTATGCAGCCCCAATAAAAGTGGGTTGACATTATGCAGCCCCAATAAAAGTGGGTTGCCATTATGCAGCCCCAATAAAAGTGGGTTGACATTATGCAGCCCCAATAAAATGGACTTTGCCATTCTGTCGTAATTTTAACTACGGGGTAATCTAAACACGGCTAACACGGACAAAGAACTTTTGATGCTTTCCTATTGTATTTGGGGCGGGTTGAGGCGGGTTGTCTGTTGTATTTGGGGCGGGTTGTCTAAAGCCGCCTAATGGGATTTGATGACATTTTTATTGATGCAGACTATTGTAGAAACTTCACACGAGATCGTGGTGGGGACTAAGAAATGTAGATTTCACTGAAATGTCAACGTAACGAAACTCTTTAGTGGCTCAAGGCGAGCCCTAAGGACGCGTGTGACCATATTCCATATCATATCCTTCTGCGAAGATTTGTTTTTATCAATGCGTGGCATGCATTGTCATGGTGATTCGGAATAGCCCCGCCCCCCTCCCCACATTTCTCCTGATGCATCCCTTAAAAATCGTTATGGCTGCTACAGGTCTTTTTCATCACCATCATATTTTAACAATGCCTTCAGGGCACACAGCTATTACAGGACTTTCTCATCACTTTCATATTTTAACAATGCCTTCATGACATATGGCTATGGCTACTACAGATCTTTCTCATCGCATAGTTGCGACTGTTTTATGTATTGACTTTATAACTAGCGCCATGCAATTCTTTGTATGTTGTGACGTCATCATCAATAACACCAAACACATTGTTCATTATTGGATGTATGACAACTGTGTCAGCATCGATTGTTGCATGGCTGGATGTATGACAACTGTGTCAGCATCGATTGTTGCATGATCACAAGGTGATCAGGGCTTGTCATCTGGTCGATGTACAGAATGTTGGATGACGTCAGTTGAGATGAGAATTTCCTACCGGTACCTGATTTTTTTGTATAATTTCAGAATATTTCCCATCCTGTTTTAGCTCAGTATTCCCCTCCTGTTTTAGCTCAGTATTTACCACCCTGTTTTAGCTCAGTATTTCTCACCCTGTCTTAGCTCAGTATTTCCCATCCTGTTTTAGCTCAGTATTCCCATCCTGTTTTAGCTCAGTATTCCCATCCCTGTTTTAGCTCAGTATTTCCCATCCTGTTTTAGCTCAGTATTCCCATCCTGTTTTAGCTCAGTATTCCCATCCTGTTTTAGCTCAGTATTTCCCATCCTGTTTTAGCTCAGTATTTCCCATCCTGTTTTTAGCTCAGTATTCCCATCCTGTTTTAGCTCAGTATTTCCCATCCTGTTTTAGCTCAGTATTTCCCATCCTGTTTTAGCTGAGTATTTCTCACCCTGTCTTAGCTCAGTATTTCTCACCCTGTCTTAGCTCAGTATTTCCCCACCTTAAAATGATTGAATGTTTTTCTCACCCAGTAAAGACTGACTATTTACCATTGGGCTACGTACGTTTAATTGATGGGGAATTTTATCTACTTAATTGAGCGTATTCTCCATATCTCATTCTTCATTGAACGGTTTCCCCCTAACCGTCTAACGCATTCTTCGTATAACGTTTCCCCCCTCTCTCATTCTTCAAGGAACGTTTTCTCCATATCCCCTACTTCGTTGGACGTTTCCTCCCTCTCTTCTACTTCATTGACATTTTCTCCCAAAATCATACTTCATTGAACGTTTTCTTCCAATATCATACTTCATTGAAGCTTTTCCCCCTATTTTCTACCTTTTGCCCAGAGAACAGTCCACCTGATTTATTGATCTGGTCACCCACAAAAGTGTGTATGGCCTGGTAAACTTTGTGTCACATCAATTGCCTGGTGCCTCTTCTTCTCATTCTATAAACATGAGCTATTGGGAGCTGGTGTTTTTTCCAACAGCCTTTTGTATTTTAAATGTTATACTCAGTATTGTAATATATTAAAAGGTCTTTTTATTTTTAAAAAAAAACATAAAATCATATAACATTTTATACGAAGTCCTAGAAATTGTGTTTTGTGTATAGTGATAACTTCAGACCCAAACATATCAGTTTTAAAAATAATTAGCAAATATGAAAACCTGTCCGAATTTAATACCTTCCATTACCACGAAATACCCGCCCTTGTCGTGAAATATCTGCCCATGTCATGAAAAAATTCCAATGCCCATGTCATGCATTACCCGCACATAAGAAATACCTCCCATGCCATGCCAATATCATGATATACCTGCCAATATCATGAAATACCTGCCCATGTTATGAAATACCTGGCCCGCTATTGCTGGACGGCAACTGATGAAATGGGTGCCTCTAGATTTGACATCGACAACTGCTAGTGTCAGTATGATGCTATGCAGGGGTTGGTACACTGCTACTGTCAGTATGATGATATGCAGGGGTTGGTAGACTACTAGTGTCAGTATGATGCTATGCAGGGGTTGGTAGACTGCTAGTGTCAGTATGATGCTATGCAGGGGTTGGCAATCTGTGACACTCGTGTAGGCAGGGTGGCACGCAGAGACCAATGTTTCAGGTGTACAGCCGCGAGGTATTTCAATGACGTGTTGCAGTTACTTACATGCCCTGCCAGGTGTGTTGAAGTTACTTACATGCCCTGCCAAAGTGTTGAAGTTACTTACATGCCCTGGCAGGCGTGTTGAAGTTACTTACATGCCCTGCCAGGTGTGTTGAAGTTACTTACATGCCCTGGCATGTTTAGTGCATTTTTGGCAAACGATGAAATATTGTCTGTCTCTAGGTATGTTGAATCTGCTCGAGTTCACCTTTTGATTGTCGCCCTTTGAAACGTTTATCCTGGGGTTATATAAGACTATGCAGTTCGAAACTGGAAAGATTGTTTTTTTTATGTACAGGCGGCAATTGTTTTGTGTTTTATTTCAGTAATACTGGGTATGATAACTACTTTAAGTACCCACAAGTTCGTTGAACCATAGTTCCACCATAGTATCCCCGTAGTTCCACCACAGTATCCCCGTAGTTCCACCATAGTATCCCCGTAGTTCCACCATAGTATCCCCGTAGTTCCACCATAGTATCCCCGTAGTAGTTCCACCATAGTATTCCACCCCCCACACCCAGTCGTCACGGCGTTCAGTTGATGTCATGCTCACGGAAACGAATCAATAATGGGACATAGGGCTCTTCAGTCACCTGTAGTGGGACATTGGGCTCTTCAGTCATCTGTAGTGGGACATTAGGCTCTTCAGTCACCTGTAGTGGGACATTAGGCTCTTCAGTCACCAATATTAGAAATTAAGACTCGTCAGTCACCTATAATAGGAATTTGGACTCTTCAGTCACCTGTAGTGGGACATTAGGCTCTTCAGTCATCTGTAGTGGGACATTAGGCTCTTCAGTCACCTGTAGTGGGACATTAGGCTCTTCAGTCACCAATATTAGAAATTAAGACTCTTCAGTCACCTATAATAGGAATTTGGACTCTTCAGTCACCTGTAGTGGGAATTTGGGCTCTTCAGTCACCAATATTAGGAATTTGGACTCTTCAGTCACCTTTAGTTGGAATGTGGACTCTTCAGTCACATGTAGTGGGAATTTGGGCTCTTCAGTCACCTGTAGTTGGAATGTGGACTCTTCAGTCACCAATAGTAGGATTTAGGACTCTTCAGTCACCAATATTAGGAATTTGGACTCTTCAGTCACAAATGTTAGGAATTAGGACTCTTCAGTCACCTGTAGTGGGAATTTAGGACTCTTCAGTCACCTATAGTAGGAAATTAGGACTCTTCAGTCACCAGCAGCACGTAGCGTAACACTATTTAACTCATGGAACATAGCCAACACATTCCCTCTGCTAATTACATTTATGATGGAGGTCACAAGAATAGATTCAGCCTGGTTAATGTCAGCATTTTGTTTTCATAAATGTCCTATTGCTCCGGACTCGTCTGATGTAAATGGATTTTGAACGCAAGTTATACCCGTACGCCACTCCTTATAAAAGGAGACGTATTGAGGTCGTGCGTTACGCCCATGCGAACACGAGTGCGACACAGTTTGACACATTATGGTAAATGCTTATCTCCTATGCCGCCGCTGGCCCAGGGAACGCGGCACTTTGAACAGCCAAGGCTGACGGGAGAAATCTATTTCGAGCCTGTGGTGGGAAGAATGCAAACCGGTGGTTGCCGGCTGCAGCCTGGGCCCGGGGCCCGACCACTTGGAGTTGCCAGCTATCAAGCCAATCTGCCAGGCCTTGGCCCAGGCTCGCCAAACATATTTCATTGATTATTATAGCGGTGTGGGAGGAAAGTTCTCCATCAAGTCCTTGGTGTGTAAGCCACGTGCGGATGTGTGGAGGTAGTTGGTGTAGACGATGTTCTGATGCAATCGGCTTTGTGGTGACATGTCTCTTGGGCTGGCAAAGTGTGAGAACTAACCCAAGAGGAGATAAAAAGGCTGAGGTCCTTTTGGAGTTTTAATGAAGGAAGGGCATTAAATCCTCGGGATGGCGGAGGCGGAACTTCGTATCCGTGTGATGAGGGGTGTCATATTAGTTGTTATGTAGGGGGATTTCGTGAAACCACAGGGTGGCACTGACCCTGCCACGCCACTAGTTTCATTTAAAGTGCGCCCCGAGTTGAACTGATAATAAATAATAATAATACAGCTGACCTCGGCAAAGTCCATTTCTGTCTCTGCAGGGGTCTCATCATAGCACACAATTACACCGCCAGTAAGTGGGCGGGCATCTAGATAGAGTTTGATGGGTGGTGAGGCAAGATAAATGTACACAAGTCACAAGCATTGTGAGAGACACCCAGAGTTTGATTAAAAGTATAGTTATTATCACTTACATCGCCATTAGTCAGTATCTTTGGTGTGGTCATAATAACTCATTTTGCAGATTTCCCAAACATTCTTTTTTTTTCCTTTCTCTCGTTGATCCACCCTATGCCCCCTTCCCCCGCAATAAATAAATAAATAATTTAGCCAGATTGTTATATGCATCATTAAATTTCTTCTTTTTTAGCCCCAAAGCTTTAATTTTAAAAAAAAACAAACAAACATTTAAATCGTGTGAAAGCCAAGATGAGATGAAGCTGGAGTAGTACTAGAATGTTGTACGTAGAGCTGATTCTCTTTGATTGAGGGGGGGGGGCGGGATACATTGTTATCGTAATGTGAAATCAGAAATATTGTAAAATCTAGATTTCAACGGGCGGTATTCTGTATTCTTATTAAATAGACGTCATAAACAGCTTTTGTAGCCTACTGAAATCCAGTGATTGCCTAGAGTTTGACAAAAGGCTCTAGTTGTTGTTAAGCAGGTAAATATTATAATTCAACAAATTGACAGCGGAGAATTCATTGCGGGGAGCCAAAAGCTGACGTCACGGTAGAAAATAAAAGATGACATGATGATTGTCGAATATATCGGTTGTGACTTATTGAATGTCGTGCAAAATGTGTTGCCCGGACCCAATCCTCAATTTTCAATTAACTTCAACAAAAATAAGTCACATTTGAACAACAAAATAAGACGCTTTAAAAAAAAATGTTTTGGATGATGTTATCATTTTCAGATTGATTTGTTAAGGGTAAACTTTGACACCTTCCCCTTTTGGTTCACCAAGTAAAATAAATAAAGCATAAATAATAATAAACAGTGGCACTTATTGACCTAGGAAAGCGTTGGGTATAGGAACTTCCATTTCATTTGTGGAAACAGGACGATTTGTTTGATGTGTAAAGCAACAGTGTATTTCCCCGCGTTCGGTGGAGGCAGCAGGAAACCGAATCAGCCCCACTTTTTTGCAGGAACCTCCTGATGTAACACCGGTAATGTCAGCTGGGTGGACAGGACTGACGTCTGCTCGCCCCGCCTTCCCACACACGACCCCGATGTCATTTAGAATGACTCACGCCAGAGGCGGCATGCTGGGTATGTTCGTACATCTGTGACCTGCTCGTGGCTACCTGCTTACAGCTGTCGGTGTCAGGCATTCATTGCTCCAACAACATGAGGGGAGTAGATGGTGGGGGACGGGGGACCTGAGTTATCATATAAGGAATTATCACTAATCCTAATCCAATATCCCTTGATGAGAATGGTCGTCGTCGATCACGACGGGCAAACAACATCCGAGGATTAAATTCCAAGTTGGCACATGGCCCATGATTAAATTCCAAGTTGGCACATATCCCATGATTAAATTCCAAGTTGGCACATATCCCATGATTAAATTCCAAGTTGGCATATATCCCATGATTAAATTCCAAGTTGGCACATATCCCATGATTAAATTACAAGTTGGCACATATCCCATGATTAAATTACAAGTTGGCATATATCCCATGATTAAATTACAAGTTGGCATATATCCCATGATTAAATTACAAGTTGGCATATATTCGCGGATTACATTTCAAGATACCATATATCCGAGGATTAAACGCCAAGCTATCGTATATTTCCGGATTAAATACCAATATATTTCGGGATTAAACGCCAAGTTAGCATATATTCCAGGATTAAATACCAAGTTAGTATATATCCCTGGATTTAATTCCAATATATCCCATGATTAAATTACAAGTTGGCATACATTCGCGGATTACATTTCAAGATACCATATATCCGAGGATTAAACGCCAAGCTATCGTATATTTCCGGATTAAATACCAATATATTTCAGGATTAAACGCCAAGTTAGCATATATTCCAGGATTAAATACCAAGTTAGTATATATCCCTGGATTGAATTCCAAGTCGTGATCGTAACCCCAGGATTGCCTACTCGGAATTTAATCTATAAGAAGTACCTAGCTAATAATGACTCTGTGAATATGAATTTCACGTTAACGAATTTTAATGAAATCAATTGCTAAATATTGCGACGATACTGTAGCGGACTCTTCTGGTCCCGGCATTTCATAGTTGTGGACTGTGAGGCAATAGCATAGCTCGTACCTGAGTGTTCCGGAACCAGAGCCAACATAAGATAGCGCTACGTAAGCTAGTGGCATGTATGTATAGTATGATACGACTTGACCGTGACAGATTATTTTCACGAAAGTTATCTTCCCCAAAGTTATATATCCGCATGTAGCATAGAAGTCATCACCTTCCTTTACTCAGGCAACCCTCAAGAGATACGTTGTTGGCCATGGAGCAACTTAGGGAAGAAATAGACTGTAAACAGAATGAACAACTATAAACGATAGTATCATGCTTGTGTTTGTATGCGGTTAGCGTTCTTCCATGGGCGACATTCTTGGACACGTTTCACCACGGTCACACACAGGCGACGCCTATGAAAAATGCCGGACCAAGTATTGTTGTCTATTCTCCCAGAGGTTGGTTCAAGACAACAAAAGGGGACGCCCGGGCCACACCAGCGTTCTGTGTGGCGGGCTTTGCTAGCCAGGCCGGTCGTTCACTTTGTAGGCCTTGGGGGGGTCGGGCTCCCTCCCATGTGCTGGTCGGGCTTTGCTAACCGGGTCGGTCGAACGGCCTACTTGATCAGATGGCTTACTGGCTAGAGCCAACACCGGGAGAAAGCAGTCGAAGCGAGGCGTTTGATGTGAGGAAAACAAGGCCGCCAAAGCCTCTTGCGTTCTTACTTTCCAATAATAAGCCTTGCCAGAACTTGCCAGTAGAGTTGAAAAATTATTTTAAAAACAGTGAGTGGAAGGTTGCGGAGTATTTTGAAGGACGCGCATATTATTAAAGAAATTTAATTGGGCTTATTGTGAGATATACATTAATTACAAGACATTTGATTGGCTTATTTGTGAGATATACATTAATTACAAAACGTTAGTTTTTTTATAATCGTCTGACGTAATAGTACACAATGGAGGATAGTGATGAGCTTAACGTCAAAGTTTTCATTGCTGTATATTTCTGTGTTACGAGTGAGTGTGCATCATGCATGTGTTTGCGTGCGTCATGAAAGAGTGTGCAGCGTGCGGGTATTTATGCGTCGCAAAAGACACATCTGTCTTTTGGCGTTACATTGTGTCAGCTGAAAACGAGCTGCCTTCAAATGTCTATTGACAATCGCTTTCCATCAGTCTGTTGCCAAAGACCTACCATCGAAATCGAATGTTGACAAGGTCATGAAATGGGCGTGGTCCCAGGACCTGCTAGTCATCTAAAAACCTTTCACAAACTGTTTTAAGTCACTTACTATCGTCTCCCGGCATGACCAGCTACTTCCTCACTTTGTTACCGATTCCCACACCGTCCCCATACAACAATGTATACCAGGCTTTGACAGTGTGAGTCACTCTGCTTCTCAGCCCCTTTATCCCCGCCCCCCCCCCTTAAATTCGAAAGCACGCCTTATCTTTTTTTGTCCGCCCAGCTTAAACGTGAGATGTTTATTGGTCTCAATTTTTAGTATACGTTTTATGCATTTCATTATGTATTCTATCCATTTTACTGCCGTGTCTCTGTTACCTTGCACTGTTTTCTGAACAATATGCCATTAGTATCTGAGATGTGGAGTGCCTGAGATATAATAAAATAATGATATGGCCATCCCGTAGCCTTTTTGGAAAGATTTAGCTCTGCTTAATATTCACAGGACTTGTCATACATTTTACACCAGGGAAAAAATATTAAAAACAATGTAAAAAAGTAATTTTTAAAAAAAAAGTAATATTATTTATTAATATTAAAAACCACCAATCAACAAAAAGTAAACACAATAAGTAAATAAATCCACAAAGCACCGAAGTATAACGCAAAACCTGGACAACAGATCACAGACGGGTTTTGATTGAGATGACACACTACATCAGGGATCAGGAAACTTTTAGTCTGACAGAGCCATAAACACCACATATTTTGAAAAGTAATTCTTTGAGAGCCATACATTATGTTTAAAACTAAATTTTTAAGTAAACGTGTGCATTTTTTGTATTTTCAACACTAAAAGTACAATAATTTTGTCTCTGAATTCATTTTATGCAATTAATATGTAGATCAAAGGAATCTGAATAAAAGTTATGTTTTTTTAAACAATCGAACAATGGTCTGAGAGTAAGATGCAGCCATCAATAGAGCCACATCTGGCTCGCGAGCCGTGGTTTCCCGACCCCTGCACTACATATATCACTTGTGTTTGATATCACGCAGAGGCGTAACAACGACTTGGCATCGGGGCAGTTGCCAATGGCGCCGAGGGCTAATCCTTCAATAATCAATTTATTCTGTATAATTTAGTATTTTCCCTATTTGTTAAAGGCGCCAAAAAATGAATTAGCCAAGGGCGCGGAAAATCCAGCTACGCTTCTGATATCACGTAAAAGAAAAATAGAAACAAAGAAACCCCGGGGTTAGCGGTAAAAAAAACATTTGCCTCTGGCCAGCTGTGGGCATAAACACTTGAGCACAATCTTTTTTCCTTCTGGGCTGTACTCTCTAAAACAATTTGGCGAAGTTTTTGGTGCAGCTATTGGTCTGGTGCCCCGACTGCAACTAGAATCACGCCAGCGTTTTTATGTGGGTTTTAAATAATATTTCCTGGGCTGTCGAGGGGTCTATGCAAGTTTTCAAGTCACGAACATTATGGTCAAATTCAAAAATAAATAATTTATTTGTATAGTATACACGCTGTTTTTAGGATTGGGGCCGTCCATAAAGTACGGCACGCTATTTTTGACCATTTTTACCCCCCCCCCTTTAAGCACGTAACACTTCCGAACAAAAATGTTATGTTTTATTAACAAAATAATTAACATTTAGTATAAAACACCGTGACGTCACACATGGCCGGACCCCCCTCACCCTGTCAAAAACTGTCACACTTTCTTACACCCTCTCCCCCCTCTGGAGTGTGACGTACTTTATGGACGGCCCCATTTAAACTGAGAAAAAATGCATTGAATCTAAATTGAGTTGAAAAGTCAAATGTATACATTATTAAATACATTTTTTAAACTGTGTATTGTATGTGGGACGACAAACATTTTTTTTTCTTTTACAGGTCTGGACAGTAGTGAAAGTAATGGATCCAGAACAAGACTCAACAATGGCAGCAACAGACGACACATCAAAGTTAGGTCTCCAGCCACCACAGACATGTCCGAGGCCGGACAACTGTTCTAATTTGATTTTAAATGGAGACGATGCAGCGGCAACTGCATCAACAAATGAGTCAACGCCTCTGAACTCACACTGTTCAAACGAAACAAGTGTTTTGAACTCAGAATCACCATCTGAAACTGATGCTGATGACAGTGAAAAGATCACACCACCCAGCGCTGATGATTCACTCAGTTTGAAAACTGAAGCTAAAATAACGGATTGCAATGTCTCAGGGAAGGAACCACTCAACGCTGTAGATAAAAGTGTTGATAATACCAGTGATATTGACTCTGATACAGACCCTCAGCTTGGTGATAGGCTGGAATCTTCTGGCAAAGGGGAGACCATTCTCTTGGGTTTTGGTGAAAAACGAGATGAAACTGTGACAAAGATGGTCGCAAATCCAACATCCCCTGGAGTAACAATCAATTCGGTCGTTGACACACCGGCTTCTCAGATTTTTGAACAAGACAAAAAAGAAACATTGGACAGCGGTCAGTCAGAATCCTCAGTGAACCATCCCTCAACAAGCCATGATAGTGATACAACAAACAAGAACACAGAGAGGCCTGTCAAATACAAATGTCCGAAGTGCTTGTGTGTGATGAAGGACAAGAGGCTCATTGACAATCATTCCTGCGACAATGAAACGGATGAGGAGAAAGTCAAAATCACGATAATGCTGGACAAGGACACGAAGTCGTTCCTGTGTCAGGAATGTGAGTTCTCCAGCGCTGGGCACGGCTTCGAGGAGCACCTCATGTGCCACCTGATGGTGCGCCCCTACCAGTGCCTCTACTGCAAGGAGTGCTTCATTAACCGCAAGGAGATCAGCAGACATGTTCACAAGTCGCATAATGGTGCGAAAATGAGTTGTGCCCTGCGGGCACTAAGGAAGGCCAAAGCTCTCATCAAAGAAGTGACCCAGTCAGGGGTCCTCAGCTTCATGGCCAAGGTGGCCGGCAAGGTGCCTCTAGAGAAAGATCCCGAGAGAAAGAAGAAGACAGACGTTGTTCCCAGTGCTGAATCCAAAGAAAAAGCCCTGGATAATAATGATGACCCAGCTGTGGATATGAATGGAAGTAACATCTCGGATAAGTCATCCTTGTATAATGATGGTAATGTTTCCGTGGATGGATCAGGTGATGCAACTGCCCCTAGACTTTGTGTGGGAGAAAACTCAGCTAATGATGAGTTGGATAGTGCTGAGGACAGCGCTGTCAGCAAAACCAAAGCTGAAACAGCTCAGAAACAACAGCCTCAGGGATTCTCAAAACTCAGGCAGGTCCTCACCTCTGGGGCCTCTGAACTTGCCATACAGTCCAGCCCTAAAGGCAAGGATGGTTCCGATAAAGGAGATTCTGTTGAGGAGTCAGGTTTGAAGATAGTTGCTTCTTACTCCCTTCAGGAAGCTCAGGAAATAGACCCTGAGAGTGTTTACCCCAGTTTACCTAAAGCCGACCTGGAACCTAATTTCATCATAGAATCCTCTGATGACAAGGAGAAAGAACCAGAGCTGCTGTCGTTTCTTGGACCAGAGCAGCCTATGTACAAAACAGAGCTGACCTGTCCTGGCCTCATGCTACCGCCCCCTCCATTACACCCTGCGCCATCACATCTCAACAATTCACATTCTGCATCCACCATCAGTCAGGTGTCCAAACAGCAGGTGAAGGATTCAAATTTCTTCATTTGTGGTCTGAACTGTTTGTTCAGCTGCTTGAGCACATCCGAGTTCAAGGAACACACCATCAACTTCCACTCATCCGAGACTTACTTTCCTTGTTACTACTGCGGCCACAGGAGCCCTAACGAAAATGACCTTGTCAGACACATATCCAACCATACACATACGCACAACAAATCCTCTCCGTTGTATGTCTGTGGTAATGATGGATGCAGATTCGGTACCAACATGCTCACGGATTACATCAACCATATAAAGCTCACCCACCCGGAGATTTTAGAACCGCTGTGTTACGCTTGCGGAGTTGTTTTCACAGACTTAAACATGCTTCAGAACCATGTCGAAGACAATGTCATCCACAGCATAAACTGCCCACATTGTCCATCAAAGGCCACAGACCGTAGAGTAATTTTAAATCACATAACTTCTGCTCACCCGGGAAAACCCAAAATGGTGTCGGTTGCCAAGCAACTCATTTGCAATGACCGAAAAGTGAATGGGTATGAGCATATGAAACACCTGCAGGAAATGCAGCCTCCGACCTTGACCCCAGCACCAGGTTTTGCTGGCGATGGATGTTCCTCTGTTGTGGATCAGATTCTCAGTCGACACGACTCAACGAAGGCTGGGAGTGGAAGTTGTTTGTCTGAGATTCTAAGCGCTGGGACAAGCTCGCGCGACTCTCCCCCGCCGCCCTCCAGAATGCCAGTGTCTTCTACCAGAAAGAAGTCTGGAACTCCTGAAAGTGGGAAGAGTCCAAATTCCGAAGGGTCTGATTTGTGTTCGCTTATGGTCAAGGACGAGATTGATGACGATGTCGAGGATGAGCTTGAGGGCTCGGGGGCTACTGATGAGGCTACGACCGTTTACTCTATCGACGAGAATGGGATTCGGAGGAGGATCTACGTGCCCATGAGTGAGCGCCAGGCGGAAAACTACAAGTGCAGGTATTGCACTTTCATCGCCAGAGACCTTAAACGCCTTAACTGCCATGAGAGGTCACACGGAATGCCTCCGACGAGGAAAGAACGGTTCAAGTGCATGTTCTGCCCTCAGGGCTTTGACAGTGAAATGAAGTTCAGGCTGCACATAACCTGTCATCCTGGCCTCATCAAATTTCTGCTCTACAGGTGCAAGAAGTGTGAGTTTGACACCAATCAGAAGCACACTATCGTCAAGCACATCACATGCAACAGGGATCGCAAACATCGGGGCTTTGGTCCCGTGGAGGACCAGTACTCTGTCGTGTCCAGGTCGTTAGAGTCCAGGGTCTTGGAATGCGAAAGATGCGATTACATGACCAGGCATAAAATCCACATGGCCATTCACTACCAGCGGAAGCACAACATCCTCAGGGACAAAGGAGAGTTCACGATAGAGAGCCTCACGCCCACAGACACGCCCTTGTCCTCTTATGATCTCTCGCCTCGAGACTCGGGCGCTTCCCCTTCCTTTCATCCCAGCCTCCAGTCTCCAGACAACAGTTCCTGTGATGCTGTCTTTGACTTCACCAAGCCGTCAGGCAGTGCCAAAAAAGCTAAAGAAAAGTCGAACGTCGACATGCCGCACTTGACCCCTTCACAAATAAATGAAAGGAATGAACTTTTCAATAAAATGGTGTCTCAACAGGCGGCCCTCCAGCCGGGCCAGGTTCTTGAAAATCAAATGAGAAAGTTCAAATGTCCTATCTGTAAATATCTCCTACCAAAGGCAGCTGATCTGAAGAATCATGTGAAAAGACATTCTGAAATAGGTCAAATTACTCTGACCATGTTCAGGTGCAAGTACTGCAGCTGTATGTCCACCGCACGGGAGCTGCTCTACGATCATCTGAATGAGAAACACCCAGGCAAGCCGATTGCACTGGTGAAGAAAATTGTGGCCATCGACACGACTGAAGTGGACAGGTCATTTGCTGAGACCTCCATGGAAGAGTCTCTGGACCAGCTGGAGGAATCCCTGAACAAGGAGATCATGACCAGCTTGAAGAAGCCTGGCTCTTCTCCCTCTAAACCCCAGAAGTCTGCAGCCATGTTTGAGCAGCTGTTTGTGATACCAGAAGGCGGGGAGACATTCAGTGCTGCCCTCCAGTGCCCGAAGTGCTCTTACAGCTCTCACAACAAAACCGAGATAGTCCAGCATGTGAACTCCTTTCACTCTGAGGTCAAGGTCATTAGCAGTGATGAGGATGTCGACAAATTGGCCAAGGCCACCTCAGAGGACCTCAGACAGGCCAAGGTTGGCTCCAATTCACACAGCCCAACAAAGCATTCGCTCACCAGCCAAGAGGAGGTTCTGATCGTCCCGGACGAGCAAGTTTTCAAAGAGGCCTCACTGTGCTCGAGGTGTAACTTTTCCACAATGCTGAGACGTGATATGGTCATCCACTTGCAGCAGTGCCACCCTGATATATCCGTCATGGGTCGTAACTCCTATCCCGTCCAGGTGTCCACTATGGGCCGCAAAATCGGATTAATGGAAGAGAGTTGTGTTGTGGGCAGTGGAAGCCTTGATGCTAAAATTAGATGTTTGTATGAAAACTACGGCACCCAGATGAAGTGTTTGATCTGTGGTACGGAGCGACCTAAAAAGTTCTTCATACATGTGCACATTCTGCGTCATCTCAATATTTATCTGTGGAAATGTGCATTTTGCGCCCACAGGGGTCTTCAGAAATACAAAATGGTGGACCACATCAAGAAAATCCATCCTGGTAAAGCCATGAGTGTCAGGTACATCAGGGTCAATGTTGAAACCAAAGTGGCCCAATTCCTTCAACAGTTCAACGTGATAAAAAATCGTAAAGCCAATTTGGATGAAGGCAGGGACGTGTCTTACGCTTCCATGTCGTATGACGATTCTATGGACCAGACCAGCAACGACAGCGTGAGGTCGCGTCAAAAATCCCCCGGGCCTGGAGGAACAAGTGGGACCTCCACCAATTCCCTTGGCAGCGAGGAACTCGATGAGAAGATCAGATTCCTGTATGATTACAGTGATGGAGTATTCTACAAGTGCATCGCCTGCTCCAATCAGTTCCAGCGCAAGTTTGCAGTGCATCGTCACATCATCATCTCTCATCTCAAGGTGGGTGCTGGGTCATCAGTTTTGCGTGTCTTCATGGACTCATTATGAAGGCAGTTTGATTTCTTCTCTTCTAATTACTGTGTGGATAATATTATTAAGGGATGATTAGTTTTGAGTGGGAAAAAAAGTTCTTAGTCCATTGCAGCTTCTACGATTCCATAATAGTAGTAGTAGAGGCTGCAATGGACTATGAACTATTTTTTTCCCCACCCAAAAAGTAATAATCCTTAATTATTAGTTTTTTGGGTGGGGAAAAAAAAGTTCTTAGTCAATTGCAGCTTCTACTATTCCATAAAGTAAAAAATTTTCAGAAAGTTTATCATAAAAAATCTACAACAGTGGAAATACATAACTTCCCCATTATCGTCAGAAGTTATATAATATGAGATTGATACATTTATTATTAGTTAATTGTCTCTAGGGTGTCAAAAGGAAGTTAAGAAACAATCTTAGGTAAGCAAATTTTCCACTTTTTATGTTGCTCATAGCAAATAACTTGCCTCTCATTAAAGGTGGCCCTCCTGGCGTGTGGCTATTGTGGACTGGAAGGGGTGGAGAAACATCAGCTTGTTGACCATATCCTGGCATGCCACAAATCTTCACCTGTCAGTATACAGACCCTGGACGTGGACCTCAGCCAGAAAGTCTCAGATTTTCTGGCCAAAGTAGCAGCTGGTGAACTGCACAGTAAGCATGTTTAAAAAATAAAATTTCTGCTAAAGAGCATTGTGAGGGTCTTGTGTTCAACTTTACCTTAAGGACTTCGATACACAATGCAAAAAAAGGTGTCATTCAATTTCCACCATGTTAACTTAATGAATTAAAAACAATAACAGAGATTGGGAGCCTTCAGAATTTGGGGTTAGAATAATTAGAAATAAACAAGTTCTAAAAATGAAAGAATCTGTAAAATATATTACTCAATGTTTTATTGATTCTAAAGTAACCTGATGTTGATAAGGTATTATTTTATTTTTTTATTGAGAACAAATTTTATGTTCTTAAATATAATTCATGATCTGATATAAATAGAAGAAACATTAGAAATTTCACGATGAAGGCAAACAAACAAGACTACCTGAAAATATTGTGAAGATATTAATGTTATTTCAATTAAATTAATATATAACAATTTCAAGGTTATCTCCTCTTGTTTCCAGGTGACTCCGGGGATGCTGACCAGTCAGAGATCAATGAAATCATGCGGGGCTTGTCGTCCACTGACAACATCACCAGCTACGTGGGTAACAGCTTTAAGCATGTCTTCAAAACGCAGGCTGGAATCAAGAAAAAAAAACCTCTGGCCAACAAGCTGGCGAAGTTCAAAGGACCTTCCTTCAGATTTGGGAATAAACCCCAAGCAGGTGTCACGGTTAAAAAATACAATTCAGTCGACCCAGATGTTTTGATGTTGGGTCGTGATGCTCTGGACAGAGAGCTGGGGTCGCTCTATCAGCTCAGGCCAACTGGTCAGTTCAGGTGCCTGATATGCCGGTGGGAGTTTCCCAGGAAGTACCCACTGCATCGCCACGTCATGCTCAAGCATCTCAAGATGAACCTTGTCGGTTGCCCCTACTGCCCCTTTGAAGGTGTTGAGAAATACAACGTCTCCTCCCACATTAAGGAGGAGCATGCCGGCCAGCCAATCAACATCAAGTACTCGCAGCCAGACGTCAAGGGGCGGGTGCAGAAGTTTGTGAGTGACCTGGCCAACCTGGGAGGAAATGTCAACGATCTGATCAGAAAGCCTCCCTCAAGAAACAGCTCCCCGCTTGTGGTCCCCAAGACAGAGAAGAATGATGACGGGGAAGACGATGATGATGAGGATGGAATGAAAAGTGCGGCCAGCAGTTCCCAAAAAGGACTTGTCGTCGCCATGTTCGGCAAGAAGAAAAAACCGGCAGCTGAGGAGGAGTTTGTTGTCAAGACTGAAATAGATGAGGAGCAATATGAAGGAGACAAAATTGAAGATTTTGATAACTTCATTGGGAACCATGAGGATGATTACAATGAAGATGATTACAACGAGGACGATGATCCAGGGGCAGATAAAAGCAATTACGATCCGTCTGATGAGTCTGGACAGTCATTTTCCACACTACGGCGGCCCCTTAAAGAATCTTACGCACCAGGAGCCTATCGTTCTCCAGCAGGAGGCAAGCCGAAAGCCTTGGATGTTATTACAAAGATAAAGGTCCTCAAAGCGAGAGAAGGGCCCATTACAAAATTCTACTGTGAACAGTGCAAGTTCACATCACTCCATCGCTCCAATATTGTCAGACACATTTACAAAATTCACGAGAAGTACCAGACGCACACTTGCCCCGTGTGCAACTATCAAACACTGAGTCTCATGCTGATGCAGAAGCACGTGGACAAAGAGCACCCGGGAGTGGATTACAAGGAGGATGCTTTCACTTTAAATCCGCCGCGTTCGAAACCCAGTAAAATCAAACCACTCATGGGGCCGCTGAGCTTCCAGCGAAATCGACAGAAACTTATCAGCAAAAAACTGGCACCGGCTAAAGCCGTGAGTGCCAGCGCCGCCAGCCAAGGGCCCAAGCAGTACGCATGCGCTTACTGTCATTATGAGACAAACACACAGGAAGACATTCTCCAGCACACCAGAGAGAATCACTCGCAAAGGGAAGAAAGTTCATCCACCGCAAAAAGCACACCGAATGCCGTTAAAAAACCTGATGATCGCTCCGCAGCGTGCTGGGACGGCAGTAAAAAAGCTGTGAAGAGAAAAATGAAGGGCAGCGTTGATGAAAGCGGAGGGGTCGTGAAACGTAGAAAGCGATTTGTGTTTGAAAAGGGGGACGAACTCATCCAGTGCGGGTACTGTGACTCCCGTGAGACATCGATGAGTCGGATACAAGATCACATGACCTGGGACCACCCTGGATTGCCTTTTGAGGCCAAGCGGATACCAGCATGGCGCTTCATCTGCAAGTCCTGCTCTGTGAAGACTATGGCCACCTCCAAGATGAAGTATCACCTGAACCGTCACGTCAATTACAGGCCATTCACTTGCACCAACTGCGGTGCATTTTTCCCCTCTCCTGACCAATGTCGGAGACACTCAAGATCACAAGGTGAGCTTAAAGCATTGTGTATGACAACAATCATGAATACCATAACATATTTTAAGCTGTCTTGTAGCATGGATTGTTCCTATCATTACATTCAGGGTCGGATTTAGACTTGACGGGGCCCTAAGCTATTTCAGATATGCTGGCCCATTTTGCAGTCCAGATATTCTATGTCAGTGACAAATATGGAGAAAAAAATTCCTGGGGGGCCCCCAAGAAGGCTATAGCTTGTTTAGTAAATAGGTAAATCCAGCACTACTTACATTTACACCTAAAATCATCCTCAATCTCCTCACAGGTCATGAGGAGCAGTACATGTACGTACGAAATGTGAAGAAAGAAAATAAAGTTGAAGAGTTGTTGGAAGGCACCCGGCAGCTGGCTCTGAAAATCCAGGAAGAGGCGGCCAAAGACGCTGACTTCAATATCGGCCAAACAGACTCTTTTATCGCCAAGTTTCAGGACACCAGCGTCAACTTGAAGAGGAGCGCGCCAACGGGCAGCAAGAACGCCAAGAAGTCTAGGAGCCACAGTGCTGCAGGCGATGAAGGGGCTGGAGAGGAAGGAAGCCCTGCTAAGAAACAAGTGAGAAAAACTTTTGCCTCTGTATTCCTCGGTACATAAGAATAATTGCGGATCAAACGCCTATTCTTGAATGGATCATTGCAAATCGGGCTAGGGGGGAAAAAAAAGCCCAACCATCTTCCTGCTTAAGCCATCTCTTTAGCGATACTTCTTTTCTGTGTGTTGGTTTTTACTTACTGTTGTGTGCAGTGATGTGTTTATGATTGGCTGTTTGTTGAATGGTCTCTAAAGTTAAGTTTGTGATCCCTCATTTCAAAATGAAGTCTCTATATTATGAGGGTGTGTTGCAGCATGGCAAATCCCCTCAGACTGTTGGCATAGCAATGGATGTGACTGTCAAGTGTTACAGGTGTGATTTCACCGCCAGTAACGTCAACGACGTGAAAACTCACCATAACGAGATTCATGATGGGGAGAAATTTCTCTGGACCGAGCTGGACAGGGGCTTCACGTGTGATGGATCTGGTGAGGCTCTTCCGGATTGTGAGTCTGTTCCGCGCACTTCTCTGGATGTTGGATACACGACGAGGATGACCCTGGCATCAGGAAATAGCCCTATGAGGTACGACATGAATCGTCCGTATTCATTTCATTTCTCAGGCTGTTACAAATCACTAATATGTTACAAATCAATAATACAGTGTATGTTACAAATCACTAATATGTTACAAATCACTAATATGTTACAAATCACTAATATGTTACAAATCACTATTATGTTACAAATCAATAATATGTTACAAATCAATAATATGTTACAAATCACTAATATGTTACAAATCAATAATATGTTACAAATCTCTAATATGTTACAAATCTCTAATTATGTTTCAAATCACTAATATCCACAACAGCTTTACTGAAAACCAGAAAACAGCAATCAATTGTGGAAGACCCAACACATTAAAATGTATTAAAATTTTTGAATAAGAAGCTAACCAAATTTATTTGTATGCTTGATTTAAATATTTGAGATTATCAAAATGCTCATGGTGTAGCAATAGTCATGGCTTCACAGTGCTTATGGCATACCTAAACTCATGATAAAGGCAATGCATATAACTTTGAAAAGCTTAGGATAAAACAGTAGGATTATCTATCGATCCGAGGCAGATCCCGAGTCGTGGGTTCGAGCCTAGGTACTGGCAAGGCCCCTGGGGCATTGTGCGGGCCACACATTCCCCTGCTCGTTAGTGGTGGCTAAAAATTTGTGAACGCTACATCACTTGCCCCATAGTCCGTCACGGACTGGAAAGGAGGTCATTCATTATTTAGTTTTAGTTGATCAAATAAAAGTTTTTTTTCAAGATCTTACTTGACATTGCTAATTTTATTCTCTTCTTATGGAACATACAGACACCATCAAAATTTCTGATCCCTTTTCATAGATAAATGCTTATGTTTTTTTTTAAAGCTGACTATGATTGGAATAATAAGTTTAACTTTATCTTTAACAGGTTCAAATGTAAGACCTGCGACTTCTCTTCATGTGTGATTCAGGCTATGAAATCTCACCTGAAATCTCATCAACCCAAAGGATTTATCTGCCCTTATTGCAGTCGTTCATTTTCAGGAAAGTAAGTTATCTGCCTTTATCAATAATTGTATTATGCTTCTAAAAAAACAAAACAACTGTAATGTAACTAAATATCTACATTCTTTGGCAAATATTGACTTTGCCTTCAACATTAACAAATTAAAGCATTTAAATTCATTGTTTAACACATATTTTTTTCATTATTTGTTTTCCATTAAACAATTATTTTTAAATATATATTACTTAGAATGAAATAGATTATTTAAAACTTTAAATAAACTCATCCACAATGGTTGTTATCTAATTTAAACCAACAAATGTTAACGAAATCTTTAAATTTGAGCATTGTGTTTTATGAATTATTTTTTTTTCAGGGAAAAACTTATGCGCCATCAGTACTGTTTACATAAAGGACAGCCACTCTGGGTGATTCACCTCAGGCAATCAGGAGTTGTTGGCTCCACTAACACCACCAAGGGGAAGGCCAAGAAGATAGTGAAAGAAGAGCAAGACATAAAGCCATTTGGCCTTGGTGCAAATCTATTAGATACCCAATCTGCAAGCCAAGAAAAATGTAAGTTATGGTAGATATATATAATAAAAAGTAGCAAACAATTTGAATACAAAGTATTTAAGTGCATTTGAAAGAATATATTTTTTTTTAAAAGTGCATTTTGGTGTGGACACTTAAAGTAATTTTCATTCATGAATCTGACAGAATTTACATTCAATAATCGTAAACAATCATTTTTTAAAAGACTTCTTGCAAAATGCTTGATCGTAATCTTACAAGTTTGTTAAAAAAAATATTTATTAAAATTTAAGTTTTGACATTAAAGATTTTAATGGAAATCAAATTTGTTGTAGGGTATCTATAACCAAATTGAAAATATATTTTTTTTTGTTCCAATAGCTGTGGGAAATAACAGCCAAGTAATCACATACCTGTGCAGTGAATGCACATATGCCTCGGAAAGCCTCTACCATTTCCGTCTACACATCGCCCAACAACATGAACAGTTTCAGCACAAGATGTGTGACACCTCTTCCAACTCACCCTTGAAGTGTGAGCTCTGCTCTTTTCTTGCCGAGACTGAAGCAGAATACAATTCCCACATGGAGGGCCACACCCACACCAAATACTGGCAGTGTGGATATTGTGATTTTTGTGCTGATGACGAGCAAACTGTTGAGCAACATCTCTCATCAAAACATGGAAGTCTGGAAGCCAAGATTATAGAACTAGGCACAGAATCCCAAACAATGAAGCAAAACTTTAAAGGAAATGAGAAAAGAGCCCTGCCGCTGCTGGTTAATTTATCCCCAAGAGTTTTGTTGTATAAAGTCCCAGAAACGGTTTTGAGTCAGTATGGATGCATGGGAGGAAGACAAATTTCTGAGGATGAAGCAGAAGATGACTTAAGTTTGGAGGCAGGAATAGAAGCAGAGGTAGAACCAGTTCAAGAAGACACACTCGTTGAGGAGGCTGAAGAGGAGGATGAGGAAAGGTTGATGGTTGTTGAAGGGATTTCAGAGGATATGGTTGAGAGTGATGTTAGGAGCTCTGATGGAAGTAATTTGTGTGCAGAGACAGAAGACATAAGCCTGGACATGATCAGCAATGCAGAGATTTCTGACTCAGAAATGAACCCTGAAATTGAAACGTATTCAGAAAGTCTCGATATGCATTTGGGATTAGCTGAAAAGGGACGATCGTCCTTGATTGAGTCAGATTCAGATATGATGATTATGCAGTTTGGTGGCATCAATGCGGACAACCCGTCAAGTAGGAATAAGGACCTGGGAGAGATGTCAGGGGAAACCACTATGGACGTAGCAGAAAAAATGTCCATATCACGGAGTAAGGATTCCACCCTTTTGTCTGCCCAACAGAATGCCAAAGATACTTACCATCACGCCAGTGATGATGATGACGATGATGATGATGATGATCTCGAGGAGGTAAATTTTGAAAACGATATCACATTGGCTTCTCCATTACCGATGATCTCCCTTGGAGATGGAGTTGCCATGGATGATGATGACAGAAGTAATTCTTCATTAGAGAATTCAAACTCTGAGTTGTTACTGGATGTTTAAAGGAGACAATAAATTATTGAACTTGCTTGTAAAATTTTTTTTCTTCTTTCATTTTCATGATTACTTATTTTACTTGTGGTTAAGAGAGGCCATACATTATATTTAAATTAAACTCCTCAAGGACAACTGTACATAATTTTTTTAAAATTAAACTTCAATTTTTTTTTACTATGTCTTGTGCCAGATCACTTATTCCAGACTTTCCTTTTTCATATATTCATTTTAAAAATAACCCTGTTTCAATCAATAAGCAAAATTTGTCCATTTGAAAAAATTTAGATTTCTCAGCTTTTCTCTTGGTGTAATTTTCCCTGAGCTATTAGACCTAATCTGTTATTTTTGTTGTTGTAATATATTGTAAATAAAACCTTTTTGATGTAACAACTGTTATTTAATATATAGGTAATTCATATAAAGATAAAAATGTGATCACGTCTGAGACATGCCAATGTCAATAAATAAATTACACTCATTGCTCATTTCCTTAGCTTCTCTGTGGAGGCATATGTACACATAATTGAAATATACTATATATATTTGTACAAAATTTTCTTGACATTTGAAAAATAGCAAAATCTATGTTGCTATTATTGTTTTCTGTTGAATTTTGTTTTATAAAGTTCATTAATGTTAAAATTAAAAGCTCATTTTAAAAAAAATCATGAGTTGAAAATGACTTTACTTTATTTTCAATTTTTTAAATGTATCGATGAAATTTATTAAAATATTTGTTTCATCCAACGAGTTGATAATGATCCTCTCTATACAATTCATCACAGATATGCAGGGATTGCGTTTGTTTGAATTTGAGATTGCAGATTATGTCCAGGCACAGTTCTTACTGTAGTTATTCTCAAATGGATAATTCTTTGAAGACATGAGGGATTGATGCTTAATCTCAAAGAGCAATATTTTGGTTGAGTTTTCAGTAGCTAATTCATGAACCTTTAGAACCTTTGAGTACTAAGAGTCAAATCTCTTTCTAACCATTTGACCTGGCCATTAATGCATAATATGAATAAAGCATTCAAGTATCATTAAAAAAAAAGTTCTTTTTTTCGATTGGACTCCTTGCTGTGAAAAACTTTTCTATGAAGAAAAAGTGTCTTTGACCACTGAAATGTCTGACACTGCATCAAGATAGTGAAAATACTATGGGGATACTGATACTAAAATGTCTGGAACTGGTAGATCATCTTATTGTCTTAATATTCTAGGCATCAGTATCCCTGTATATGAATCTGCAGTGGAATTTCTGAATCAGTGCTTGCCAGGGCAGATAAATAATTTTGCTACCTCTTCGAAAAATGTGCCTCAATGACCCCCCAACGCTAGCTCTGTGAAGTCCCTATCTTTAACACCCCTTTTATTTCCAGTATCTCTTCAAACAAAAATTCTTCATGTCCTCTTGGTATTAATAATGTGGAGCAATAATTGTCACAAATTACGTACAGTGCCAAACTTCTATTTTCAACAGGATTTTAATGTTGACTAATTAAAATTTAAATGTTGGTGTTTGTCATTTATTGCAATACCAATACCTTTCACTTATTGAAGCTTCCATCCAGCAATGTCTAAAAAGGCAATGAGTTTGCATTTCAAATATACTGAGGACAGCATGGAGACTTTCTGTAAAAAAAACTCCATTTAGTGATGGATTAAAACGAATTTAGGTGCCCTTGTGGGGTATTAGTATTTGATAAAACGTTTGGTTAACACCCATTTAGATGATACCAAAATAAATGATGTGCATATCCTTAGGCTACTGGTATGACTAAAACGTGCACAGAATTCGAATATCATGTGATGCCAAAAATCTTCACTTCAGAAATACATCTTTTCTTTCTGGGATTATCCAATAATTCTTAAAGTGTATAATTTTTTTTTAAAGCCCAATTACATGAAACAAAACATTTTAAATGCTAGTTGTTCTTTAATATACAAAGATGCTAGATACATATAACCAGCCATTAATAATGAACATGTAAAATCAATAAATAATACAACTGATATTAGTCTCTTGTCCAGGTACCCAAAAACAGACACTAAGCTCGACAAGGGTTGGACTGAACAATTTATAAAAGTGTGCATTTCATTAGCCTAAACTAAAGAAATCTCATAAACCCATGTCTCCCATTATTGAAATATTCATAACTTGATCTTTATTAAAATATTGTTCATCATTTTACATAAGGTTCTTATTTTTCTTTTTGGCAATGCAAATAAGATATGTGAGGTTTGGATAGTCTATAGGAGGAGATTTACCACTGAAGCTTGGCAGCCAAAAGTCACAGTAGGGCTTTATATTTATGTTTAGTAGCTCAGGAAACTGGCACCTAAATGTTTGGGGGACAGTGTAACAACCACTTAATTTATGATGCCTGCTCTATGCGTGTTCACCAGGAAAACACTACCATATCATTTAGTCACTTTCAAGTGAAGGGAAAAAGAACTTACAGAAAAAAGATTGTAAGTATCAAAATTTTTAAAAATTCTTAGCAATTGCTATATTATCAGAGAAATAACTTTGATGAAACTGTTATTTCTGATTTTTCTAAATGCACCATTTGGACCTGGCAGTAGTTTTAGGCCTGAGAGGAAAAGAAAATCAAAATTTTGAATCTCTAAATTTCAAGTTATAAATTTCTGCCCTGGGCCGTGGGGTCTAAACCAGATACAGCCCTCTTTGAATTGAAGAACTTCTTGGTTGCCTCGCTCTCTAAACGGCACTTTCGCCATAAATATATTTCCACCGCCGCCGATCTTCCTATTGATCATTAACGTTTATGTGAATGTCATTTGTCTTGTGTATATTAATAATTTTATTAATAAAATATATTTAGGCGAAAGCTTTATTAGGAATCTTACTCTTTAGCTAAAAAGTTCATAAACATTCAAGTATTGCTTATTAATTTTAAGTATCTGGCTAATAATTTGTGCGTGCATCTTTGGTAACGATGAACTTTAAAATGCAATAGTAAGTTAATGCACTCATCTAAATAATGACACCACAACTATTCGTTTTTTAAATAGAGACATTTCTTCCTTTCAACATGTTTTGAAAAGTTGAATGAGCTTAGGTCAAGATCAAAGAACACTTGGTATCGATACTAATGCCCCCAAGCTTTCAGCGGGTACTTTGTATAGACTGCTACACTTTCGATCACTGCATGATAATGATAGTTTTGATAGTGATTGCATCGACTTATGACATGTGACACGGATAATCAAATTTTTAAAAAGAATTTCAAGTTCAAATTGTTATATACCAATTTTATAATACTTATAGAATTGAACGCTGTTTCTTTTGAAGCATTAGTTAAACTTATGATTTAAGATTAATGAAAAGGCAAACTTCAATCAAAGTCAAAATTACAAAATTGTAAAAAGTTAAGATATTTCAAGCACAATTTCAATTGCTAATTGGCCAAAGTGAGTGTTATTGTCAGTTGTCACTTTTATATTAATGAAATTATTATACTATTGATATTGATAATTAATACACCAGGCTAAACCTTATTTATTGGATGTTGGCATCAACTTACCTTTTTTAGCACTGATGGAATTGGTGTAAAAATGTTAAGTAGGGTTTACACTTACTAAGTATGATCACTTACATTTATTATTTCAAGTGGATTTATAAGTATAGTGTATAGTGTAATTCTAAATGATTATTAATCTATTCAGTTTCATTTAGCTGTCTTCTGTTCTAGCATGGTAGTGTAGGCTTCAAAATGAGTATTTTACTTTCCGAATGGTTAGCATAACCCAAGCCTAAATTTTTGTCACCCCCAACCACGATAAAACTCCACAGTTTCTGAATTTGATGGTCCTCAGTAATTGAGTCAATCTTTTGAAAAAAGTAAAGGGCAGTTTTGGGTTAACGACCACCTGTCACCCATGGAGCCTCTTCCCACCAAGCTAAAGTTTTATTGAAATAAGAATGTTTTTATAAGTTATAGTTATATGAGCTATCATGAATGATATTAATATCACCTAAAGTTTCAATAAGTAAACTCTTTAATTTTTATTAATACCTGACTGCAATGAATTTGTTTTGCTCAATATTATGAAAAAATTTAAAAGGATGCGACTTAACAGTGAAAGGTATTTTACATTACATTATAATTAATTGTACATATACAGTGGGGCCCGCTTAAGTCGACGGCCTCGGGGTATGAAAAATGGCGCCGAGATAACCGATCACTGAGTTGAATGAAAACCAATATGGCGGCAAAATATTAACATGCGCTTGAAATTTCTTTATAATTATATATATGATGTGCGTTAATTAGTGATGTGATGATTAATCGGAATCGTATCGGAATATCGGGGCCCTATTTCTTCACTCTTTCCAAAGGTTGTTAAGACTGTTCGTTTTTAAGGACCGTTTAAGTTTAAATATAACCCTTTATTGCGTCAGCGCAGTTTTTTTCCCTAGTACATAACTACATGTATAAGGAATTCATCTAGTCCTGCCCGACACACCTCGTGCGTGCGCGCGCAGGGTCAGCTGGTGACTGGTGACTTTCCTTACAAGCTACACAAATACATAACCCACCCCGTCCCCTCAGCTTACAATGGACTCAGAATTCCTTCTGTAACTTGAGTGCTAATCGGACTAAGCAACAACAATGGTGTGGGAGATTGAGAGTGGGGTGGGTAAACTGTCTGTAGTCTGTTATATTATATATTTTAAAATCTGGGGAGCCTTGTTTACAGTAAGCACCCTATGATTTTTCGTCCCATCACTAGCGTTAATAAATGAGAATGTACTTGCACATGATTTTGGAGGGTTTTTTTACACAAAGGCGTTGCCGTTATTTGTTTATCATGACCTATATATGACTCATAACAAAGTGAACTCTTCTCTATAAAAATAAAAGTGTACAAAAATAAATTAGGAACTCCTTTTGAACTTTTGAACCTTCAACTTTGATACATTTTTATTAATTCTAACCAATAGTTAAATGGCTTTTGCACACGGCCACTTCTTATGAATGAAACAATGAGAACAAAGCAATAGTAATAGAGTCAAAATGAGGTTGAAGGATGAATGGTTGCCAATGACAACAAGTCTGCACACGGTACATTTTGTTATTCCATACGAAACGAAATGTTTTGGACATGCGATTCTGTGTGCATCTTTGCTATTGGAGCAATTACGTAATACTCGGCATCACTTACACGGCCGATTGCCGAGTATCTCTGAGTATACAAAAATCGGCCGATGCCGAGTAGCCGAACCAATCTGTTCAGCCCTATCGATAAGAACATTTTCAAAAGCTGGCGATTTAACACAGCGCTGTGAGCAAGCGGGCTGTGACGTCACCTGCGAGGCAGAAATTTTATGCCTTCACTTGGTTATAAAAAATCATATCTAACATTTTCAAAAGCTGACGATTGGTCATGGGGATCGAGATAACCAACACTAAGTGGCATATTTGACCCTCTTTTGTGCTCGAGGTATTAGGGTTCGGCGACTTTAAAAAATTGAATTAACCGCTGAAAAAATGCAAAGACAAAGAGAGAATTTTGCGGTTCAAAAAAAAAGTCGACTTAATAGAGCTGGCGAGTTAACCGGGCTTGAGTTAAGTGGGCCCCACTGTACTTATAATACACACACAATATACACCTTGTATCTAATCCTTGATAGCTAATTTTAATGTGCTTAATTTATAATATTTTACATTATATAGAAATTAGTCACTTTAGAAAGCAAGGATTAAAACCAGTGAATATAATAATAATAATATGAGAACTTATATACACTGTATCCCAGTCTGGTGCATGGCTCACTGGGCTTCACATAAAAAAAAACCTAATCAAATACATACAAATGAAAACATTAATATTAAATTTAACAAAAGGTACAATAACATCAATGGTACATATATTCTACTTTTATCAGTTAAAGAAATTCAGATTGTCAGTCCAGAAAGTATAGCCTAGGCCTAGTTTGAAAAGATGATTTTTGAAGTTCTGAATAGTAGGAATGTAATGAATGTGTAATGGGAGAGAATTCCTTTATTTTGGAGAACAAATTGAGTAAGACCTTTCACAGAATATTTTAGTGTTTGTTTTTTTAGGAACAGAAAGAAAATGCGTGTCTGCAGAATACCGTAGCTGATTAGACAGTGAATAGAATAGACAGAAAGAAGTTCTCATATTTCAACAGGCTAGACCATAACAGGGACTCGAACTGCTGTCATTGCAGCCAAGCCTCTGAAACAGTACTACACCTGTTAACTTCGCATCCCACGCTAGCCATAGCCGGGAAGGTTAGGGAGACAAAAAAGTCACACGTGAAGACAATGTTATATGATACTTCTCAGCATATGAAGCAGGTTGCCCAGGTACTAGTCAAGGCCTTAAGAGACTAAGTCTCAGGCCAAAAGAATACGTAGAAGAAGTAAGATATGAAGGGCAGGAGTTGAACACAAGTTGTGGCAGAGAACGGATAGTTTGTAGTCAATCAATGTGTACTTGTCCAGGGAGCAAATAAAGTGCATGAAATAGTGGCATGATAGAGTTGCATTAATTTGCTCTTAGAACTTGCCTGCAGCTGAATTTAGAACTTTTAATAATTTTGTGATGAATTATATTGGTGAACCCAAAAGAAGATAGTTGCAATAGTTAAAATGAGAGAGAAGAGGAGCACAGAGTAGGGTTTTTGTTGCATTAACTGTGAGGTGGTTGCAGATTGAGCTGATCTAACAGATGGAATGAAATAAAGATGAAAGAATTGTTTAAAATAATTATTTATTGCAGTGCACTTAATGCTCATTCAAGTTGTATATTTTATAATTGAATAACACTTTGAAATATATACAGTAGAAAAACGGGTATGAGTCACTGGGGTTTCAATCATAGGGCTTGGATGATGGAAAATAAATCTAAATGGATATTGGGAGCAGGGTTCCATGCCCCCTTCCCCAAATATTTGTCTTGTCTTATCTATATAGATGCTCCTTCCTTACATGAAGATTATTGCGTGTTACGTGTACGTTCTGTTAAGAATGTATTGGGAAATGACGCAGCTTTCACATGCCATGTCTATGAGAGACGACGGTATTCCCAGCCCCCTATGTTTCCCTAACTAGAGTCAGGTACACATTTGGAGCTGGGTGGACTCAGGGGCACTCTTGGCCCCGGGAGAAAATTCCTGTCTTCACAGAGATTCCAACCTGCAACCTCAGTACGCCAGCTGAGCGCGCATACCACTCGACCACCACGCCCCATCAACTGTTGATTTAAAAAATTGTATTGTAACAGAAGCAGAAAGCTAGTAGGAATATATTTGTTTCACCTTGGTATGGTTGTGTATAATTTACAGTTGACATTTGAGATCTCTGATTTGAATTGTTAAAAAATGCATTTAAATACAGGACAGCACTTTTTACCCAAAGTATTTATTAACCGACATCAGCTATAAGGTTATAAATCATCTCTTAACCATCTGTGAATAGTGCAACTAACTATTACACAAGCTTGGAAATTATTTTTGATACTGCACCAAATGACAAGGTCATTTTTTGATCATCAGATCTAAGAGTTATTATTTTAATTCTCCATTATTTTTCATTGCCATAGAAGCAATTAAATGCATAAAGAAGACGTTTTAAAATTTTGATGCTGTAATTAATAATACTATATTGTAAAATTGAAATTTTAAACACATATATTTCTTACTATTTTATTCTAATTTTTAGATTAAAAGAACAACTTTTAAATTTAAAAAAAATCTATTTTTAGACAAATAGAATGGATGTATTCAAAGTCACTTATTAGAGAGCAAACACATACCAAATGTTATCTTACTCAGATACTCAGAAGATTAATAACCTATTGGTAAACTGTGTTACTGATAAATCAATAGTGTTTATGATTCAGAGTTATTTAAAGCCTCAGTTAATATTGAAACATAATACTTCAGTAAAGTGGATTGCTTAATAGTAAATCTTCCTAATTAAATAAAACTTGATATGTTATATTATAAGGTGAGACTTTTAAAGTTTTATTAAATTTTTTGTGTGTGTCCATTTAAGATGAAACAAATTCCAAAAATCGCACAAAACTGTAAAGTGACATGTTTTAAAAATTATTCAGAGAAAATATGCCATTTTAAAAAAAAATATTGATAAATTAGTTATAATAATAATAATTTGATAATTTATATAGAGCAGTTACCCAGCAAATACCTGGGGTCATAGCGCTTCACATTCATTGAGGTTTAGAATGCATGAAAACTTTGTAGCTATCATGTGCCTAATTAAAAATGATAATGATCCTTCACTTCATGTAATTTTATCGTGTTTACTGTTGAATAGCTCCATCTTTAAAATAAAATAACCCTTCTGCAATACAATTTTCATAGATCTTTCACTCTGGTCAGTAGCCAAAGTCTGATATACTTTGATACAGGTGGTAAATTGAATAGAAACTATTTTAGCTGTTAATTATGCTAATTTTAGCAATATATTTTTCTGGTTTAAGTCACATGATGCAAATTAATTTTGTTCAGTGATAAAAAGTTAACATGTTTAGGGCCAAATTAAAGCCACACTTCTAATATTAACAAAGAAAACGTCATTTGGATTTTTATTTGGTTGTTGACCATAAATAGTCACTATGTGGAGATGAAGTGTTCATTGGTAGTTATAATAATAATTTTAAAAAACTTGGTTCCAATCATGTTTTACTATTTAAAGAAGTAATTTTTGTCAATCGGTGCTATATCAATATTAATTAATCAGGGGCATCACTAGAGTACATATCATTAGAGGCCGGCAAATCTCTTACTTGCCCCTTTTTCATGAAAATAGTATGCTGTCCCCATTGAAGGAAATTCCAAAACTTTTCTTCTTGTTACTGTAAAGAATGATTTCAATAAATCCAAGCTGACTTTCTACCAAATACTACCAATCTCAGATTTTGAACAAAAACCAATAGGATTTGAAATTATTGTTGACCAATTTACTACAATATCAGTTGAGATTTCACTAGCCTGTCTTCACTGTCACGTGAAAAAAATCTATATTCATTGAAAAATTCCTCATAATCTTATATGACCAAACATCTTAAAAAATTGCTTAACTTTCAATTAAAAACAGGGCAAACAACACAGACTGGGATGTGTGCTTGTCTTTTGTTTCATGAAGAATATTAAGAATAAATTCTTGCAAGTTAATTAAAATTGCATTGGTTTTATTTCAGATTTAGACATCAAGGATTATGGATGAAAGCTCACCATTATTATCTGGTGATAATAATCATCAATCAGATGTCCCCTCTAAGGATGGTCAGCTGCTTTCTCTTGTTTTTGTTGGAGCCAGTTGGGAATAATATTTAAATAAGACTATTTAATAAAATTGGGTGCTGCTATATACTCATATTTAGTTTAAAGGTTACATTTAAAAAAGAATGGTATTTTTAAAAAAAAATTCTTAAACTCTTGATACATGTACATTTTTATACAGATTATGTTCTAAGCTCTTCTCTCTATAATTATAAAGTGATTCTATTTTAAACAGAGGTAGATTTTAAGGTCACTTCGTTAAGTGGTAGGTTTGGAAATATTGGAACAATTGAAGAAAAGAGTGGAAAAGATGAGGATGGTGCAACAAAATTCAAGTTTGGCCAGTTGTCTAGACAGAATAAACTTGTTCTAGCTCTCCTAGGTCTAGCCAACTGTTTCACTGGTTGTGGATTTTCTTTACTGGCTCCGTTTTTCCCCATAGAGGTGAGTTAATAGCTTATCAGATTAAGGTAGGTGCATTTTATAGTAGTCATGCATAACATTTTATAGTAGTCATACATAACATTGCTTTCTTACCCTTACTTATCCCATCTACAATACAATCTTAATTTCAAAATACATGTACTCTGTGTTTTTATTGTAGTGGTCTTTAAGTATGTTGTAATAAACGGGATATAGTACATACTACTTCCAGTATATCGAGTGTGATTATTACGCCATTATATAAATCTTTTTATTGCGGGAGCTGATTTGCCTTTGCAACTATTAATCTTATCTTATACATTAGAGACACTCATTCTATGCAGAAGATTATTGCATCCTACGCTTATCCATGGTTTTGAATTTTTATTAGAGTTTTGAATGTTGGTTTCCCTGGCATGTTATATTAGTACTATCCCCTGTGGAAATTAACAGATAAAGCTCAGAATTCAAATTTTTAAAAACCCATTCATTAATGTAAGGAGATAATTTTTAAATTTGGTATCCACATTTTTATTTGAATGAAAATTAAAGGTAACTAATGTTTACTACACCTGCTATAAGATGCTACTAATTCCCCTGTTTTATTAACAGGCTGAGAAAAAAGGTGTGTCAACGACAGTGACTGGTCTCATCTTCAGTGTTTTCCAGTTTGTCATCTTCGTGTCATCACCCATCTATGGAAATTATGTAAGATTTTCTTTTTGCTTCATGAAATGAACTAATGAGTAATGAACTAAAACTGCCTGTATGAGGGATTTAGTGATATTTTGTGTTCATCCATGACTTGTTTTCTCCCCTTACCCCACATCCCATCTTTAGCTCACAAGAATAGGTCCCAAGTTTCTGTTTGTCTCAGGGATATTTGTTGGTGGCACATGTGCTATTTTATTTGGGTAAGTTGAAGGATGACTTGAGTAGGGAAGCCATTTTTCATAATGATAAAAAAACATCTGGAGTATTGGAATCAAAAAGAAATTTAAAGTCTAATCTTCATCAAACCTTTTTAAAGGCAGTATTTCGTGTAATTTTTAGAAATATCAAATATTATCATTGGTAGCTTATTTTCAATAAAATGTTCTCAAATGTTTATAAGACCTTAGCAGAAAAATGATTTGTTTTGCTAATTTTTTCAAAAGTTAATTTTAGTATATTTTTAAACATACATATATATAAAATAGGGTATTTTGAAAATCTTTATTTAATTTTTTTTTCTATCATGATTAACTAGCCTAGCTATTAATACTGCTGCTATTTTCCAGCACATTATACTTGTGTCCCCCTGGTACACCTTTCATTGTCATCTGTTTTGTCTGCCGTTGTGTCGAAGCACTTGGACTATCTGCCTACCTCACATCTGCTCTGGCTATTATCTCCAATGAGTTTCCCAAACATGTTGCTACGGTTTTTGTGAGTACAGATAAAGATCTTTTTCGTTTCACTTACAGATATTTGTCTAGTTTGCTTGCATCCTTATTTGAAAATAAACAAATTAAAATATTGTTTTCTTTGCGTTTCTGTAGTGATTTATTTAATGTACCTTAGTTTACTGGATGATATTATAAATCAAATGTTTTTAAAAACCCTTTGAATAAATATTGTAGGAATGTTATCTTTATCTGTTTGTACTGAATGACTTCCCCTGCCAAAATAGTACATTTTTCCAGCTTACGATTGATTACCTCATGAATAAATGACAGGGAAGTTAGAATGGGAAGAGGTGCAAAGACAAACTTATCAAAGTTCATTTCTAAAAATGTCTTGACTTGAGTGTTACTAGGAATGCTATGATGCCCGGTTTGATAGTGAAATTTCAAACTTTTTCTCTTAGGGCTTTCTGGAGACAGCCACTGGCATTGGTCTTATGGCAGGCCCAGCAATAGGTGGTGTTCTATATGAGGTATACTTGATCATTATCTGGTTTAGAGATAAGCATACAATGTTTGAGTTATCTGTGTTTTGTTTTCATTCAGTTATCATAGAGAAAATGGTAGATAAATTATCTTATCAAATAATGATGGGTCCTAAAATGGCATCAATTATTACATGGTCTTTATCATTTGATGCACCAGATTTCGAGAAAGATTATAACCTGCTGAATTAGATATCTAAATTTTGTATTAGTACAGTTAAAAACATTGTATTATTAGTTAATAGGTTTGGTTTTTGTTGTTTAATTAACAATAAACAAATTCACTTATCCTCTTTGCATTTGTAATTCATTTGAAAATCATAAATAATTTAATTCAACTGCTTATTTTCTCATGGTGATTAATTTTCGATGCTCTACAGTTGTCCATCATTCAACAGATAAACGCTACAATAAATTGAAAGTCTGAGCGATTTCTTAGTTTTAAACCCTGTTTTATCATCTAGTATCTTCATTCTCATGGGCATTATCAAGGGTCTGTTTTATCATCTAGTATCTTCATTCTCATGGACATTATCAAGGGTCTGTTTTGTCATCTAGTATCTTCATTCTCATGGACATTATCAAGGCTCTGTTTTATCATCTAGTATCTTCATTCTCATGGGCATTATCAAGGGTCTGTTTTATAATCTAGTATCTTCATTCTCATGGGCATTATCAAGGGTCTGTTTTATCATCTAGTAACTTCATTCTCATGGACATTATCAAGGGTCTGTTTTATCATCTAGTATCTTCATTCTCATGGACATTATCAAGGGTCTGTTTTGTCATCTAGTATCTTCATTCTCATGGACATTATCAAGGCTCTGTTTTATCATCTAGTATCTTCATTCTCATGGGCATTATCAAGGCTCTGTTTTATCATCTAGTATCTTCATTCTCATGGGCATTATCAAGGCTCTGTTTTATCATCAGTATCTTCATTCTCATGGGCATTATCAAGGCTCTGTTTTATCATCTAGTATCTTCATTCTCATGGGCATTATCAAGGCTCTGTTTTATCATCTAGTATCTTCATTCTCATGGGCATTATCAAGGCTCTGTTTTATCATCTAGTATCTTCATTCTCATGGACATTATCAAGGGTCTGTTTTATCATCTAGTATCTTCATTCTCATGGACATTATCAAGGCTCTGTTTTATCATCAGTATCTTCATTCTCATGGGCATTATCAAGGCTCTGTTTAAAAAGACTTTGTTTTATTTGTTTCCCTGTAAACTTTCACTTCATTTGACAAGTTGGTGTACAGCCACTGTGAATGCTGCATTGGATAGCATTGAAAGTCATGACACAGAGGGTATTATGTGTGTTATTTTTGGGCATTGTCATGTACAAACGTTTGGTCCTAATGTCACTTAATTAATTTCTCTCCATCCCCCATTGTCAGGCAGGTGGTTTCAGCCTGCCATTCTTCGTAATAGGTTCATTGATTTTGGCCACAGGTTGCTTGATGTTTTTCCTGCTACCAGAAATTAAAAGTGAGTCATTCATTTACATCATCAAGTGTTTATTAGTCTTAGACGAAACAGATGGGAGTCTTAGCTTATTGAAAAGATAACTTGAACTAAAAAAATAAAATAATAAATTCTACACAATACAGTCTTGGGTTGGGAAACATTACCATCAAAATAATGTGGGGTGAATTCGATTTGAGTTGTGGGCAGTTTAAAAATATAATTTATTATTTTGTTTGTTCAACAGATGCCAAACATGATAGGAAGGCTAGTGTTTTTTCCTTGTTGAAAAGTCCCATGGTTTGGTTTTCATCCTTAACCATTATGGCAGGAGGAATTGGTATTGTGTTTCTGGACCCAACCTTTTCAAAACATTTGGAAGCGGTATGCTAAACGAGTAACAAATATTCAGTCAACACACGTTATACTCTGTTGAATCACATAAGTAAAACTTATATTTTTCAATTTCATTATTATTGTATATACTCATTCTAAAGCCGACCTTTTTTGGACAAAATCTAGAGGAAAAAGTTGGGGGGTCGGCTTAACCCCTTTACCGGCTATTAAAAATTTTAAAACTAACCCTTATTTGGCGAATAAATCTAAATCAGTACGGTAGACCGAAGAAGTCATAGTGTACACAAAAATTTGTTTCTTAACAATCAAAATAAAATATTTAGGTATTTATGAGGCCTATGGCTTCCCATAGTTTTGAGCACAGTAACTACGTCATAGCATTTTAAAACGAGAATAATCGGGTCTGCCGCATACTGCAGATCATAATATCATTTGGACAATTATAGTCGGGTCTACCGTGTAAAGGTCAATACGACTATAGTCTGGACAACCGGTAAAGGGGTTAAGCGGGTCATAGGTGATTTCTGCATGTACATGTACATTGAATATCGGTGTTGTTATTGTTAATCATCAAGGTCCTTTTCTAAATTCTACAAGATTCGACTGCTCTACCAGAAGCGATAAAATATTAAACATCTGCACTTATCTTTTTAAGTCATTTTATTTATTTTTGTGAATGTTTTAATAAATTGTTTTACAAGTTTTGTTTTGAACAAATAACTTTAATGTACGCGCTCTCGCCACTGTTTCCCAAAGAATCTTATAAAATACCGGTAACTCTTGCCTAACCAAAGAGCCAAAAGACAAAGAGAGACAGTAAAAATTAAACAATGATAATGACTGATTTAGCTTGTAGTTTAAAAAAAATGTGTAGCATTATTTTTGGGGGGTCGGCTTGCGAGCAGGTTACACACTTTTAATACTTTTCTCTTTCAAAAGAGGGAGGGTCGGCTCATGAACCGACGGGCTATAGAACGAGTATATACGGTATTTTAAATTAACTCTTTTTGCTAGATCTTGTTGCTCTGGGTGCTACAACTATTCTGGAATCAAGGTTGTAACTAAATAGTGCTTTAATTCAATCTTCTTACCATTTCTTTCAAATCTGTTGTATGTAGCTTTTTCAGTATGTGACAGAATGTATTTTTGACTAGCCTTAATGCACTGTGAATTTGGTGAAGAGAGAAAAAAGCTGTTTTGATTTAACAAATTGAGCTGGACACAGAAAGGCAGAATATAATTAGGTTCTCTTAGGCTTAATCACTACAAACTTAAAGAGCAGCCATCCAATATGTATATGCTTTGTTAAATTAAATGAGATGCTCCATTATTGAACTTTAAAAAAAAATTTTCAACTAGGTGCAGCGGCTAAAAGTTTGAATTAATGTTTTACAACAACAGGATGTCTGAAAATGTTTAAAAAAATTTTTTCAATAAGATTTTCCTTTTTGAACTGTTGTTAACCTTTATGACGATTGCATATTTTCAGTTTGATTTGAGTACAGCCATTGTTGGCTTATTTTTTGTCATAGTGCCTGGTCTCTATGGACTCACCTCACCACTGTGGGGATTTGTCAGCGATTCTACGGTAAGTTAAGAAATAAATGGTTCTCAAGAATATTTGTTAAAAAAATGGAACCAGGACATGCATATGGTCACAATAATAACATTTGTTTTTCAAAGATATTTAGAATCTAATTTTAAGCCAATGAGGAATTGTTAGAAAACTGATATTTATCAGTGGCTACAAAGGACTCAACATTTGAGAATCACTGACATAAAAATATTATTAGATTATTATTTTAAAAAAATATAATTATTGCAATTATCATTCAGAAAGTTCTAGTTCTAGTAATGATTGTTTGATAAATTCAAGTAATTTATTTTAATATTCCTTGATTATAAATAATGTAGATAAGTAATGCAGAACCCAATAATCTTCTGTATAGAAGGAGCATCTGTAATGTATTCGATAATGTTTTGGTTCTTAAATAGCTATCTATCTAAAAAACCTGTCATTGCACTCTTTATTTCAATAAGGTTGACTCAATAAATTTATTTACATAGCTTACTCCTTTGTGGGTTTTAATTTAAAAAAATTTTTTTTTAGTATAATTTTAAGTATATGATAATAATTAAGTGCTTGAAGGATGTTCAACATTTTAGATGAAATAAAATCAACACAATCATTCTGGCTCATCTTTTTCTCTCTAAAAGAATTATTAAAAAACAAATTTCTTCCACACCGTTGAATTTACTTCAATGTTTTCAGCATTACACAGAGATGCAATATTAAGTTTTAATTCTCTTTCTTTCAGGGGTTGAACGGACCTCTTATTATTCTTGGAAGTCTAATGTGTGGCATTGGATTTCTCTTTATTGGACCTAGTCCATTTCTACCATTTCTACCTTTGTGAGTATTAAGTAGGAAACATACCTAATATTGGTAAACTTATGATTTAACATCCCCCCCCTTTTTTTTTAACAGCCCTTTTCTATTTCTACTTTTTTGTGAGTTTTACATAGGGAACACACCTGATAAGGCCAAACTTATGGTTTAAGTTTAAAAATGGTTACCTGTGCTTTAGTGATATTTCAAGTCAAAAAATTTAAAAACATTATGGGAGCCACTGAAAAAACATCAACAAATAAATGCAATGCCAAAAAAAGTATACAAATGAGAAAAAAAATAAATCAATAGTTTTAATTTTTGTCTGTACTGTAATGATAACACAAAACAAATACACAATTGTAAACCACAGCAATGAAGAAAGTAAATCAATCATAAAGTAAATCAATCATAAAGTAAATCAATCATAAAGTAAATCAATCATAAAGTAAATCAATCATAAAGTAAATCCACCTTCAAACAATTAAAAGTGATAAATAGTATGAACTTTTTTTATAACTTCATTTAGAAATATCAATTGTGCAATTAATCAGTCATTTTCCCTTTAGCTTATTGATAGGTAAAATGAAATTTACTCGTGAAGAAACAAAAAGGGAGCTCATTCATTAAAGAATTGTCTAGGCCCATAAACTGTGAAGCACCTTTAATATGGTCTGGCTCATTAAGAATGATATTTCCAAAGTTGGAATATACAAATTTGTACTAAAATATAAGATAAATGATAATTTTACATACAGATAACCAGTTAGAAATATTAATGTTACTTCTAAGATCTACTTCACTTTTAACTTTGACATTTGATGTTTCTTGTTTTCAGTGAGCTATGGATTATAATAATAGGCCTCATACTGGTCGGAGCATTCTTTGGGACTCTAGTTGTTCCGTCAATGAAGTGTATGCTGATTGGTGCTACGTAAGTGGAGCTTTGAGGTAGTAATTGCATTTAGTTTGTCTGGTGGAAATATAATGTGATTGCTATATTTATGACCATTTCCCTTATATAAGTAACCCATTTAAGCAAGATGTAATTGATAAAATGAGTAATCAATACATATTGGCCATATAATTTGGAATTTTTTTGTGAATTTAACATTTTATAGACTTAATCACTTATTTCCCCTAAGACCAACATTTAATTTCCCTGACTTGCATCCACAAAATGATTTTCCCCAATACCAGCATTTACCTTCCCCGATCCATTGCTGACTTATCCTAAATCCTCCAGTGGAGGGGAGCAATTATTTTCCACAAGTCGTCTAAGACTTAACACCTTGGATAATTTCCCTTTACTAATGACTGATTTCCCCTGATGCCGTGATTGATTTCTCTAAATCCCCCCATTGATATCCATATTTACTGTTGATAATACATTTGATAGTTGAACGTAAAGCCCATCCTATCACCATTTCAGAGATATAGGATTTGAAAACAATCTGGATACGTTTGGTATTGTCTCTGGTTTATTTAACTCTGTCTTCTCTATAGGGTAAGTCAATTCTCAGCCTGATATTTTCATTATTAATATTGGAGTTAACACGGAGGTCAGTTATCTAGACTGTGTTGGAATAATTAAATTTTTTAAGAATGCTATTGTATTAAAAATATGAGCTGTAGACATTTTAAAATCATTTTAATGATTAGTCAATAAACTGCCATTGTTTTCATATTGGTAATAAAACTTATTGCTCTAATTGACGGGGTAGGATTACAAAAGTATTACCAAAAATTGCCCAGGATCTTCATATCATTATATCTTGTTTTATTTCTATTTAGAGCTTTCACTGGTCCCATGCTGGCAGGTGTGCTAGTTGAGAAGATTGGCTTTAAATATGGAACCACTGTTGTTTCTGGCATCAATTTTGCTGTGGTAGGCTCCAGTGTGACTGTCTTGTATCAGGCCTTGTATGCTTGAAGTCCTTTCCTCTTGTCTTCAGCAAACATCATTTTCAATTCTAAATTTCTTTGCATGTCTATTATTTTCTTTAAAAATGTTTCATATTTGGTGGGGCACAATGGTCGAGCGGCATGCGCAATTATCTTCTGTATAGGAGTGTCTGTAATATATAAGATAAGATAAGATAGGATTTGAAATGAAATGAATGATTAAAAAGAAAACAAAAAAAAGGTATTGTAAATTTAATTTTTGACCAAGGTGGTTGTTACTTTTTTAAGAAAATATTTAAACATTTTATTGCAATACATAAAGTACACTTGATGAACTCTTAAACTTTGAGTACAAGAGATTTGTTCTTAAATTAGGTACATGATAAAATTTTTAACATAGACAACACAGAATGAAATGGACAGTTGTGCATCTATTTTCACAAATCTGAAAACATTTGACATGCTTTAGTAACATTTTTACCTTATCCATGTCAAACAGATGTTATTGTGTGCTTCATATTTCATTATCCGGCGACTGCTAAAAGCGTCCAATCCAGCCCATCTGTTGATACGCTATGAAAGTGCCGTTTCAAAGACTGCTGCAGATGACAGGGACCTAACTATGTCAAACTCTTTACACATATCCATTGAGAGTAAAAATGATACAAATTCTGCAGGTATGTAAAAAGATGCTGAACTTTATTATTTCAATGCCATTTTAATCCTCTCTTGATAATTACACCTTTCTAAATTGAATATTCAATAATTCTTGCCTCTACCCAAATTTTATTAAACATTTATTATTATTTTATTATTATTTAAGATACGAATGTTGTAAGATTAAGACATTTTTTCTAAGTACGTAATAGAAAAAAGAAAACAACTCCATTAAAAATGTGATTAAATTTTATTTAGTGAATGTAACTTTTTTTTATATTCTGAAAATAAATTTTTAAAAATTCAGGCAGTTAATCTTTCAATGCACTGTATTCTTTATCAGTAGTACTCTGATAACTTCATTCAACTCTTGTTAGGTCTATTGCAGGCTGCTCATGAAAACCAGGAAGAAGCTATTTCTGTCAGGCTATGATATTTTTTAAAAGTTCCCTGTCCTCCAAGGGGTCAAAGGTGAATTACATAATTCAAAACTGTGAAACTGATCTTCAGCTTTTTACCCACCTCTCCTTTTTTTCATAAGCTGTAATCCTTTGCCATCTAAAGAATTCAATCTTTGAACTATTTCCCCACTGCTCTGCTATCTGAAAAGTCAATCATGTTCTGTGACTTACCCCCATTAGTCTAAAGCCTCTGCTATACCAGTGTAACTGTCCAGTTTTTGTGTTCATGTCATCACCTACCAAGGGTTAAGTTATTTATCTTGGGGACCATTCAAAAGTGATGCCATAGATATAGTTTGAATGGGAAGAGAGTCAAGAATTTGTGATGAAACAGGGAGGGAATTGATGTTTTCACAAGTTTTTGTATTTTGGAGGGGGTTCAAAAATAAGCTTAAATTGCTTTGTTTCAATAGTTTTATGTATCCATATTTTTTTGTGTGTAATGTTTTGATAACTTTGCAAAAATGTAAGCAAAACATATTATAAAAAAAATATTTAAGGCAAAAAATATTTGATTGATACATATATAATTTTATTTTTCTATATTATAAAAAATATTTAAGGCTAACATTTTTTTTGATTGATATACAGAATTTTATTATTTTCCAGGTCAACTCCATTTTGGCTACATGTGATCTTCCTCACCAGATATTAATTTGTTCAAATGCGGTTGCAAGTTCCATTATTATATTTTTGGAAAGCAAACTTATTTAAATATTTATTTATGTACATAACCTTTAAATTAAAATTATTACTCTTGACAAAAAAAAACGTTATCTTTGAAATAAGTGGTATAAAAATCTGTCAGTTGGGAATGAATGCAATCCTTTAAAAAAAATTGATTAAATCTACTCAGAGAACTGAATAAAAAATGGTTAAAGGATCAAAATAATTACGGAGTATTTACATTTAAAGATTGTCTTTGTAAACAGTGTAGATAAAGTGCAATAAGTTTCCACAGACTCAATATTAATGCCTCTATTTATTCCATTTCAATGAACATGAACATCTATTTATGTATAAACAAATCAAAACTTATATTATATTTGTTGTTATATTATTGTTGTTGAATGACAATTTTTATTATCGTTTGACAAATGTTATTTTTGTCCATTTATATAAATTTTACATACATTATTTGTTGATATTAAAGAAAATGAAGCATTCTAGGTCAATTCTTTTATTCACTGTTTTGTGCTTTCTTGCAATTCAATATACTGTGTATTGTCAAAAGACTTTTAACATTGCAACAACTCATCTAAAGACCTCTTTTGTTGACTTTTGAAGCAGATCGTTATTAAAAATATTCAGTAACATCCACATATGGATTAATATCCATTTATTGTTAACGAATGAACTTAATGTTACAAGTGATTTGGAAACCATTAATAGCATGGCCAGTACTTAGGCAGTCAAATATCAATTCAAGGTTCTCTCATTTTTTACCTTGAGAAATCCACTTCTACAATGTATTTGGTTCTGATTCTGGTCTGCTTCTTGTGTTTTATTTCCCATTATTCGCATCCTGGGGCAGCACTCGATGTGTATCTGTGTCTTCGCAAGAAAAAAAACGAAAAATACAGTCAGACAAATTAAAAGTTCTCCACTTAATTTCTTTATAAAATTCGCCAGTCTCGCTCAAATCTAGGCTCTCATCTTAATGTTTGTTGTCTTCAGGAACTTAAGTAAGTTCAGTCAGCAAAGCCAAGAGAAATATGACTATTTTCAAATTATTATTATTATATTTCTGCTTATTAGTTTAAAATAAAACATAAAAAAATATTTAAAAACTCGTGTGGCACAATATTTTATACCAAGGCGGCTTGGGTGAAAAAAAAAGAAACGTGTGGCACTATAAATACGAAGGTTTGGGTGAAAAATAAAAAGGGGGATTACCAATGTAATGAAATACTAGAAAGACTAGACTCCCCTTTTAAGAGATTAAATTTTTATTGAACTTTTCTTCTTTATTTCAATGGCCCAAGATCAATGACCATGCCATGTCTTTATCAGTCTGGCTCCAATGTGTCGAAGGTGTTCACAATGTTTCTGTGGTATTGAAGAGAAATCATAACTTGTCGCGAGGACTGAAAAGTGAGAAGATACCTACTGACTACTGATACTGTAAGTTGGCTAAGCCGCAGCAGAGCAGGCTAAGGCTAAGCGACTATACTTATACTATATATAACTTAACTGAGCCGGAGCCTAAAACTAAAGTCTAAAGTAAACAAAGTAAAGACCATGTCCATGCCATAGTTGTATAGTATAGTAGTGAAGTGTCTTTAGTCGCAGCCTTACTTAGGCCTTAGTCTTATTAAGGTGTGTTGTCACTGTTGTCCATTAGTTACTATTACTATTATCTTAATAATCATAATACGAAGTGTCAGCTGCTACGACAAAGTAACGACAGACAACTCGACGGGATGTTGCTAGTGCTTCGACACGTCTTAACACTAGCAACATCCCGTCGAGTTGTCTGTTGCAACCACTAGTCTTAAAAAATATTAAATATGCTATATTTTAATTATAATTATGCTAATACTAATAATTTAATACTAAACAATAGTTCTCACAATCAAATTTAATGATTAATAGTATAATTATTATAATAATAATAGGTAAGCCCATTAATGATTAATGAATTTTAAAAGTTAAAAAAAAACTTGATTGGCTGATTGGTGTCCATTTAATGACAAACAGTTATAATTTTGTAAAAATCCAAATCTGACATGAGCTTCACTAGACGAAGTGGTATTCAGATGAGTTTGATGTTAAAACCGATAGTTGGTTCGAATCCCACTCCCACCTGACTTTTAAAAATTTAATTAAAACATTTTTTGGCACTCCTGTCAACGTCAACGGCGGTCTCAAAATCAAACATGCCCAGAATCAATCAATCATAGTATTTATAACTTGTTTAGTGTTTAGCTTTTCTTGGCTACTATCTATTCTTTGTTACGACGACATTTTGTAATTTGAAAATAAATACGTAATTAACACAATTAAATGCGGATAACACTTAATTAAATCTGAAATTCACTTCCTCAGATGGCAGGAAGAGGAAGACCACCCGCACCAACGACAATTACTCAGAATTATAACATTTGACAGATGTATAATTGTATTCAATGTTAACAATTTTGGTGTAATAAACCAGGTGTCGTAATTAAACTAACTTTTTGTTGTGAAATAATTATTTTACTGTTGTGTATTTCAGCTGAAAATATTAGGCCATATATCATATACGAAATAGTAATGTTTGATTTTGGGACCGCCATTGACAGGATTGCCCATTTTTTAAATAATTATTATTTTGCTGGTAATTGTATTTTTTGTTCTTCTTATTCTGAAAAGCGGACAAGTTGATTAAATCTATTTAAATAAATTTAGATTTTAGAATGAATACACACATTACACATCAATAAGCCCAGATTTATTAATATCGTATTATATATGATACATGTGTATAAAATATTATGAAGAGCTTGTTAAAATATTATAGCGACTTAGTTTTTTCGAAGTGTTAACTGCTGAGAGTACTAAGACTAGTCGTAGCAAGTGTTACGACTAGTCGTAACTATGCCATACGAAATAATTTTATTGCTACTAGTGCTAGTGCCATCCACAAAAAAAAATGAATAAATAAATAATTATAATAAATAGTTATAATTTTAAAAATTGTAATCCCAATGCTGTCGTCTATTTTTTCTTCTTTTTTAAAAAAATATTTTTTTATATAAAGTATTTCTTTTAACCATAATCAGGGTGTTGGCAAACCTGGTGATCGGAATTTCGGTACTGCTTATAAGTTCATCTGTAAAGCGGATAAGTTGATTAAACATATTTAAATAAATTGAGATTTTAGAATTTATGCACACATAAATAAGCCCAGATCTATTAATATTGTATTATATAAGCATATAAAATATTAAGAAGAGTTTGTTAAGATATTATAGCGACTTAGTTTTTTCGAAGTGTCTACTGCTAAGACTAGTCGTAGCACTAGCCAGGAAACGTCTGCTACGACTGAGTAGCAGAAGTTTCCTGGCTAGCGTTATGACAAGTAGTAACGCTAGCAACATCCCGTCGATTCATCTGCTGCTACGACAGTCGTAGCAGCATTTTTGACATGTCGTAACGTAGCAACATCCATAATAATAATAGGTCATACTATATATTATACAAATAATACCCACAATGACAATATTAATTATAAATAAACATTTTAAACTAGGGCTGTTAACAATTAATTTAAATTTAATCGTTAACTTTTGAAAAATTAATGATTAATTAATCATTAATTTCGATTAAAGCCAAAAATTAAAATTTATGATGACATAATTCACACTTATTAATTATTAAACGTTCTTGTTGAAAATCTAAATACCACTGGAATGTCTCCTTTATATGTCATCTTTCAACTACACAAAAGGACAAGTGTTTTGACATTATTTGGTTCAAGTCATGAGCTGGTCTAAGTGACAATATAACCAGCCGAGCTGAACAAGCATTTACATGGAACTGAGGTAACTGGTATGCACAAAACGGTCATGGCAAAGAATGACATTATCGATATCGGTGTTCATTAAGTTTCCACCATTGTAGAGGGTTAATGGTTTCAGGAACTTTCATCTCCATTTTGTAATGCAGTAATTCATAAGAAGAGCTGTTGTCATTTTCTGTCTGTGACTCTGAGTCAGACTCCATTACTGCCATTAGCTTAATACGCTTTTCATTTGGTTTGATAAATAGGCAAAGTGTTAGAATAGGGTAGGCAAAATTTATCAACATTTTGAACATTCCCGTCACTCAATAGTTTAAACAAAAATGTTCTTGTAATCGTCAGGAAATTTGTTATTATTTATCGGCCGCTATTTTTTATTATTTTTGTTTAACTTTTTGACTTCCAATAATTTGTAAGTGATGGGTCGATTTATCGTTAAAAAATAATTTAATTGTTAAAAAATTTTTAACAACTAATCGAGAAATTAATCATTAATTTCCGCAGCCCTATTTTAAAGATTAATATATTTTACAATTATTAGCCTATATTCTATATTTCTATAACTATTTAGTTAATATAGCCTATCCTATATGCTAATTAATAATCCTTACCATAATTAATTGAAATTTACAACAACAAAAAATATTTACAATGATTTTTATTAGGATAAATTATTTTAATATGTCAATTTGTTTTAATTATTGTGGTCTAACTACTAATAGTAATAGTAATAGCCTAATACATAATTTCAGGATTTATTATTGTAGGGCTTAATACTTAATGTAAGAAATATAAAAGATAATTTTTTCCCCCTCAGGATTACTAAAGCAGAAAAATATACATTATGGATGAAACAAAATTAGAGGAGGAAGAGGAAAAAAAATATTTGTTGCTAACTTCTGGTAATAGTACAATTAAATAATCAAAAAAGTTTTTGCAATGTTTTCGGTATTTCATTTTATAAACAGTTTAAATTTGTACATTTAAATAATTTTAGAAAAATTCAATATCTTGTCAATGTAAAGCTACATCCATTTATATTTTGATTGAAGATAGTGCCAGATATGGTTGGTCCAATCAGCAATCAGTTACAAGTTCTGCATATTCGTCTGATCAGATCGCTAGCTCTTTCAAACTTGAAAGTAGAAGTTCAGAGAATGTTCTAAAGGAAGATATTGTAAATGCTGATGAAGAAAATACGCCGTTTTCAATCCGTCACTTGCCAAGAAGGAAAAAACTAGTAGTCATCCTCCTAGTACTTTCTAACTTCTTTGTTGGATGTGGGTATTCTCTCCTTGCACCATTTTTTCCACAAGAGGTAATCCTGATAAATTTCATTTAAAGTTTTTTCAGGGGTGTCACTAGGGTTGGTGTCACCCAGTGCGTTAGTTCATGATGGCACTTCCTAACACCTTACCCCATAGACCTTCAACCAAGTCTGCCAGAGCCAAATAACGGGAAAGTACACAATTTTACACTTAGGTGTCATCCCTTGTGATGGTGTCACCTGGTGTGGTCCGCACCCCCTTAGTGACGCCTCTGAGTTTGTTTCTAAATTTTCAAAGGATTTTTCCTACTAATTTGTCAGGGTAATTAAAAAATGTTTTTGGAAAATGTATGACAACAAAGACAAATTTGAAGATTTATTTATTTGAGAGAGAGTTTGAAGATCTGAGCAAAACGAGCATGCTAGGCTCGCATGGATAGTATTTGAAAAAAGTCATCATTATCATAGAACGAGCTTAGTTAACTAAAAGCAACTATCTTTAAAATAGTCAGGGTTTACATCAAACATTTTATAATTTTATTACGGTTTTAATGTTCAGGATTTATAAATTTTACGAGGCAATTGATATTATGTGTCACTGATATTTTTCTTGTCATTAATGTTTGCTTTATGATTTTTTGGTCCTAACATAACTTTGTAATATATATTTTCTTCATTTTTCTAAAAAAGTAAATGTTAAAATTAAGTCCTCTAGACCCACTGTGTTCAGTTCACTATCATGAAAGGAACAATTACCAACAAATTAAAACTGCTTTACTTAGCCCACCACTTGGCTGCAAATGTATATCACAAGCAAATGAGAGCTGTTTGTGAGTTGCAGTTCCCTAGCTTCGGAACTGAATATAAATAAAATGTTCAGTACTATTAATTGTTTTGTTCACGTTTATAATGTTCTTGACAGACTTTTCTCAAAATACTCTGTTCCACAGGCTGAGAAGAAAGGTGTCTCCAGCACAGTGACAGGATTGATCTTCAGCTCATTTGAGTTCATGATCTTTATTTCATCTCCAATTTTAGGCAACTATGTAAGTCTCATGAAAGAAATAATAACAACCACAAAGAAATAATTTTAAATAAGGAATTTGGTTACATAAAAATAAAATAAAATGTTTCCCTGCTCTGAAACTATAAAACTTTTCTGGTAATTGTACTGTTCTTAATGTAAAGTATCATTTATAGAGAAACCAATGAAATTTCAGTGACACTTACAGATGATGAGAGAATAAATTAAAATCTTGTGACTTTAATTTAATTTTGTAATAAATTAAATATTTTTTTTATTTATTACTATTATTTCTGCGAGTGAAGTCCTGTACTCGGTATGGTGCTATTTTATTTAGGACTAACTGATACTTAGATATGCATCCATTTTAAAAATCTTATTTAACAACTTTCTGATGGTCAGATCCAAGAAAGAAATTATAACTTTTAAAAGGACTTTTTACTTGTAGCATCACCACAACCTCTTAATCGCTATTGTAAGTGTTGACTCTGTGTAGTAATAGTTGTTTAAAGTCTGCTTGACAAGGGTGGGAAACATATCAAAATAATTTGCCATTCAAATAAATTTTGACTCGTGTGAAAAAATGAATATGAATGACTATTTTAATTTTAGTAAGGAATCTCTGTATTTCACTTGAAATATAAATATATATTTGGCGAATTCTGATAGTAATTAGTTGGAGAGCTTTCACATAACATTAGTAAGTGCTATCCATGAAGATCTGAGTGGAGCAAAGAAAAAATGAAGTTCTAAAACACAGCAAACATTTTCCAATCCATTTTTAACAGAAAAAAAAATTTCAATTATTAAATTAAAAAAAACAACATATGTGTAGTTGCAGACATGTTTGCATTAACAATTTATTTGCTAACTTTTTGAAATGTATTATTGCAATAAAATTTTGTTATCTCTGGTTCTGTATGTAAACACAGAAAATCGGATTAAATGAATACTTGCAAATTTCATATGCACTTAACTTAAGATAGATTATTCAACCTTACATAATTTTCTAATTTTGGAATGATCTGTCAATACTTTCATTCACTATGTCACTACAATCATTTCAGTTGACGCGTATTGGACCCAAGTTTATGTTTGTTGTGGGAATGCTGGTAGGTGGATTCTGTGCAATTCTTTTTGGGTAAGTCGTTCAAAACCTCATGACAAATTTTCAATTAATATAATGTGTATATATATGTATGTATAGGTATATGTATGCATATTCGATTTCCTAATTAACCTATATCAGTAGAGATGCAGATGTATTTATTCAATTTGATTAAACGAAAATTTGTGGTTACTTTTTGCTTAACATAGAAATTAAATTGTATTTATATCAGCACTCTGGATAGATGCCCACCAGGGACTCCTTTCATAATTATATGTTTTGCCTGTCGCTGCATTGAAGCCCTAGGACTTTCAGCATTTATGACAGCAGGATTCGCCATAATTTCCCATGAATTTCCCAAACATATTTCTACAGTCTTTGTAAGTAGTGAGAAGGATGGCACTGATTAACAGGCATGAACAGGAAAACATTTAATATCCTAAATTCCCCTTTGTTATGGGTGAATCACGAGTGTATTGCGTGATTGGATGACGGAGAGGTCACGTGAGTAAAAGCGCGGGAAGTGAGGACGCAGAAGGTCATGATCAGTGGTTGTCAGTGTTAGAGTTGGCTGGTGTCATGGCAGATGGTATGACAGTGTGTTCTACGTTGTATAACCTCAAATTATATTTCTTGTACAAAGTATAAATATTAAAGTTGTTTTATTGAAACCAATTCTTCAGAGGATTATTGTGTACAAGGTTTTGTATTGAGAGAACGCCTACAAGTTACATTAATAAGCAAACCATTGACACCCTTGTCATCAATACATAAACTATGCAGAGATACAGTTACAAGGTGGAAGAGTTGAGCTCAATTAATACTTCATTTTTAGAATACTGATATTTTTTAGTGCAGTCTTTTCATTTTTTTATTTTCTACTTCATATAATCAAATTTTAATGAATTTTTTTAAAAAGAGGCCAGGACAATTGTTGATAAAGTGTTTTAAAAAAAATGTTTTATATAAATTATAAACTTAAATAAACCTTAAAAAAAACTTTTAATAATAATTTTGTATATATTTTAAATTCAACATTTTTAAGGCCCTTTTAGAAACAGCTGATGGCATAGGTTTAATGGCTGGACCAGCAATGGGTGGTGCTTTATATGAGGTGAGATGTCACTTATTTGATTACTGAAATAGAAACAGTTCATTTGCTCAATTTATAAACTAATGCACTCAGGATAAGTTACCGCTGTAAAAAATCATTACCAAAAATGTTTTGGCCAAAGTAGTTTAATAGTAGCACTAAAATATTTTTTAGGACTTCAACGTTACTAGGAATTACCTAAGTTTCAAAATATAAATATAAAATCCTAAAACGGTCATTATTTGATTTAGTGCATCTCTTCTTCAGGAATGCTGGAAACATGCACATAATTTAAACAGAATGAAATATCTACTATTTTCTTTGTTATATTTGAAATTGTCTGTTCATTTGTTGAATTTTCATAAACACTAAGTTTGATATTATTTCCTTTCCTATAATAAAACACACACGATCTGCAGAATTCCATGTGAAGAATGCTGGTGTAAATGATTAGTAAATATGTGTAAATTTTGTTAACTCTCCTTAGCTTGGAGGTTTCGGTTTGCCCTTCTTTGTGATTGGATCTGTGATTCTTACAACTGGAGCTTCCATGTTTCTGTTTCTACCTCAGCCCCAGAGTAAGTGGCCACTCAACACAAAAACTGATTCATCAAATTCTCTATCCCAATTATCTAATCTTTTCCCCAATAATCAAATATTTTCCCCAAAAATCAAATCTCTTGTTTATGCATTAAAATCTTCTGCCTTTTTCTCAAATATTTATCAAATCTCTTTAATCAAATCTCTTGTGATATTTATTAAATCTCTTTAATCAATCTCTTGTGATATTTGTTATCTTATCTGTTACAGACGCTCCTTCTATACAGAAGATTATTGCGTCCTGCGCTTATCTATGGTTTGTGTTTAGTCCTGCATTTTTATTAGAGATTTAAATATTGATAAAGTCTTGGTTTTCCTGGTTTCTTCAGGCAACCCATTCCACTCCCGAATTCCGGACGGGAAGAACGAAAACTTGTATGTGTTGGTTCTTGCATACGGAATAAGAAAGGTGTTTTTATATTATGTCTATCTGAGGGTGTAAAGTATCTTTGTGTTGTATTTCTAAATTAGAGTTAATTGCTTTATATATGATTACTACTTTACTCTTGGTTCTTCTATGCTCTAGTGTTTCAAGGTTTAATGATTTAACTAATGGTGTTATTCTTGTCAGTTTTGAATATTCTCCGGTGATGAATCTGGCAGCTCTTTTTTGAATTTGTTCTAGTTTATCAATGTTTTCTTTGGTGTATCGGTCCCATACAGAAGATGCATATTCTAGTACAGGTCTCACTCAAGTGAGGTAGCATTTTAGTTTTATGTCTCTATTACATTTGTAAAAGTTTCTTTTTATAAAGCCTAAGGTTTTGTTTGATTTCTTAATAACTTCATTGACATGGGGATTCCATGATAGTTTCTCATTTATTATGACTCCTAAGTATTTTGCATCTTTAGTCTGGGTCAGTTCTTTTCCATGAATGACATATTTTGAATTAATTTGTTTCTTTTTCTTTGTTACTCTTAACAGCTGACACTTTTCTGGGTGGAAAGAGAAAAGTCAGCATTTTCTCCCTATTAAAGAGTCCCATGATATGGTTCACTGGACAGGCCATTGTTGTCAGTTCGATAGGAATTTTGTTTTTAGTACCAACCTTGTCCAAACATTTAGAGCAGGTCAGTTCAAAATATGTCAGGGCATTGTTGTGGCTTGTATAGGAATTTTGTTTTTAGATCCTGCCTCAATTATATTATTGCCTTATTTATACATCACTGTCAGCTTTGAGTTGCCAGATGAAAGGGCTAGTTGATAAAGGATTACCTGGTCAAGGAATAGCATACCAGATTTTTTTTACAGCACTTATTGAGCTATTTGCCATGAAATAAAATTATGTAATTTACAAACCAGAAATCATATTGCAGTTGCTTATCATCTGTGTCGAAAACATCTTAAAGACGCATCCCAACTCTCTCTTCTTAATAAATTACCGTATATGCTAGTTCTAAAGCTGACCTTTTTTGGACAAAATCTAGGGGGAAAAGTTTGGGGGTCGGCTTATGAGCGGGTCATAGGTGATTTCTGCATGGATATTGAATATCGGTGTTATTGTAGATGATCAAGGCCCTTTTCTAAATCCTACAAAATTCGACTGCTCTACCAGAAGCTATAATATAAATTATTAAACAACTGCACTTACCTTATTTAATTATTTTATTTATTTTTGTGAATGTTTTAATAAATTGTTTTACAAATTTTGTTTTTCAACAACGAATTTTAATGTACGCGCTTTTGCTTCTGTTTACCAAAGAAATTTTTTTTAAAATACTGGTAACTCTTGCCTAACAAAGAGATAAAAGACAAAGGTAGGTAGTACAAAGTAAATAATCATAATGACCAATTTAGCTTGTAGTTTTTAAAAAAATGTGTACCATTTTGTTTAAGCTGTCCTATTATTTTTTGGGGGGTCGGCTTGCAAGCGGGTTACACACTTTTAATATTACTCTTCCAAAAGAGGGGTGGTCGGCTTATGAACAAACAGGCTATAGAACAAGTATATATGGTAATTAATATGAAAATTAAAAAAATATGCCTTTAGTTAAGAGATATGTTGGCTTGAAATAACACCTCAATTGACAGTGGCGGCAATGCATAAACATCCCACCTCTGGACTAAAAATCCCCTCATGAAACGCAATTTATCATCATAAGAATGTCAATTAGTGTAGTGCTACCTTCGCTTTGCTCACCACACATTTTTCTAGCTCCTGAATTATAATAATATTTAAACAACACCCTGTCAAAAGAGTGCACAACAAAAGGGTGCACAACAAAAGCGTGCTGAAAAAAAGGTGTAATCATAAGAGCGCTGCTAAAAGAGCACAGACATTAAGGCACAAAATATTAAAGAAATAGACACAGGAAAATTAACTCAGATCAGACACCATCACAAATGTATGGCAAACAATTACAAGATACATATCAACTGAGGTCCCATTATTCAAAAGGCTATTTAATAACTCATAAAAAAGTTTCTACATGTTGGGACTAAAGTTAGAATGTAAATTTGAAATGTCTCAAAATGGTTGGCTGTTCAGACTATAAAGGTTTTCTTTAATTTATAGCTGCATTTATTTTTGTAAGTTGTTGGCCATACCTCATTGGTATTCCATCAGTAAAACATTAGCACAGGTTAGAACAACCACCTACATTGTCCTACAATCTTCATCTGCGCTCTTATGTCGGCGCTCTTTTGTCCTGCACTCTTTTGATGGGTCTCCTATTTGAACACCTCTTATACTTATAGACTAGACATTTATTACATCAACTTTTGAATTTATGTCAAGCAAAATAAAATATGCCCTTAAAGGTTTTGCAGTATTTTTTAGAATCTGATTTAGGGCAGGTTTTATGAAACATTATTAAAATAATATATTAGTTTAACAGACAAACTTATATGCTAAGAGAATTATGTATTTGTTTGTATTATTTGATATAATTTGATTAAATATTATATATTTAGCATTGTTCAAAGCAATAATTTTAACTTCCAACTTCCAGTTTGACTTGTCCACTGCAATCATAGGTCTGATATTTGTTATCTCTCCTGGGCTCTATGGTATCACATCTCCCATATGGGGCTACATCAGTGATTCCAAGGTATATGGTACTATCTCTATGTATGAAGTGAAACATGTGTTATTAGTTTTCAAACATGTTTACATCATTTGTGATACATTGTTTTAAGGCTCCACAATTCACACAGAAATTGCATTGAATACAGAACTGTTTTTAAATACTTTAATTTAATGACATAATCTAATATATTATTTTATATCTAAGCGATTTAGTTTTTAAATTGTGCTTTTGGCATAAATTTAATTAATTATATTACAAATATATACATACAGTAAGAACCCGCTTAACGCTGTTTCGTTTAACGCTGTTTCGGTTTAGTGCTCTTTTATTTCAACCCGGGGATTCCATTAATTGCTAGCAGCACTACGGGGATTTCCCGAAATTGTCAGCAGCGCTAGGTTTCCAAACGGTGCTGTACGGACACATTTTTATTATAAAAAAATATATTATATGAAACATTTGTTGACATTGTTTTATGTATTATAAAGATTAATACAGTGACAAATTTTATGATCTTTAGTTTTATCATAGGTGATAATGAAAAAAAAAGAAAAGAAAGCAACCAGAAAATATTGATAGTAGTGATTTCAAAGAAGAGCAAAAAGAACTTTCAATGGTGTTTGTAAAAAGGAGTTTGACCACTATAACTGAAATTATGGACCAATTTGTTGAAAAGGATCCAAATTTTGACAGGAGTTCAAAAGCAAGACGGGGTATATAGATGCTTTATCCACTTATCAACAACTTCTAATAGAACACAAAAGGAACGCGGTGGTCGAGTGGCAGCGCACTGGACTGTCGTACCGATGGTCACGGGTTCAAATCCGTGTGAAGGCAAGGGTTTGTTCCCGGGGCCTAGGGCGTCCCTGAGTCACCCCGCTCCGAATGGGTACCTAACACTACATGTAGTTAGGCGGCTGGGTAATGCGTGGAACCCACAAAGCCGTGGCCTGTGAGCGCTGCATCACTTGCCAAACAGATCATCTGTCATGGTCTGTGGACGCAACTATCTTCTGCATAGAAGGAGCGTCTGTATAGATAAGACAGAAAGGAAAACGCAAACTACATTAGATGCCTTCTTGACAAAAAGGCAGAAAATTGGAAACACAGAATAGACTGAATGATCTGACTGACTTAGAATTTTATTTGTTTTTATAAGTATATTCGTTTATATTGTTTTTATTTTTGTAAGAAATAAATGTTTGGTTTTATTTTTATTTTAAAAAAAACATAATTATTAACTGTAATACCTAACCAATTTTCTATCCATCTTCCTCTAAACCCATTATTTACACGTTAAGATAGCCTCGTTTAGCGCTGTTTCGCATTACGCTATACTTTGATGGAACGTATCCCCCGCTTTAAGCGGGGTCTTACTGTATATGCATTGGACATACTCTTACACCAATAAAATTTGAAATTATATATACAAGTTTGTGGTTTCATTTTATTATGATTTCTTCAGTCTAAATAAACTTGAAAATTAAAGTAGAAACGAATAGTATTTGTTCATCTTTGCTAAGTGCACTAATGACCCTTGTTTCTCTTTCACGTTTCTAGAATTTACGTGGTTCTTTGATATTCCTGGGAAACTTCATGTGTGGAATAGCATTTCTGTTTGTTGGTCCTAGTCCTTGCCTCCCTTTCCTTCCAGAGTAAGGGAAAGTTACACATTCAAGTTGTGAATTAGTTTATCTCGGCAAATGTCATTAAAAAATTATTTATTCAGCTAAATTTCACATCTTCATTTTCATTGGGATATTTCCTGTTTACTATCTAAAGCATTGCTACTTTATTTTTGTTTTCAGAAAGCTTTGGGTTATAATAGTTGGGCTTGTCATCATGGGAGTATTTATTTCTCTGGCTATCGTCCCCACCATGAATTGTTTGCTGATTGGTGCCACGTAAGTACATCATCCTTGATATTGGTGATTATAGACTGTTGTATAAATATACTATAACAAAATCTTATCTTGGTCACAAATTCATGTCCCCACCTTATTCAATTTTACAATATTAGTGTTGATTATTTATTTATAAAAATTTTATTTTTGGTCAAACCTTAAAATCATATTTTACCTAAATAATATGCTATTTGTAATTCCTGTTTTTGTCCAGGGAGCTTGGTTTTGAAAACAACTTAGATACCTACGGGGTTGTGGCTGGCTTGTTTAATTCCATATTTTGTTTGGGGTAAGTTCATCTATAAAGTAACATCCTTTGAAGTTGGATGATTAAACAAATCAATTGTATTACAGTGGAACCCGGTTAAGTCGACCGCCTACGGGTATGAAAAATGGCGCCGAGATAACCAATCATCGAGTTAAACCAAAACCAATATGGCGGCAAAATATTAACATGCGCTTGAAATTTCTTTATATACATGATGTGCGTTAATTAGTGATGGGACGATTAATTGGAATCGTATCGGAATATCGGGACCCTATTTCTTCACTCTTTCCTAAGGTTGTTAAGACCGTTTGTTTTTAAGGACCGTTTAAGTTTAAATATAACCCTTTATTGTGTAAGCGCAGTTTTTTTTCCCTAGTACATAACTATAACGAATTCATCTACTCCTGCCCGCCACACCGCGCGCCCGCGCAGGGTCCGCTTGGTGACTGGTGACATCGTATTTTTTCTCTCTTGCGGTGATTCCCAGATTGAGCGATAATGTGCCTTGGAAGGCACTTGCGTGACTTTCCTCACAAGCTACACTAATAAATAACCCACCCCGTGTAACCTACACATCCCCTCATTGTCCCCTTCCAAACCATCTTCCTTGGGTCCGTCCCCTCAGCTTACAATGGACTCAGAATTCCTTCTGTAACTTGATGCTAATCGGACTAACCAACAACAATGGTGTGGGAGATTGAGAGTGGGGGTTGGTAAACTGTCTATAGTCTGTTATATTATATATTTTAAAATCTGGGGAGCCTTGTTTACAGTAAGCACCCTATGAGTTTGGTATTGTCCCATCACTAGCGTTAATAAATGAGAATGTACATGCACATGTTTTTGGAGGTTTTTTTTTATACAAAGGCGTTGCCGTTATTTGTTTGTCTATCATGACCTATATATGACTCATGACGAAGCGAACTCTTCTCTATAAAAATGTACAAAAATAAATTAGGAACTCCTTTTGAACCTTCAACTTTGACACATTTTAATTAATACTAACCAATAGTTAAATGGCTTTTGCACACGGCCACTTCTTATGAATGAAACAATGAGAACAAAGCAGTAGTAATAGAGTCAAAATGAGGTTGAAGGATGAATGGTTACCAATGACCACAAGTCTGCACACGGTACATTTTGTTATTCCATATGAAACTAAATGTTTAGACATGCGATTCTGCGTGCATCTTTGCTATTGGAGCAATTACGTAATACTCGGCATCGGCATCACTTACGTGGCAGATTGCCGAGTATCTCCGAGTATATGAAAATCGGCCGAGGCCGAGTAGCCAAACCGATCGGTTCAGCCCTATCGATAAGTAACATTTTCAAAAGCTGGAGATTTAAGTTAGTAACACAGCGCTGAGAGCTGAACGCAAGCGGGCTGTGACGTCACCAGCAGACCTCGCAAGGCCGAAATTCGATGCGTGGTCTTGTTGGTTATAAAAAATCGATAACTAAGAATTTCAAAAGCTGGTGGTTGGCATAGTACCAGAAGCAACACAGTGCTGAGAGCTGAAAGCAAGATGGCTGTGACATCACCAGCAAACCTGGTGAGGCAGAAATGCAATGCCTTTCCTTAGTTATAAAAAATCACATCTAACATTTTCAAAAGCTGGCGATTGGTCATGGGGATCGAGATAACCAACGTTAAGTGGCAAATTTCGGCCCTCTTTTGTGCTCGAGGTATTAGGGTTCGGCGACTTAAAATAATCGAATTAACCGATGAGAAAATACAAAGACAAAGAGAGAATTTGGCGGTTCCAATAAAAAAACATCGACTTAATAGAGCTGACGAGTTAACCGGGCTCGAGTTAAGTGGGTTCTACTGTATATCAGAAGAAAATTATTTGTATTATTCTGACATTTCCAAGGCACTGTGTGAAAGATTCTTAAATTACAGTATTGTGGCTTATTCAACAATCAAGTCTGTGATATGTGCAACAACTGATTTTATTTTCCTTTCTCTATACATTTGTAGTATATACACTATGAGTTCACCTGACCAAACACTCATCTACTAGCACACAGCCTACTATGCCTAAACAAATGCAGCCACACTGGCCACACTTTCAAACAACATTATCTAAATAAGGGTGTTTAGATTTTTCCACTTTCTGATTGTAGTGTGTAAAAATAAAGATCTTAGCCTTATAGATTCTAGAAATGTGTATGTTCTGTAGCTGTCTCAAGGTGGCCTGCTATCACATAGTTCATGTAGATTTTCTATTTCGGATTTTGGATGTCTTGTTTTTATTTAATTTGAAAAGCAAAAAAAAATACATGGTTGGTATTGAAAAATGTTCCCATTTATTATGCTGAAGTTTAAATTAAAAAAATTATTATCCAGTTAGTCGATTTTTACATGTAAAAAGGCTAATTCCTCTGTCCAGGTCATTTACAGGACCTATGTTGGGGGGTATTCTGATAGAAGAGCTGGGCTTCAGATACGGAGCCACTGTTGTAAGTGGCATCTACTTCTTTGTGGTAAGTCTGTGGTCATGGCTGAACAAAACACTGAAACTAGTTGACAGCAGTTGCTGTGCATGTCAATGATAATCAAGGCTGTACCCAGATTTTTTAAAGGGGGGTTCGCAAACTTTTCGCCAAGGCATTTCATGTTAAGATAAGGCAAACCTCTCATAACGAGCACCTCTCATAACGAGATTGTTGCATAACGAGCAACATTTTTATAGAAAAAGTTGTGCCCCTTAACGAGCGAAGATTCGCACAACGAGTGACGCAGTAAGGGAAACTCCCTTTTTCCTGGAAATTCATTAGTGAGCCGGCACTTCCGCCCTGATGCATTATTCTGTGTTAAGCACTTGGTCTGTTAGCAGTGGTGGATTTAGCTATAGGGCAGGGGGGGAGACACGCACCTGTTGGGTCTAAAATGACGCCCCCTAAAGATGCTCTCGAAGAACACTAAAAAGGTTCACAAGAGCAGAAAAAAAGATTGCTAAACACGAAACTTCTAATCAACACCAAACTGCTTGCTAAATATCGTATTTCAAATGACGAAACTGTAATATCTTGTTTAAATCAATCACTCGCATCTGAATTATCGGCGACAATTGATAATGAAGTTAAGTCTGCACAATTATTTTCTTTAATTAATGATTCAACCATTGATATATCTAGAATTTTATCAGATGTCAGTTTCTTTATGTTATTTTTTAAAAATCAGGACATGTTGTGGAAAGATTTATAGGCTTTTATACTTTGGTAAACAGCGGCTGGATAGCGAATAGTGCGCTCGGCTCACAAGCTGAGGGGCTTGGGATCTAGCCCACGTTAAAGCCACAATAAAAATGGAATGACTAACGTTAAGAAAGTCCTCCGCTGACCTGGAAGGGAGATGGGGCGCCCCACCAAGCATCACCCCTAATGGAAAAATTAGGACCCCTTACGACCACCGTTTATGGGACTTAAAAAAAAATTTAAAAAAAATGCTGCAGCATTTGCTTAGAAGATTTTAACGGAACTAAAAAAGCGAAACATTGATTTCACACCTTGTCGAGGACAGGCATACTGTGGAATTAAGAGTGGCCTTCAAACTCAGATGAAGAAACTTTCACCCAATTGTTGTGCCCATGTTTTGAATTTGGTTACTATCGAAGCAATGTCTGTAAACAGTGATGTACAGTTGTTTTTTGGCACATATTTAAGGTTGTATGATTTCCTTACGTCTAGTTTACCACGTCTACATACTCTTAAATAACACCAGAAATCTCAATATGAATCAACAGTAAATACTCTGAAACGACTTTCTGATACAAGATGTGCAAGCCGTAAGCAAGCAGTTCATGCAGTTGTTGGATCATTCTCTGCTATACTAGCCACACTTGATTCAGGGGAATCAACAGAATATAAAGGAAGTGTCAGAGCAGAAGCTGTTTAAATAACAAAATATTCTTTTGTTTTTCTGATGCTATTTGTACAAAAGTTATCAACGCCTTGGCAAAACGATGTTGGAAGAAATAAGTTTGTTGAAATGAGAAGCAATGAAGCTTTTGAAATTCTGAATGTAGATGTCAAATCATTTATTAACGACAATTGTTCCAAACTAGATGTTAAAAAAGAATTTAAAGAAAAGTGAATTGAAAAAAAGAAAAGCATGGCAGGCAAACTTAGCAGAGATGAAAGGGCTGATGATCCGATGATCCAACCACACGCTTTAAATCTGAAACGTACTTCACTATCATGGATACACTTGTAGCACAAATAGATGATCGATTTAATGACTTTTGGGGCACAGTTATTTATTTCTATTGTATTGATCCATCACAAATGTCGGAAGAAAATAAAGATTCTTTTCAAAGTTTATACAAAATTTATAAACACGACATTAACCTTGAAGAAGTAATCGTATAATATGATACCTTCAAAGATTTGTATGTAACAATACATTTATCGTTATCTAGTGAACTACAATTTAAATAGGTTCAGCCATTCTTGAATGAAAAACAAATGGCATCAGGTCTCCCTAATTTGCCAATACTCTATAAAATTTACTTGACTCTTCCTGTTATCAGTGCTACTGCTGAAAGAAGTTTCAGTAGATTGAAACTCATCAAAAATTATTTGCTCTCAACAATGACAAACGAATGTCTGTCTGGATTGGCATTAATTTCAATTAAACGTGATCTAGCTGAGAACGTTGACTTTGAATCAAACGATAAATTGTTTTGCTTCAATGAAATCACGTAGAAATTTTTTGCGGCGCTCCCTGAAATTCTCCTGTCCCCCCCATGCAGACAAACCTAAATCCGCCACTGTCTGTTAGCGTATTGTTTTCGTGTGTGATCAACCAATTTTATAAATTTTGTATTAAGACAGTAATGTATTTGTAATTTTTTTATGTGCAAGGTTTAATAAACTTGATAAATTATCTTTAAAAAAAATAAACAAGAAGACAATCATAAGAGAGGGGAAAAAAATAACTAGAAATAAAACGAAAAAAACATTGAACAGCGAGAACAAGGTTGCGAATCTAGCGCGCAACTACAATCGGCCAACATCAACGATCTGCACTATTCTCAAGAACAATTAAGGAGATGGATGCTTCAAATGGAGTGTTAGGAATGTCAACGAAACAGTTACATCACATTTTCGTCAAATTTTGAAGCGTCTGCAAAAACAAATGTCTTTAACAGTTTTCTAGTTAAAAGGCAATAATTATTTTTCATAAATTCATATTTTTGTTTACGTTTTTTGTTTCAAATCTAAATTGTATTCTAGTTGTTTCACTCTTTAATAATTCATAAATAATTTTATTTGAATAAATGTTAATAAATATTTTTGAAAAATGAGTATTTTTTTCTGCGTGGAACGGATTATCGTATTTTACATTGATTTTTATGGGAAATTTTTTTCGTATAACGGGTGTTTTGCTTAACGAGTAAGACTCTGGAATGAATTAATCTCGTTATATGAGATGTTTGACTGTACCTACAATATATGGTGCTATGACTTCAAATTTGGATGAGAATGTTTAATCAATAATTCTGTACCTATGAATTATTGAGGGCGTTGATTAAACTTCTGGTTTTTTTTTGGCCTCGTTTTCAAAGAAAAATATAAAATATATATATATATTTAAAAAAAATTTTTTTCAGTGCATACAATGACCAAAAAAGAAGGTTTTCATGCAATAAATAATTAGCACTGTAAATAAAAGCTTCCAAAATAGTATCTTATTTAAAAATGCAAGTACTCGATCATTCGTTTCTTTTCTTATTAATAATGAAATCTGCAGGCGCAAGGGTTAAAGAATTTGAATTACATACATTATTGTACAGAACTGACAAGGCGGGAGACCACGATGCTTTGAGGTTTATTTTAGAACATCTTCGATGTAAACCCTTCTTGGGCCTTTGTTAACAAATATCTGTAAAACGCTGTTTTTGTTGATATTGAAAGTGATGCATCAATGGAAGCTCGGTAAGTCTTTCCTGCACCCATTGAACATCTCATGTAATTGTGCAAACGTCGGAGTGCACTGAACCTTCGCTCACACGCGAAGGAAGTCACAGGAATCACACACGTGATTTTCAGTAAGCAATAAATATTTGGATACATCGATTCATTGCAATGTTTTATAGATTCCGCGCAATTGTTTTGGTAGCTTTGACTCTTTCCATTGCCTGAACCTCAAATTCCACCCGGTAAACTCTTCGGGCAGCACTTCTGGTGAAGGCCAGATCCTGCTCATATAAATCCACATCGTCTTTCAGATATTCAAAGACACAATTTCTAACAGCACTTGGCACAAGAGCTAACAGTTGTGAGGATGTCCTGGTTAAGCCAGAGAACTGCATATCTAGTTCAACAGTTTGCATGTTACAACAAGCGTCACAATAAATGTGAAGTTACATTGCTCAAGACTTACTGTCCGTGTCCCAATCACCATTTGTAGTCAAAATTGGTTCAAATCCTTGGTCGTTTTCATCGTGGCAGTAAAATTATCTCAAGAGTGTGAAAAATGTAAACATACAATTAATAGAAGTGTTTGTATTCTTCGTGGCGCTCAGCCCATCTTGCTTTGCACAAATCTGTAAGTGCCTTCCATTTAGCACTGTCAAAGACTTGTTTGTATGACGGTATTCAACAAGGCTTCGCGATTTGGGCTGTTGTTAAAAAATACATACAGGTTTGTTTTAATTTGTCAATGATATTACCCACATCGGGAAGTCTGCACGAATGCGTGATCACTAGGTTTAAAGTGTCGTTGCTGCAGTGTGTGTATACCACCAAAGGGGCCTCTTACAGAATATGCGCTTAAACACTCCTGAGACAGCGCCCGACATAGATTTAGATGCAGCGCCATCATAACACTGGCCCTTCATATTCTGTAGTGGGATCCCCAAATCTCTCAATAATGTCAAGATCTATTATTTTACAAGAAACGGGCACACAATCGCAAAAGGGGGTTCGTTCAAACGTACGAACCCCCCCCCCTTTAGTATGCCCATGATAATAATGACATTTCTCTCTTACCCATAAATTTCAAGGAAAGAAAAAAATTTCACAATCAATTGAAAAGATAAACTTGTGTGATCACTAAATAATATGCCTAATAAAATACATGGTGATAGGTTCTACTTCTACCTTGCACAAAGTAAGCTGTGCTCTTTACATTACCATTGGCATTAATACTATTTTATAGTATAGTAGTCTGTTCAAAGCTGTCTGGTGCACCCACATGGTTACTGGTCATGGGGTAATATACTCTGTTGGTTAAGAGATATACTTTGTATATATATTTATAAACTTGTTATTTAACTTATTTTGAAGTGCTGGTTCTCATTCTTTTTGGTTTGCATCATGGACACCACCAATAAAAGTAGCTTGTATACTCAAGTATTTTGTTTAGATCATTTGAAATATTAAAATTTCTTTTTAAACTTTGTAATTTTTCCAAGTAATTTTTTTTGGGTAAAAGTTGATAAGAGTAGCACCATTAGTTAAATCACTAAATCTAGAAACACTATTGGATAGAAGAACATAGAGCAAGATAATAATAATAATACATAAGGCATAAAATTCTAACTTGTAATTATAACTCAACAATAATCTAATCTATCTCTCAGATAAACATAGGGATAAAATCACTTGTCTTGTCCCGTTAGCAACAACAAACACATACACATCCTCCCTCCCATCTTTAATTGGGGTGTCGACTGGGCTGGGTCAGTAATATACAAGATAAGAAGATAAGTCTGATGAGATTATTTTTTATATTTACAGATGTTCAGCTGCGGGTCCTACTTTCTGTATCGCTTTCTAAGTAAAAGTGCCCCTCAGCGTGCATTATGAGAGCATCAAATCATCAGATGAGGAGGCCAACAACCTGACAGAAGACATACCAGAAGTTTGACAAGTGTTCATGTTATTATTATTAATGTTTAAATTATTACTAAGACTTTATTTGTACCGCTTACCAGTATCATGAGAATTGGTGTTAAAGTTAAATTGTATCTTAAATTTTGTTGTGGCCTGCTGATCTCAAATTTATAAATCTTTTCAAGTGTATTTTTCCAATTAAGAAATGTATCAATAAGGGGCTGTCCATAAATTACGTCAACAAAATAGGGGGTGGAGGGGGTCTGAAATTTTTGGACAATATTGACAAAGGGGAGGGGGGGGAGGTCAAGAAAAGTTGACGTCAACAATGTTACTTTATTAATTAATTAACAAAGGAAAATTAGACAGCGTTTGTAGTCCTGTGTTACACACTCGCCCAACCTTCAGTATTTTAATTGAACTAACCTTATTCCTAATTTTTAAAAACCGTGCCGTGCTTTACAGACCCCACACAATAATAATATAGACACATGAGATGTTTACTGGTGACACTTATTTTTTCAAAGTTGTTGTTTGTTGGTCTGCTGTAAAGATTTATGTAAGTACACTGTCTACTTTATGTTATTTAAATGTCTATATATAAATTATAAAATGCACAATTGGTTATACTAGACTCTATTAGAAATCATTGGCTTTCACTGTGAAATTGGAATAGTTCTAAAGTTAAAGATTAAATGATAAATAACTAAAGGGTAATCCTGGAGTTTTGGCACCTATATTCCTATATTATTTCGCAGCGAATTCTAATTTTTCCGTGAGAACATTCATTTTTTATTTATTACATGCATTAATGCATATTATATTTTTGCTATTAGAGCACTAATTTTTTTATTTCTAAGGCATTTTTCGGCTCTAAACAATACATAGTCCTAACGCGATACGAACGATACAACTACAACTATTTTTTTTTATCACCCTACTTGCTGGGTTGTCACAGTAAGATGCCAAATAAAATTTTCTCAAGTACAAACAAACACAATAAGAATCAAACGTCTAGTAACGAAATAAAAAATTAAATTTTCTGTAAAATAATTATTGATCTTGTAAGAATAATAAAATATATATTGATCTTCTTAGAACAATAAAGTAGATGAATGGTTTCTGGATAATTTTAAAACAACTTCTTCAGTAAGTAAATTGATTTTAGCATGGGTAAAAACTCTGGCTAGCAAAGTGCTAGATAAACAAAATGAATGTATTTACAAGAGCCAAAGAAATGCCTTAGAAATTTTAAAAACTAAATAATTAGCAATGTAATAGCTAAAATATAACATCATATATTAATGCATTTAATAAATTAAAAATGAAAGTTCTCGGGAGAAAATAAAATTAGCAGCCAAATAATATACGTGCCAAAACTGCAGGCTTACCCCGGCCCTTATTTGAAATCTTTAAAATACAGTACATGTCTAGAATGATCAGAATTATGAAATATTGTTAAATAGGCCTAGGTCATATTGTTTTTTCATCCCTGATTTCTTTTTTTGTTTTGTTTTAAATAACAAATTTATTAACAATTGAATTAAAAACTTAATTTTAAAAAAATTTTTTTTTAGATTTACAATGGAGAAACCAAACTTTCACAAGTTGTTGTATGAAGGATATTTGAAGGCATTTCCCAACAAGCGCAAGCAAGACTCTCAAAGAGAAGTAACTGAAATTTGGAATAAATTGAAAAAAGAGGATGATTTGCCAACAAAAGTAGATTCGCTATTGAATAATTATGCTGCCTTAGCACAGAAAAATAATGCATCATTAATGAGCTTCTGGGCTGACCAGTCTATCTTCTTCTTCTTCTTCGTTCTCAATTTGAGTATTGCGTGCCGATGAGTTTTGCGCCAATTGGCCCGTGGTCTCCGACTTCAGCCTGCTGTTTTTTCTGGATGTGCTTCCATAGCCTTTGGTCAGCCAAGACCATCTGCAAGGCAGCAGTTGATTTTGGCAAGTGATGCAGCGTTCACATGCCATGGCTATAAGGGTTCCACGCATTACCCAGCCGCCTTTTGTTTTCCCTAACTATGCGTTAGGTACCCACTCGAAGCTGGGTGGACTCGGGGATGCCCTAGGCCCCGGGAACAAATCCATGGCTTCCCAGCGCTGCCACTCGACCACCGTATCCCCGACCAGTCTATGAAGAGTGTAGATGCCCTTCCTTAAAAAGCAGCCACACATGTAAAAATTGAAAACGAAGTTGTGAAACATCAAACACAAACCATTCAACAAGACCACATAGAAATCAATTTAGAAGGTTGTACATCCAGTACTAATTGTGATGAAAAATCTGTAAAATACAAAGCAAAAGTACAAGATGAATTACTGAGTCAGATAAGCATCTTCAAGACCTAGAAGAAGTTGCTTCTTTGTTGAGACCTAAAGAAGTATGGTTCATCAATCAAGATGACAAAGCCAGGGTCCCCATTGGATTGACAGCAGCTAACAAGCAAGCTCCACTTTTAATGCATGTCGAATACCGCGTTACATTGCCTGATCATGACTGGGTAGTAGCGTCTAGACACAAACTCATACCATCTGTTTATGCTGGCATTGAAATCCAAAATGACGGCTTAGGTAAACCCGAAACTGTAACATGCCCAACTTACATAGCCATCAGATCAGGCAAGCATTGCTCATCATCAGCTTATAGCCATGGGACTAGACTATGAAAGGCTACTTGAATTGGAAGAGTTTGACATTGTTACAAAGGATTCAAGCAAAAAGATGATCAAACCGATTTTTATTATGTCTGAGGATGGTGGACCTGATGAAAATCCAAGGTATCAAAAAGTTCTTGATGTGGCCATCCATCATTTTGTGAAGCAGAACATTGATGCAATATTTGTAGCAACGAATGCGCCTGGTAGAAGTGCATTTAATCGAGTAGAGAGGCGAATGGCTCCTCTTAGTCGAGAACTGTCGGGACTAATTTTGCCACATGAACATTTTTAAAGCCACCTCGACACACAAGGTTGAACAATTGATGAAGAGTTGGAAAAATTAAACTTCAAATATGCTGGCAAAAAATTGTCAGAAATATGGAAGCAAGTAAGCATAGACAATTTTCCAACAGTGGCAGAATATATTGTGCCTGAAAAATCTGAGCTTGAAGTTGAAAATGTAATAATCAAAGATCAAGTTTGTTACCAAAAACATGTAAGGACAAGTCAGTACTTTCTACAAATTGTCAAATGTTGTGATTTAACTTGTTGCCAACCGATTAGAAGCTCGTTCTTTGATATTATTGCTCATCGATTTATCCCCCTCCCGCCAATTCCAATCTGCCAAACTAATGAGGGCCTTAAAATACCAGAAGTATCTGATATAAACTCACATAGATTTCCATCTCTTTTCTTCAATCAGTCTGTGAAAGTTGAAAACATACTACCTAGATCAGCAAAAGCATTCAAAATTCTTCCATATGCTATATATTGTCCATCTATTCAGTTGCTAATGTTTGAACGTATCTGTAAAATCTGTCACCTTTATGTTGCTTTGCAAGCCATGTTAAGAAGCACGTTCAACAGCACCAACACTGTATGCCTGGGCCCAGTCAAATATTACATGCACCCCAACAGCAAAGAATTCGTCTAACGCCAGTGGCAGCCAGAAGACAGAGAGAGCTCATTGCAATTATTGCTTATGGAGAGAAGTTCAGTGCAGAATGGCTAGATGAAGAAAATGGTGACTTGTCAGGTGTTTTGGTTCCACAAGAAATTATTCAGCCAGAACCTATGCCAATAATAACAATTGAGGAACATTTGACATCTCCATGGGACGATAGAGAGGCTAGGATATAGGATATGGATTTCTTTGTTAAAAAAATATGTTTAATATATATATTAAAAGTGTATTTATAGTTTAATTTTTTAATCTCGTTTCTGCTTGAAGTTAGAACAAGTCTTTGTAAATATTTAAATAGTCTTTAAAATTTTAAATATTATTTTAATTTGAAATATTTCATAATTTAAAGATGTCATGTGTAAACATTAATCTCTTTTCTGTTTAGAAAATTAGAGTAAGCCTTTGTAGTTATGAATTGTAAATATGCCATAAGTTAAAAGTTTATTAAACTTTGTTTTTCTTACCATTTTTCTTTTTATTATTATTATTTTTTATTTTTTTGAGGGGGGGGGGTAACCAAATGTTGACGTAATTTTATCGTCTCTGGAAGTTTGACAAGTTGTTGACAGGGGGGAGGTAAAAATCGCCAAAAAATTGTTGACGTAATTTATGGACAGCCCCTAAGCAGGCCTGCCAATAGTGGGCGATAAAATTTCATATTGCTAAAATGTAAGTTTAAGTCACGGGCGCACTCAAATTACTTCTACATATTTGTTTCGATACAAGTAACAACTAATATACAGTTTGAGTTTTCTTCATGCACTGACATTTGTTTGTGTTAATAACAAGTGACAACCACTACTGTCCTTGGCTGCTTCTCTGGGAGCTGTGTACATTATCAATTTTTTCCCCCCCTAAATTTCTGCCACAGGTTTTGTTTTGTTATTCTGAACTTTCATATTCCTTATTTATGGAAAATGAGCTTTCATTATAAAATTTATATGTAATTTCAATGTAAGTGATAAATATATCTATGATTCTTAGATGTCTTAAAAACAACTTATTGTTTACAAGGATGAAAACATGCATTGGGTGGGCCTGTAAAAAAGTAAATAAGATACAGTAAAGAAAATTTTAAAAGCAATATAATTTTTATTATCATCAAGTAAGTTCTTTGATCAGTTTACAAATATTCTAATCTTACAATCACATGGTATATGCCAAGAAATCAAATGACCAAATATTTTGAAATACAGCAAATGTCACTTATATATATTGTACCATTTGTACATATAAAATGTTAGCACAAATGTAAATTATTGGTTAATAATAATATATTTTCTAAGAGTAAGTAAGTAGTAAAGTCCCCTTTTCAGACCAAGATGGCCTATAGGAGAGCAAGTGAAGTAGCGTTCACAAGTTTCTAGTTAGCCACAGCTTACGAGCAAGGGATTGTGTGGCTAGCACAATGCCCAGCCGCCTTTACTTTCCCCAACCGATGTCAGGTACCCATTTGAAGCTGGGTGAACTCGGGGGGCCTTGCCAGCACCAATGCTCGAACCCCGTGAATGACTCTCTATAGCCCCGGTACGACAGCCCAGCGTGCTACCACTAGACCACCACCCCCCGTTTATTTTCCTCGTCTGAAATAAAAATTAATTCTTTGTCATTCATTTCAACTTCAACAGAATTAGTTTGATTAGTGCTTTATTTTGTTTAAGGTCAAATGCTTTTTAATCATAAAATGTTACCAAATAATACAAGATAATTATTCAGAGAATTTTTTTAGATACAGCCTTAACAATGCTTTAAAATTATATGACCTTGAAAGATCCCCAAAGTGTTCTGGACTTTTTTATGCATATATTTACATAGACTCGCATTCTAATGTTTTTTAGGACTTATATGAGTTTCAACAATAAAGTTTCACTCAAATTCTGTTAGTAGGACATTGAACCTACAGTCTTAGAAAGGCTGTGTCCTCAATTATAGTTATTAATATTGTCAAAAAGGGCTCTTTCTTCTTGGCTCCATTCAAATAGGTAGTCCAAACTGATTTTGTTTTTAAGCATACATTTGTGGTGTATTTCATGTTATAGTACTTTTTGTTCTAAGACATTGTGAAAAAAAATTACAGAGTTATCTTAAGAAAAAAAAAGTTACGCTATTTTAACATTTTTTGAAAAATGGTGTTTTTTTTACTTTTCAAAAAAACGTCATTTTCAAAGACCAGTATTTTCTAAAATAATCGACTGAGATGTCTAGGAATAGGTCAAATTACTATACTATAAAGTATACAATGTAGCAGACCAATTTTTTTCAGGCAGCTACATTGATTCATTCAAAAGTAAAAAAATTATTAAAAATTCACAATGTACACATTATTTCACATTATGAGACAAGGCACAGACTGCTTCCCAGCAATCTCCATTGAGGGAAACACCTTGGATGTTGTCGAGGATTTTAGCTACCTTGGCAGTAACACCACAAGCACACTCTCCCTGGAAAAGGAAATTGAAACCAGAATCGGCAAGGCTGTGTCTTTAATTGCTAGGCTGAATCAAAGAGTGTGGAACAATGCACAGCTCACTGATAGGACGAAAATCACTGTGTACCAGGCCTGCGTGCTCAGCACACTCCTCTATGGTATCGAGTGCTGGACGACTTACGTCAAGCAAACAAAGCAGCTCAACAGCTTCCACTTATGATGCTTGCGCAGGATTCTGCACATCAAGTGGCAGGACAAGATCACGAATGTCGAGGTACTCAGAAGGAGTCATATGCTGAGTATGCACTCAATCTTGAGTGAGAGGCGCCTGCGATGGTTGGGTCATGTCCGAAGGATGAGCTCGGAGCGCATTCCAAGAATTTTGCTTTACGGCGAGCTGGGAAATGGTATGCAGAAAAGAGGTGGCCCCTGCTTGGGCTTCAAGGATGTCTGCAAGAAAGACATGACTCTGGCGCAGATTGACCATAAAATGTGGGAGACCATTGCCGTGGAGCGCACCTCCTGGCGGGCAAAAGTGCGCGAGGCCATTCAAGTCGCGGAAGCATCCCTCACAGCCAGAAGTGAGGAGAAAAGGGCCAGGAGAAAGGGGAAGAGGAGCAGGAGTAAACGCCATCATCCCATGAGGATGGACGGATGCCATAGAGACATTTTTTTTCAATTTTTATTTTTTGACCAAAAAAGTGTAAAATGCACAACTTCAAAAATTCATTAAAAATTATGCGATTGACATAAATAAACATACCATACATGAAATTAAAGATATTCTTAATCGACACAATAAGAACTTTGAATCAATAGCATTTAAGTACATTTAAATGCTTTAAAATAAGTTCAAATATACCCACCCCATGTTATTGTAAAAATTGAAAGTTTTTTAAAAATCATAAAAAATGCTTGGCATAACACAATTGGATCAAAAGCATTTTAAAATGTTCTCAGATATATCTACTTATAAAAAAATGAACTTACAGAAATATTATTAATGCTCAACCCCATAATAAATAGATTTTAAAAGTGGCATGAAATGTTACCAATATAGAAACAATAAAAATGTCACCTCGTCACAAAAAAATCAATATATCATTCATCAAATTAAAGGTAATTTTAATAAGCCTAACATTTTATGAGCATGAATTGAAAAAAAGAAACAGTTTAATCACTTTAATTCATGAAATCCTTCAAACTAGTACCCACTACAGTACTAGTACATGATTATTAAAAATGCACAACTTCAAAAGTTCATAACAAATTATGCAATTGATATAAATAATCATACCATACATCAAATAAAAGAGAATCTTCATCAGCACAATAAGCAATATTAATCAATAGCATTTAAGTACATTTACATGCTTTAAAATAAATTCAAATTTACCCACCCCACGTTATTTTTTAATAATGAAGTTGTTTTTTAAAAATAAAAAATGCTTGGCATAACACAATAGGATCAAAAGTGTTTTTAAATATTCTCCGATATATCTACTTATAACAAAATGAACTTACAGAAATATTATCAATGCTCAACCCAATAAAAAATATATTTTAAAAGTAGCATGAAACGATACAAAAATTAACGATAAATATCTCCTTATCATTAAAATCAACATATCAAACATAATGTTAAGGGTACTTTTTTTATTAAGCCTTACAATTTCTAAGAATGAATTGAAAAAAGAAATAGTTTAGGCACTTTCATACATAAAATCCTTTTTAACTAGAACCACCACAGAACTAGCACACTATATTATTTAAAAAAATTGATTAAATTTTTTCTTTTGTTCTCTTCTTCTTCAAATAACATATTAGTATTACAAAACTATAACACTGGTCTACAAATTTTCATTTTTTGAAAACTGCAGACATGCAAATAGGTGTTTTTTTACACAACTTTTCATGCTGATTCCAAATATGTCATCCACATTTTTGTATCACGTCAGGATTTTTGCACTTTGACATTTTATAATTATATATATAATATATACATTATTGATATATTATAATATAGGAAAAAGTCAATTCAATAAACCAGCAGAAAATATACGATGGATGATAAACTTCAATCATGCAGAAAACTATTGGAAGTTACAAGAAGTTACAAATTATCAACCAAAGCGCAATATAAAAGCAGACTTACATTTATTAATTATCTATGACTCTGTGAATGGTCTTTTCAGTGATTTTCTTTTATGAGCAGCACAAGGATTACGACGTTCCAATGACCAGCAATAGTCGACCATCATATTCACATTCCATCTACCTTGGTATCGACTCTACATTGCACAAATGTCCTGATGGAACCTTTCACCCGGCTCTTCACTGTATGCACCAAGATTTACAGGAACGTAGTCAACACGGGAATCTAAAAAGTGCAACTTGACACTCATGCGGGAACCCAAAGCCCGAAATTTGGCCACCATGTTCTTAACAAGACTTTTGTAACTGTCCGACTTGAAGTTATCTAAGAAATTGTTCACAATAATCTTTAACAGCATTCCAGGCTTCCAGTTCAACTGTGGCCAATTTAGATGTAAACTCCTCATCTTTCATTACTTCTCGGATCTGCGGTGCAACAAAGATACATGCAGCCAACTTTGCTTCACTTATGTGTGGACATTTTTCTGACAAATATAGAAATCCAGAGTCAGTATGATCCATACTCTTGACAAAAGCTTTCATTAACCCCCGTTTTATATGGAGTGGTGGAAGGAGAACTCGATGTGCTTTTACCAAAGGCTGTAACTTGACACTGTAACTTCCTGGGTTGAAATCTCTTGGTGGCCAAACTTTCTTGGCATAATTCTCAGAGTCTGCTCTGCTATCCCAGAGGCACAAAACACATGGACATTTTGCATACCCTCCTTAGAGCCTTCTAATAGGACGGTTATGACCTTTAAATCCCCACATATCAACCAATTGTGATAGTCATAATTCAAAGATCTTAGCAACAGTTTCATGTTTTCATGCATCCCTATCAGTGTTACCGAGTGTGCCACTGGAAGTGATGATACTGTGTTTCCATTAAATGGAAGAACTGCTTTCCTACTGCCCTTTGATGAATCTCCACTGATTGTGCATGCTCCTCTTGTTGAATCAAACAACATTCGTCATGCAAAAATAGCAGTCGGTCACATGATTTGAAGGCTCATGCCAAATCATGGGCACACCAAATGGCATACTTTTCACATATACTTTTCTCATACTCATATATACGAATAAACCTTATAAATTTTTTGAGGTTTTCTCAAAAACCTGACGTGATACTCACAAACGAAGCACATCAAAGTTAATCATTTTTAACACGCTTTCAGAAATTCATAATGTTTTACTTGCAGTTTTTTTCTTGTAGACCAGTGTAATTTTTTAATGACTTTCCTTTTATAACCACAGGAAGTTGATGAATGTGATACTTCCGAGTAAGTATCATCATCAAAGTTTCTTTTTAAAGAGTCAATAATAAATGCCAGAGATTCAAACTATAGTGTTATATTCTGAATCATTTTCATCAAAATGTAATAAATGTAATAGCCACTGAACAATAAATTGTGATTTGCACGGCCGTTCCTTAGATCTGAACAGTGTCACAAGCGTCCTCTTTTCCACCTCTAGATCGCTTGTTCAAAGGTTCATCAACTCCAATTACACAAGAAAATATTCCAACACTGCTTACAGAAAACAACTTTAATCCGAACTCCTTGATACAACACACCCTCCTCTCAACTGTCTCTCTGACCTCTACCCACATTCCAAACACATCAACCAAAAAACTCTCCCTCTTCACGCTTTCGCTCCGACTAGCCAACAACACTACTGTGCGCAGCTCACAAGTTACAATGGAAAATTGGTCATCCGTGACATATGCCCCCCTTTCCAGAAATTTTTCGAGGTCAACAAATTTCCATTATCTCGAATGACCAATTTACACATTTATTTATACACTAGAATAACCTTTTACAACTTGAAATATACTACGGACATCTGCCATCAAGTAATCCTAAACAATGATAACATATCTTACTAAACACATTAACCATTACTATCCGATACCTCAGCATATGGTTTATAAACATTCATTAGAATAACTATAATAACTAACAACAAATCCAACATTATATTATTAAGTTAATAATAAAAAATGACATCATTTAACCCAATGCTCTCTTGAGTTAACGTCTCCACATCTTAAACTTGATTTCATCCTAGGATGACCATGCATGTCTATGAACGTGACTCCCAACATGAGCGGGCACCATTCTAAGGGTCTAATAACATAGTCTACTTAGGAAATATGCCTCAACGTTATTTGCACCGGCAATGGACTGCACCGCAAAGTTGTAACTCCGAAGAAACATGGCCCATCTCATGATCCTGTCGCATCATTGCCCCTATCTCAACTCTAGCAGGTTGTTTGAATCTACACCTCCGGGCGTATTATCCAATATCGTTGTCCTGGATACCGGCGATAGGCTGGGTGATGGTACCATAGTATTACCCTGGCGGGGAATAGGCCGGAATAGCTCCAGGCACTTGGCTCAGACTTAGACTCTGTCTATTGTTCATTCTCCCTTCGTGCACCCCCACGCGGGTAGACACTGCTGACTGGATATTTTTCGCCCCAGTATAAACCTTAGACACACAAGCATTGGAGTTCACTTCATAAGGTTCACAACTAAATCATTTTCCTTTATGCCCCACTTCAACTTTGTTGTTACCCAAAGTCAGGCCTTGGTTGATTGAGAAGGAAAAATTGAATTTACACAAAAAGTCAAGACCAAGGTATCCGTCCTCGGCTATCTCAGCAACGTACGCAGTCCAAGAATAAACCTTGTTACCAATCTTCAATTTTAATTGACTCACCCCGCATAGCTTGACTGGTGCTCCATTTGAGGTCTGTAGGTTCACAGGGTCCCGTTTGTGAATTTTGGGGCGTTGCTTACGCGGGATCTCGAGCAATCGTTTTCTCGAAATAACAGTTACCGCCCCTCCTGTATCCATCAGAAATTCCATTTGATCACCACATATTTTAACCGGAACGTATACAGCACGGGATAAGACATCATTCTCCATCACTGAAATGCGATTCAGCTGTAGACGCCAAGGAGTGTTCCTTTCCCGTTCCTCTGTGGCACAATTACGGGCAATGTGACCAATCCCGTCACATTTGTAACACCTGAGCTCTGTTCTCCGCCGTTCTCGAGCGCCATTTTGCATAATACAGTCTTGGGTTTGGAAACATTATCATCGAAATAATGTGGGGTCAATTTGATTTGAAGGGTGGGCAGTTTAAAAATAAAAATTTATTATTTTGTTTGTTCAACAGATGCCAAACATGATAGGAAGGCTAGTGTTTTCTCCTTGTTGAAAAGTCCCATGGTTTGGTTTTCATCCTTAACCATTATGGCAGGAGGAATTGGTATTGTGTTTCTGGACCCAACCTTTTCAAAGCGGTATGCTAAACGAGTAACAAATATATCAATTTCAGTAATAGTAATACTCTGTTGAATCACATAAGTAAAACTTATATTTTTCAATTTCATTATTATTTTAAATTAAATCTTTTTGCCAGATCATGTTGCTCTGGATGCTACAAATATTCTGGAATCAAGGTTGTAACTAAATAGTCATAGTGCTTTAATTCAATCTTCTTAAAGGTTGTAACTAAATAGTGCTTTAATTCAATCTTCTTAAAGGTTGTAACTAAATAGTGCTTTAATTCAATCTTCTTAAAGGTTGTAACTAAATAGTGCTTTAATTCAATCTTCTTAAAGGTTGTAACTAAATAGTGCTTTAATTCAATCTTCTTAAAGGTTGTAACTAAATAGTGCTTTAATTCAATCTTCTTAAAGGTTGTAACTAAATAGTGCTTTAATTCAATCTTCTTAAAGGTTGTAACTAAATAGTGCTTTAATTCAATCTTCTTAAAGGTTGTAACTAAATAGTGCTTTAATTCAATCTTCTTACCATTTCTTTCAACCCAGTTGTATGTAGCTTTTTCAGTATGTGACAGAATGTATTTTTGACTAGCCTTAATGCACTGTGAATTTGGTGAAGAGAGAAAAAGCTGTCCTGATTTTAAAAAATTGAGCTGGACACAGAAAGGCAGAATATAATCAGGTTCTCTTAGGCTTAATCACTACAAACTTAAAGAGCAGCCATCTAATATGTTAATGTGTTAAATTAAATGAGATGCTCCATTATTGAACTTAATTTTTTTTTCCAACTAGGTGCAGTGGCTAAAAGTTTGAACTAATGTTTTACAACAACATGATGTCTGAAAATGTTTTTTTAAAAATTTTGTTCAATAAGATTTTCCTGTTTGATCTGTTGTTTAACCTTTATTGCATATTTTCAGTTTGATTTAAGCACAGCCGTTGTTGGGTTATTAAAAAAACAATTTGTTCAATAAGATTTTCCTGTTTGATCTGTTGTTTAACCTTCATGACCGTATCTTATCTTATCTTATCTGTTTACAGACGCTCCTTCTATACAGAAGATTATTGCGTCCTACGCTTATCTATGGTTTGTGTTTAGTCCTGCATTTGGCTAAAGCAAAGAGAACGGTGCGCTCAACTATTTACATTGATACATTGTTATGGCAGAGCGCGTACTTCCGGGAATGAAATGTTGTATTTTTACACTTAAAAAGGGAATAAGTCCAATTATTTTTATCCATAAACGTAATTAAGGTTGTAATTTTAGGGTCTGGGTTAGGTTTAGTTGTCTATTTTTAAAATTAAAATAGAAAAAAACAAATATAGCAGCCAAAATTACCATTTATCGAGCGCACCGTTCTCTTTGCTTTTACCCTGCATTTTTATTAGAGATTTAAATGCTGATAAAGTGTTGGTTTTCCTGGATTCTTCAGGCAACCCATTCCACGCCCGAATTCCGGATGGGAAGAAGGAAAACTTATATGTGTTTGTTCTTGCATACGGAATAAGGAAGGTGTTTTTATCCTTATGTCTATCTGAGGGTTGTATTAAGTTATCTTTGTGTTGTATTTCTAAATTAGAATTAATTGCTTTATGTATGATTACTACTTTGCTTTTGGTTCTTCTATCCTCTAGTGTTTCAAGGTTTAATGATTTAACTAATGGTGTTATTCTTGTCAGTTTTGAATATTCTCCAGTAATGAATCTGGCAGCTCTTTTTTGGATTTGTTCTAGTTTATCAATGTTTTCTTTGGTGGATGGGTCCCATACAGAAGATGCATATTCTAGTACAGGTCTCACCAAAGTGAGGTAGCATTTTAGTTTTATATCCCTATTACATTTGTTAAAGTTTCTTTTTATAAAGCCTAAGGTTTTGTTTGATTTTTTAATAACTTCATTGACATGGGGATTCCATGATAGTTTCTCATTTATTAAGACTCCTAAGTATTTTGCATCTTTAGTTTGGGTCAGTTCTTTTCCATGAATGTAATATTTTGAATTTATTTGTTTCTTTTTCTTTGTTACTCTTAACAGTTGACACTTTTCTGGGTGGAAAGACATACTCCAGTTAGTTTCCCATTTTATCAAATCATCTAAGTCTTTTTGTAAAATTTTGCTGTCTTGTTCTGATTTAATTGTTCTATAGATTATACAATCATCAGCAAATAACCTAACTTTTTTACCTGTTGAGATGTTGTTGGGTAAATCATTTATATAAATTAAAAAGAGTAAGGGACCTAGCACAGTTCCTTGTGGAACTCCTGAGTTAACCTTTATTGGTGCAGATTTAGATCCATTAATTATTACAGTTTGCTCCCTGCCCTTTATTGTATATTTTCAGTTTGATTTAAGCATAGCCGTTGTTGGGTTATTTTTTTGTCATAGTGCCTTGTCTCTATGGACTCACCTCACCACTGTGGGGATTTGTCAGTAATTCTACAGTAAGTTAAGAAATAAACGGTTCTCAACTTTGGCAGGCATAAAGAATATTTTATTAAAAAATGGAAGCCAGACATGCATATGGTCACAATAATCATATTTGTTTTTCAAAGATATTTAGAATCTAATTTTAAGTCAATGAGGAATTGTTAGAAAACTGATATTTATCAGTGGCTACCAAGGACTCAACATTTGAGAATCACTGACATATAAATATTATTAGATTATTATTAAACAAAATTATTGCAATTATTTCATTCAGAAAGTTCTAGTTCTAGTAATGATTATTTGATAAATCAAGTAATTTATTTTAATATTCCTTGATTATAAATAATGTAGATAAGTAATGCAGAACCCAATAATCTTCTGTATAGAATGAGCATCTGTAATGTATTCGATAATGTTTTGGTTCTTAAATAGCTATCTATCTAAAAAAACTGTAATTGCACTCTTTATTTCAATAAGGTTGACTCAATAAATTTATTTACATAGCTTACTCCTTTGTGGGTTTTAATTAAAAATTTTTTGTTTAGTATAATTTTAAGTATATGATAATAATTAAGTGCTTGAAGGATGTTCAACATTTTAGATGAAATAAAATCAACACAATCATTCTGGCTCATCTTTTTCTCTCTAAAAGAATTATTAAAAAACAAATTTCTTCCACACCGTTGAATTTACTTCAATGTTTTCAGCATAACACAGAGATGCAATATTAAGTTTTAATTCTCTTTCTTTCAGGGGTTGAACGGACCTCTTATTATTCTTGGAAATCTAATGTGTGGCATTGGATTTCTCTTTATTGGACCTAGTCCATTTCTACCATTTCTACCTTTGTGAGTATTAAGTAGGAAACCTAATATTGGTAAACTTATGATTTAACATCCCCCCCCCCTTTTTTTTTAACAGCCCTTTTCTATTTCTACATTTTTGTGAGTTTTACATAGGGAACACACCTGATAAGGGCAAACTTATGGTTTAAGTTTAAATGGTTACCTGTGCTTTTGTGATCTTTCAAGTCAAAAAATTTAAAAACGTTATGGCAGCCACTAAAAAAACAAACAAATAAATGCAATGCAAAAAAAAGTATACAAATGAGAAAAAATCAATCAATAGCTTTAATTTTTGTCTGCAACTGTAATGATAAAACAAAACGAATACACAATTGTTAACAACAGCAATGAAGAAAGTAAATCAATCATAAAGTAAATCCAACTTCAAACAATTAAAAGTGATAAATAGTATGAACTGTTTTTATAACTTCATTTGGAAATATAAATTGTGTAATTAATCATTTTTCCTTTGGCTTATTGATATGTAAAATAAAATTAACTCATGAAGAAACAAAAAGGTAGCTCATTCATTAAAGAATTGTCTAGGCCCATAAACTGTAAAGCTCCCTTAATATGGTCTGGCTCATTAAGAGTGATATTTCCAAAGTTTGAATATACAAATTTGTACTAAAATATAAGATAAATGATAATTTTACATACAGATATCCAGTTACAAATATTAATTTTACTTCTAAGATCTACTTCACTTTTAACTTTGACATTTGATGTTTCTTGTTTTCAGTGAGCTATGGATTATAATAATAGGCCTCATACTGGTCGGAGCATTCTTTGGGACTCTAGTTGTTCCGTCAATGAAGTGTATGCTGATTGGTGCTACGTAAGTGGAGCTTTGAGGTAGTAATTGCATTTAGTTTGTCTGGTGGAAATATAATGTGATTGCTATATTTATGACCATTTCCCTTATATAAGTAACCCATTTAAGCAAGATGTAATTGATAAAATGAGTAATCAATTCATATTGGCCATATAATTTTGAATTTTTTTGGTGAATTTAACATTTTATAGACTTAATCACTTATTTCCCCCAAGACCAACATTTAATTTCCCTGACTTGCATCCACAAAATGATTTTCCCCAATACCAACATTTACCTTCCCCGATCCATTGCTGACTTATCCTAAATCCTCCAGTGGAGGGGAGCAATTATTTTCCACAAGTCGTCTTAAGACTTAACACCTTGGATAATTTCCCTTTACTAATGACTGATTTCCCCTGATGCCGTGATTGATTTCTCTAAATCCCCCCATTGATATCCATATTTACTGTTGATAATACATTTGATAGTTGAACGTAAAGCCCATCCTATAACCATTTCAGAGATATAGGATTTGAAAACAATCTGGATACGTTTGGTATTGTCTCTGGTTTATTTAACTCTGTCTTCTCTATAGGGTAAGTCAATTCTCAGCCTGATATTTTCATTATTAATATTGGAGTTAACACGGAGGTCAGTTAGACTGTGTTGGAAAAATTTAATTTTTTAAGAATGCTATAGTATTAAAAATATGAGCTGTAGACATTTTAAAATCATTTTAATGATTAGTCAATAAACTGCCATTGTTTTCATATTGGTAATAAAAATTATTGCTGTAATTGACGGGGTAGGATTACAAAAGTATTACCAAAAATTGCCCAGGATCTTCATTCCATTATGTCTTGTAGTTTTGTTTCTACTTAGAGCTTTCACTGGTCCCATGCTGGCAGGTGTGCTAGTTGAGAAGATTGGCTTTAAATATGGAACCACTGTTGTTTCTGGCATCAATTTTGCTGTGGTAAGCTTCAATGTGACTTTTGTATCAGGCATTCCATGCTTGAAGTCATTTCCTCTTGTTGTCTTCATCAAACATCATTTTCAATTTTTAAAAATCAATTTTCTTTGCATGTCTATTATTTTCTTTAAAATGTTTCATATTCGGTGGGGCACGGTGGTCGAGCGGCATGCGCAATAATCTTCTGTATAGAAGAAGCGTCTGTAATAGATAAGAGAAGATAGGAAACTCAAATGATAAAAAGAAAACCAAAAGGAATTGTAAACCAATTAAAATTTTTACCAAGGAGGTTGTTACTTTTTTAATAAAATATTTTAAACATATTATTGCAATACATAAAGTACACTTGATGAACTCTTAAACATTGAGTACAAGAGATGTATTCTTAAATTAGGTACATGATAAACTTGTAAACTTAGAGAACACAGAATGAAATGGACAGTTGTGCATATATTTTCACAAATCTGAAAACATTTGACATGCTTTAGTAACATTTTTACCTTATCCATGTCAAACAGATGTTATTGTGTGCTTCATATTTCATTATCCGGCGACTGCTAAATGAGTCCAATCCAGCCCATCTGTTGATACGCTATGAAAGTGCCGTTTCACAGACTGCTGCAGATGACAGGGACCTAACAATGTCAAACTCTTTACACATATCCATTGAGAGTAAAAATGATACAGGTATGTAAAAAGATGCGGAACGTTATTATTTCAATGCCATTTTAATCCTCTCTTGATAATTACACCTTTTTAAATTGAATATTCAATAATTCTTGCCTCTACAAAAATTTTATTAAACATTTATTATTATTTAAGATACGAATGTTGTAAGATTAAGACATTTTTTCTAAGTACGTAATAGAAAAAAGAAAAAGAAAACAACTCCATTAAAAATGTGATTAAATTTTATTTAGTGAATGTAACTTTTTTTTATATTCTGTTTACAGACGCTCCTTCTATACAGAAGATTATTGCTTCCTTGGGGACCATTCAAAAGTGATGCCATAGATATAGGTTGAATGGGAAGAGAGTCAAGAATTTGTGATGAAACAGGGAGGGAATTGTTGTTTTCACAAGTTTTTGCATTTTGGAGGGGGTTCAAAAATAAGCTTAAATTGCTTTGTTTCAATAGTTTTATGTATCCATATTTTTGTGTGTGTAATGTTTGATAACTTTGCAAAAATGTATGCAAAACATATTATTAAGAAAATATTTAAGGCAAAAAATATTTGTTTTATACATATATAATTTTATTTTTCTATGTTATAAAAAATATTTAAGGCTAAAAAATTTTTTTGATTGATATACAGAATTTTATTATTTTCCAGGTCAACTCCATTTTGGCTACATGTGATCTTCCTCACCAGATATTAATTTGTTCAAATGCTGTTGCAAGTTCCATTATTATATTTTTGGAAAGCAAACTTATTTAAATATTGATTTATGTACATAACCTTTAAATTAAAATTATTACTCTTGACAAAAAAAACAACAACGTTATCCATGAAATAAGTGGTATAAAAATCTGTCAGTTGGGAATGAATGCAATCCTTAAAAATTTTTTTATTAAATCTACTCAGAGAACTGAATAAATAATGGTTAAAGGATCAAAATAATTACGGAGTATTTACATTTAAAGATTGTCTTTGTAAACAGTGTAGATAAAGTGCAATAAGTTTCCACAGACTCAATATTAATGCCTCTATTTATTCCATTTCAATGAACATGGACATTTATTTATGTATAAACAAATCAAAACTTATATTATATTTGTTGTTATATTATTGTTGTTGAATGACGATTTTTATTATCGTTTGACAAATGTTATTTTTGTCCATTTATATTTATTTTACATACATTATTTGTTGATATTAAAGAAAATGAAGCATTCTAGGTCAATTCTTTTATTCACTGTTTTGTGCTTTCTTGCAATCAAATATACTGTGTATTTTCAAAAGACTTTTAACATTGCAACAACTCATCTAAAGACCTCTTTTGTTGACTTTTGAGGCAGATCTTTATTAAAAATATTCAGTAACATCCACATATGGATTAATATCCATTTATTGTTAACGAATGAACTTAATGTTATAAGTGATATGGAAACCATTAATAGGATGGCCAGTGCCAGTACTTAGGCAGTGAAATATCCATTCAAGGTTCTCTCATTTTTGACCTTTGGATTCTGGTCTGCTCCTTGTGTTTTATTTCCCATTATTTGCATCCTGGGGCAGCACTCGATGTGTATCTGTGTCTTCGCAAGAAAAAAAAAGAAAAATACAGTCAAACAAATTAAAAGTTCTCCACTTAATTTCTTTATAAAATTCGCCAGTCTCGCTCAAATCTGGGCTCTCATCTTGTTTGTTGATCAGGAACTTAAGTTCAGTCAGCAAAGCCAAGAGAAATATGACTAATTTCAAATTATTATTATTATATTTGTGTTTATTAGTTCAATTTTTTAAATAAAACTTAGAAGAAAAAAAACAACGTGTGGCACAATATTTTAACCAAGGCCTGGGTGAAAAATGAAAAGGGGGATTACCAATTTAATGAAATAGAAATACTATAAAGACTAGACTCCCCTTTAAATGATTAAATTTTTATAAAAACCACAAAATATTAAAAAGTGTAAATAGTAAATATTGCAACATGAGAGTGAAATCGACTGTCCTATCTTAATGGCCCAAGATCAATGACTATGTCTTTATCAGTCTGGCTCCAATGTATCGAAGGTGTTCACAATGTTTCTATGGTATTGAAGAGAAATCATCACTTGTCGCGAGGGCTGAAAAGTGAGAGTGAGAAGATAACCGGTAAGTTGGCTAAAGTCTAAGGCCAAGGCTTGAAGTTGGCCCAAGGCAAGCCGCAGCAGGCTAAGCCACCCTAAGCGACTATGAGTATGACTAAGTGAAGTGAAAGTCTAAGTCAAAAACTAAAGTCTAAGGTAAACAAAGTAAAGAGTAAAGACCATGGCCATGCCATAGTAGTATAGTATTGAAGTGTCCTTAGTCGCAGCCTTACTTAGTTAGGCCTTAGTCTTAGTAACTTGTATTGTCACTAGTTACTATTACTATAACTATACTAAGTTAGTATACTATTACTATTAATATTATCAATTGTCTTACCATCTTAATTGACTTAATAATCATAATTTTGTCATAATCATAATACGAAGTGTCTGCTGCTACGACAGCAGACAACTCAATGGGATGTTGCTAGTGAGCCTAGTGCTACGACATGTTGCAACACTGACACTAGCAACATCCCGTCGAGTTGTCTGCTGCAACGATTAGTCGTAAAAAATATGCTGTATTTTAGTTATGCTAATACTAATAGACTTGATCATTTCTAAGACCAGAAAACGTCATAATCATAAACTATGATAAACCATTCGGTCATTGGGCTATTTTTAGATTCAGGTCAAACATTTGAGAAATGTCCATTACAACAGTGTATTTGATACATTGATCTCACTAAAAACAATCTTCTAGCTGCAATTTTTTGTGCAAAAAATATTTATTTACACTTATTTTTGCAGCCGAAAAAATTATTAAAATGTCGAAGACTTAAAACTTTAATAAATAAGCCGTAACATATTTTAAATTATTTAAAGATGAGTGTAAGCGTTCGTTCGATAGTCGTGACTACGGTAAACACTAGTCCTAGCATAGTCAATTATTAACATATATGTATTTTAATATTGTTTTCCTTGGTCCTTGCCTTATAAAAATATATGCCTTGGTATTTATTAGTAATAAACTTACACTAAGATTATGACTTTAATTATAATTACATCATAGTATGAAAGAATAAACTTCATGGACGAACGAGCAACTAGGACTAGAACTAGAACTAGTTACTACTAACTTATTAATATTACTAGAGTCTCAGTCAGAGCAGATGCAGAGTCACTAATTATAATACATTTACATAATTCATGCTCGCAAGGACGTTCCATTTCACATAATATAATATTACATAATATAACCATCTATTGATATTTTTATTTAAATAAATAAGCCTAAGCATTTATTTAAGATGAGTGAAATTGTAAGCGGTCGTTCAATAGTCGGAGCCAGCCGTCGCCACTAGTACTAGTGACTAGTGCTAACAAACTTATATTTAATATAAATTGTTTTCGTTGGTTCATATAAATTATATATGCCTTAGTATTTATTAGTAATAAACTTACACTAAGATTATGACTTTAATTATAATTACATCATTAGTTTTAGAAGTAAATAGTATGAATGAATAAAATTCTCGGACGAATGAGCGAATGAACTAAAAATTTAAAAAGTATAGTCTGTATGTTTACATATTAATATTAAATTCACTCTCGCAAGGAAGCTCTATTTCGCATTATATAATATATCAAATAATATGACCTTGCCTTATATTTTCCTTTAAAATTCTATAAAATCAAGCTTTTGAACAAGTTTTAGATAATTTCAATGAGCGCATTCTCTCTAATAGTTATGAATAAATATTAACTACTTGACCTTACGGCACCTCAGGCGGTGAACTAGTTATAGATCGAGTCTATAATTAGACTTCCGGTAAATAATGACCAACCCTATAGTACTAATACTAATACTTTAATACTAAATGATAGGTCTCATAATCAAATTTCATGATTACTAGGTAAGCCGATTAGGGGCCGTCCATAAAGTACGTCACGCTATTTTTGACCATTTTAACCCCCCCTCCCCCTGTCACAAACTGTCACAAATCTCGGAACTAAAGTACGTCACACTTTAGAAAAAATTTTTTGTTTCTTATTAACCAAATAATTAAAATGTAATATAAAACACTGTGACATCACACATGGCCGGATCCCCCTTCCCCCCCTGTCACAAACTGTCACACTTTCTTACACCCCCTCATAACAAAAGCACCCCGGTACATCGCGTCAACGCGCGAACTAAGCTGTCATGTGAAAAAAAAACAACAAACTGTGAAATTGAATTACATACCTCGTATAGAGATAAACTAAAAATGCATTAATTTTATTACGGTATTTTCGATCGATCTGAAATTTTGATACGATGCATTGTTAGGTGAAACGAGTCCCTGTGCCAAATTTCAGCTCCATGGCATTACGGGAAGTGGGTCATTTTTTACTTTTGTTTTTCTGCCCGCCTAAGACAGAGATCACGACAGAGAGAGATGACGACAGACAAGATTTTGAAGTTAATCTAAGGGATTTAATAAAACAAACCCATAAAAACAAAGTTTTTGACTATAAATCCCTTATATATGAGACATAACTAACAGTATTGATTATTTTCAAACATTTACAGACTGAATCTGTCTTAACTCAAGTTTGCTTCATAACCCTGAGGGTGAGAGGTCTGGTCACCGATTCGCTTGACCGAGCTCAGCGTGACACGTAAAATGTAAACAAAAGTGCCCCGGTGCTTCGATGGGTCGCCTCAACGTGTCAACTCAAACTTTCACGTGGGAAAAAAACAATAACAAACCGTGAATTTGAATTACATACCTCATATAAGGATAAACTAAAAATGCATTAATTTAATTACGGTACGTTCGATCGATCTGAAATTTTGATACGATGCATTGTTAGGTTAGACGGGTCCGTGTGCCAAATTTCAGCTCGATAGGATCACGGGAAGTGGGTCATTTTCGACTTTTGTTTTTCCGCCCGCCCGCCCATGAGATGATGAGACGGCCGCGAAGTTAATATAAGGGATTTAAAAAAGAGAGTTTTTTGTGGTTGAAGTTTTTGGAATGTGTGAAGAAGGTCGAACAGTTGAGGTGGATAGTGTGTTGTAGCAGGAGTTCAGCGATTAAAGTTTGTTTTCTGTTAGCAGTGTTGGATTATTTCTTGTGTAATTGGAATTTATGAATCTTGGACCAAGCTGTCAAGAGATAGATACGAGGACGCTTGTGACACACACACAAGACACAAGAGAGTCACACGACGGACAGACAAGGCGAGGCGTGGGATTTTTAAATTTAGGAAAAATAGCTCACTTTAACGAACGGTTTAACCAGTCCTCTTATTTAGAACGGTTAATCACGAGTCTTAAAAATTTTTTAAAACATGACTATTAACCATCACTGTATACATAATTCTATGCAATTTTTTAAATTAAATTTTTTAAAAAAAAATTCACTGAATTGAGGGCATCGCGAAAAAGAGCGGGGGAAGCGGGCTTTGATGCCAGTCATGCCACCATCAGACGACGCAAGGCAAAAACATTCTCTCGTTGGTTCTCAAAGCATAAGGCATATAGGGACTTGCGGTTAACCGGTCTTTTTTCAAATGGCTAACCAGTGCTCAAAAACGATTGGCCTTAACAACCTTAATTTAGTGGTACACCAGCATCCATCAGTATTTTATCAAGGGCGTTTTTTTATATCAATACCGCGAGTAGTATCTTTCAGTGCCACCAAGCTTTTCTTTTAACTCCACGTCTAATGAAACATAACTTTGTGGCGTATCTTGAATATCTGTTGATTCATCAAGAGCCAAACTGAAGGCTACACAGTTCTTTAAATCGTTCCTCATTTTTTAACCACGTTTTTATTAACTCGCTTTCGCTCCTGTGGCATTGTTTGTTGGTGGTTTGTTGGTCCACAATTTTTAAAATCTGCCAACGTAAAATTAAACCACTTCTGATGGTCCTAGAGATCTCAAAATTTTACCACATTGGATGACAATGCTTTGTATCAAAATTTCAGATCGATCGAATGTACCTTTTTTAAATTATTGAACTTTTTAGTTTATCTATATTTTATTATATACTTGCTTTCGTGTCTGTCCACAATTTTTTAAATCTGCCAACGTAAAATTAAACCACTTCTGATGGTCCTAGAGATCTCAAAATTTTACCACAGATAGATCTTGGATGACAATACATTGTATCAAAATTTCAGATCGATCGAATGTACCGTAATTAAATTAATGCATTTCTTAGTTTATAAGCATCACTGCCAGCCTGCGGAAGTTTAATTTCACGTGGCGAGTTCACGCCGTGACCTCATCGCTTTGTTATTAAACGTTGGGCGGGCGCTGATGAGGTGTTTGGTAAAATAAATAGAGGTAAAAAAATATTTTAAAAAAAACATGTTTTTATTAGTGGACTAAAAAGAATAAAATAGAGGTAAAAAAATATTTTTGAAAACCACGTTTTTATTAGTGGACTAAAAAGAATAAAATAAATAAAGGTTAAAAAAAATGATTTTTAAAAACCACGTTTTTATAAGTGGACTAAAAAGAAGAAAATAATTTAAAACTTGTAAGTTCAAGTACTTCGATTTAATATGACTAAAAATTAAAATTATGATGACATCAGTAACTATTATTAATTATTAAACGTTCTTGTTGTAAATCTAAATAACTCTGGAATGTCTACTTTATATGTCATCTTTTAACCAACTTCGCAAAAGGACAAGTGTGTTGACATTATTTGGTTCAAGTGATGAGCGGGTCTAATTGACAATATAACCAGCCAAGCTTAACAAGCATTCACATGGAACTGAGGTAACTGGTATGCACAAAACGGTCTTGGCAAGGAATGACATTATGGGATATCGGTGTTCATTAAATTTCCACCATTGTAGAGGGTTAATGGATTCAGGAACTTTCATCTCCATTTTATAACGCAGTAATTCATCAGAAGAGCTGTTGTCATTTTCTGTCTCTGACTCTGAGTCAGACTCTATTACTGCCATTAGCTTAATACGCTTTTCATTTGGTTTGATAAATAGGCAAAGTGTTAGAACCATGGTATGCAAAATTTATCAACATTTTTAACATTCCAGTTAGTCAATAGTTAAAAACCAAAACTTTCGTGTAATCGTCAGGAAATTTGTTATTATTTAAATTAAATTTTTGACTTCCAATAATTTGTAAGTGATGGGTCAATTAATCGTTAAAAAAAAATTTAATAGTTACAATTTTTTAACGATTAATTGAAAAATTAATAGTTAATTTCTGCAGCCCTATTTTAAACATTAATATATTTTACAATTATTAGCCTATATTCTATATTTATATAACTATTTAATTAATATAGCCTATCCTATATGCTAATTAATAATCCTTACCGTAATTGATTGATATTTACAACAAGAACAAATATTTTCAATGATTTTTATTAGGATAAATTATTTTAATATGTCAATTTGTTTTAATTATTGTGGTCTAACTACTAATAGTAATAGTAATAGCCTAATACATAATTTCAGGATTTATTATTGTAGGGCTTAATACTTAATGTAAGAAATATAAAAGATAATTTTTTTCCCCCTCAGGATTACTAAAGCAGAAAAATATACAATATGGATGAAACAAAATTAGAGGAGGAAGAGGAAAAAAAACCTTTGTTGCTAACTTCTGGTAATAGTACAATTAAATTATCAAAAGATTTTTTTGCAATGTTTTCAGTATTTCATTTTATAAACAGTTTAAATTTGTACATTTAAATAATTTTAGAAAAATTCAATATCATGTCAATGTAAAGCTACATCCATTTATATTTTGATTGAAGATAGTGCCAGATATGATTGGTCCAATCAGCAATCAGTTACAAGTTCTGCATATAAAGATCAGATCGCCAGCTCTTTCAAACCTGAAAGTAGAAGTTCAGAGAATGTTCCTAAGGAAGACATTGTAAATGCTGATGAAGAAAATAAGCGGTTTTCAATCCGTCACTTGCCAAGAAGGAAAAAGCTAGTTGTCATCCTCCTAGTACTTTCTAACTTCTTTGTTGGATGTGGGTTTTCTCTCCTTGCACCATTTTTCCCACAAGAGGTAATCATGATAAATTTCATTTAAAGTTTGTTCAGGGGGCGTCACTAGGGTCTGTGTCCTGAGTGCGTTAGATCATGATGGCACCTCCTAACACCTTACCCCATACACCTTCCCCAAGTCTGCCAGTGCCAAATAACGGGAAAGTACACAATTTTACACTTAGGTGTCATCCCTTGTAATGGTGTCGCGCGGTGTGGTCGGCACCCTTCTAGTGACGCCTCTGAGTTTGTTTATAAATTTTCAAAGGATTTTTCCTACTAATTTGTCATGGGTAATTTAAAAAATTTTAAATAAAAAGTATGACAACAAAGACAAATTTAAGACAAATTTGAAGATTTATTTATTTGAGAGAGTTTTTGAACATCTGAGCAAAACGAGCATGCTAGGCTCGCATGGATAGTGTTTGAAAAATGTTATCATCATCATTATCATAAAACAAGCTTAGTTAACTAAAAAGAACTATCTTTAAAATAGTTAGGGTTTACATCAAACATTTTATAATTATTACGGTTTTAATGTTCAGGATTTATACATATTACCAGGCAATTGATATTTTGTGTCACTGATATTTTTCTTGTTATTAATGTTTGCTTTATGATTTTTTGGTCCTAACAGAAATTTGTAATAGATTTTTTCTGCATTTTTCTAAAAAAAATAAATGTTAAAATAAATTCCTCTAGGCCCACTGTGTTCAGTTCACTATCATCGAAGGAACAATTACCAACAAATTAAAACTGCTCTACTTAGCCCACCACTTGGCTGCACATGTATATCACAAGCATATGAGTGCTGTTTTTGATTTGCCGTTCCCTAGCTTCGGAACTGAATATAAATAAAATTTTCAGTATTATTAATTTTTTTGTCCACGTTTATAATGTTCTTGACAGACTTTTCTCAAAATACTCTGTTCCACAGGCTGAGAAGAAAGGTGTCTCCAACACAGTGACAGGATTGATCTTCAGCTCATTTGAGTTCATGATCTTTATTTCATCTCCAATTTTAGGCAACTATGTAAGTCTCATGAAAGAACTAATAGAAACCACAAAGAAATAATTTTAAATAAGGAATTTGGTTACATAAAAATAAAATAAATTTTTACCTGCTCTGAAACTATAAAACTTTGCTGGTAATTTTACTGTTCTCAATGTAAAGTATCATTTATAGAGAAACCAATGAAATTTGAATGACACTTACAGATGATGAGAGGATAAATTAAAATCTTGTGACTTTAATTTAATTGTGTAATAAATTAAATATTTGTTTGATTTATTACGATTATTTCTGTGAGTGAAGTCCTGTATTCCGCACTGTTCTATTTTATTTAGGACTAACTGATACTTAGATATGAAGAGCTCAAGGGAAGAAACGGCTATATCACATTTTTCTTGTTTTGAGATATCAAAATAATTTGCCATTCAAATAAATTTTGACTCGTGTGAAAAAATAAAAATAAAAAAATGAATATGAATGACTATTTTAGTAAGGAATCTCTGTATTGCCCTTGAAATATAAATATATATTTGGCGAATTCTGATAGTAATTAGTTGGAGAGCTTTCACATAACATTAGTAAGTGCTATCCATAAGGATCTGAGTGAAGCAAATAAAAAATGAAGTTCTAAAACACAGCCAACATTTTCCAATAGATTTTTTAAAGAAAAAAAATAATTTCAGTTATTAAATTTCTCAAAAAACATATGTATAGTTGCAGAAATGTTTGCATTAAAGATTTATTTGCTAACTTTTTGAAATGTATTATTGCAATAAAATTTTGTTATTTCTGGTTCTGTATTTAAACCCATAAAATAGGATTAAATGAATACTTGCAAATTTCATATGCACTTAAAACTTGAGATAGATTATTCAACCTTACATAATTTTCTAATTTTGGAATGATATGTCAATACTTTCATTCACTATGTTGCTATAATCATTTTAGTTGACGCGTATTGGACCCAAGTTCATGTTTATTGTGGGAATGCTGGTAGGTGGATTCTGTGCAATTCTTTTTGGGTAAGTCGCTCAAAACCTCATGACAAATTTTCAATTAATAATAGGTGTATGTATATGTATGTATAGGTATATGTATGCATATTCAATTTCCTAATTAGCCTATATCATCAATATAGATGCAAATGTATCTATTCAATTAGATTAAATGAAAATTTGTGGTGACTTTTTGCTTAACAAAGAAATTAAATTGTATTTATATCAGCACTCTGGATAGATGCCCACCAGGGACTCCTTTCATAATTATATGTTTTGCCTGTCGCTGCATTGAAGCCCTAGGTCTTTCAGCATTTATGACAGCCGGATTCGCCATTATTTCCCATGAATTTCCCAAACATATTTCTACAGTCTTTGTAAGTAGTGAGAAGGATGAAACTATTAACAGGCATGAACAGGAAAACATTTAATATCCTAAATTCCCCTTGTCATCAATACATAAACTATTGAGAGATACAGTTACAAGGTGCAAGAGTTGAGCTCAATTAATACTTGTTTTTAGAATACTGATATTTTTTAGTGCAGTCTTTTCATATTTGTATTTTATATTTCATATACATGTAATCACATTTTTAATGCATTTTTTTAAAAATAGAGGCCAGGAAAATTGTTGATAAACTGTTTTAAAAAAATGTTTTATATGAATTATAAACCTAAATAAACCTTAAAAAAAAACAACTTTTAATTATATTTTTTTTGTTGATATTTTAACTTCAACATTTTTAAGGCCCTTTTAGAAACAGCTGATGGCATAGGTTTAATGGCTGGACCAGCAATGGGTGGTGCTTTATATGAGGTGAGATGTCACTTATTTGATTACTGAAATAGAAACAGTTCATTTGCTCAATTTATAAACTAATGCACTCAGGATAAGTTACCGCTGTAACAAATCATGACCCAAAAATGTTTTGGCCAAAGTAGTTTAATAGTAGCACTAAAATATTTTTTAGGACTTCAACGTTACTAGGAATTGGCTAAGTTTCAAAATCTATATATAAAATCCTAAAACGGTCATTAATTGATTTAGTGCATCACTTCTTCAGGAATGCTGGAGACATGTACAGAGTTTAAACAGAATGAAATATCTACTATTTTCTTTGTTATATTTGAAATTTTACGTTCATTTGTTGAATTTTCATAAACACCAAGTTTGATATTATTTCATTTCCTATCATAAAATACACACTAAGTACATCTTTTCTCAAATTTTTAAGTCTGGTTAACAAGTTTGGACCTTACATTTTGTCAGAATTATTAATCATATTTTCTTCTATATAAGCTTAAATATAAATGTTTCAAGGGTCTGCAGAATTTCATTTGAAGAATGCTGGTGTAAATGATTAGTAAATATGTGTAAATTTTGTTAACTCTCCTTAGCTTGGAGGTTTCGGTTTGCCCTTCTTTGTGATTGGATCTCTGATTCTTACAACTGGAGCTTCCATGCTTCTGTTTCTACCTCAGCCCCAGAGTAAGTGGCCACTCAACACAAAACTGATTCATCAATTCTCTATCCCAATAATCTAATCTTTTACCCAATGATCAAATCTTTACCCCAATAATCAATTCTCTATTCCAATAATCAAAATTTTACCCCAATAATCAAATCTTTACCCCAATAACCAAAGCTATTTCCCAATAATCAAATCTCTTCTTTATGAATCAAAATCTTTTACCTTTTCCTCAAATCTCTTGTGATATTTATCAAATCTCTTTAATCAAATCTCCTGTGATATTTATCAAGTCTCTCTAATCAAATCTCTTGTGATACTTATCAAATCTCTTTAATCAATCTCTAGTGACATTAATCAAATCTCTTTAATCAAATCTCCTGTGATATTTATCAAATCTCTTTAATCAAATCTCCTGTGATATTTATCAAATCTCTTTAATCAAATCTCTTGTGACATTTATCAAATCTCTTTAATCAAATCTCTTGTGACATTTATCAAATCTCTTTAATCAAATCTCTTGTGATATTTATCAAATCTCTTTAATCAAATCTCTTGCCCATTCATCAGATGCTCTTATCACAGAAAAGTTTTTGTAGTCTCAGTTACTTATATTTTTTCACCTAATTATTTCTTACAATTCAGAAATTGTCTTTAGATTAAAATTTTTTTTTACACATGGAATAAAAAACATGTCGAAAATGCTCAATAGGGCATTTTATTTCCAACTATTTAAATATATTAAATTTGCATCATTAACAACAAAATATAATTCTCCTTGTTTAATACCATCCCCAGGCCAACATGAGGAGAGAAAAGTCAGCATTTTCTCCCTATTAAAGAGTCCCATGATATGGTTCACTGGTCAGGCCATTGTTGTCGGTTCGATAGGAATTTTGTTTTTAGAACCAACCTTGTCCAAACATTTAGAGCAGGTCAGTTCAAAATATGTCAGGGCATTTTTGTGGCTTGTATAGGAATTTTGTTTTTAGATCCTGCCTCAATTATATTATTGCCTTATTTATACATCACTGTCAGCTTTGAGTTGCCAGATGAAGGGCTAGTTGATAAAGGATTACCTGGTCAAGGAATAGCATACCAGATTTTTTTTACAGCACTTATTGAGCTATTTGTCATGAAATAAAATTATGTAATTTACAAACCAGAAATCATATTGCAGTTGCTTATCCTTTGTGAAAAACATCTTAAAGACACATCCAAACTCTCTCTTCTTAATAAATTAATTAATATGAAAATTTAAAAAATATGACTTTAATTATGAGATATGTTGGCTTGAAATAACCCCTCAATTGACAGTGGCGGCAATGCATAAACATCCCACTCTGAACTAAAAATCCCTTCATGAAACGCAATTTATCAGCATAAGAATGTCAATTAGTGTAGTGCTACCTTCGCTTTGCTCACCACACATTTTTCTAGCTCCTGAATTATAATAATATTTAAACGGCACCCTGTCAAAAGAACGCACAACAAAAGCGTGCTGAAAAAAAGAGTGTAATCATAAGAGCGCTGCCAAAAGAGCACAGTACAGACATAGGAGCGCAAAAAATTAAAGAAATAGACACAGGAAAATTAACTCAGATCAGATACCATCACAATTTTATGGCAACAAATTACACGATACAGATCAACTGAGGTCCCCAAAGGCTATTTAATAACTCATAAAAAAGTTTCTACATTTGGGACTAAAGCTAGAATGTAAATTTGAAATGTCTCAAAATGGTTGGCTGTTCAGACTATAAAGGTTTTCTTTAATTTATAGCTGCATTTATTTTTGTAAGTTTTTGGCCATACCTCATTGGTATTCCATCAGTAAAACATTAGCACAGGTTAGAACAACCACCTACATTGTCCTACAATCTTCATCTGCGCTCTTATGTCGGCGCTCTTTTGTCCTGCACTCTTTTGATGGGTCTCCTATTTGAACACCTCTTATACTTATAGACTAGACATTTATTACATCAACTTTTGAATTTATGTCAAGCAAAATAAAATATGCCCTTAAAGGTTTTGCAGTAATTTTTAGAAACTGATTTAGGGCAGGTTTTATGAACCATTATTAAAATAATATATTAGTTTAACAGATAGACAAACTTATATGCTACTAAGAGAATTATGTATTTGTTTGTATTATTTGATATAATTTGATTAAATATTATATATTATGCATTGTTCAAAGCAATAATTTTAACTTCCAACTTCCAGTTTGACTTGTCCACTGCAATCATAGGTCTGATATTTGTTATCTCTCCTGGGCTCTATGGTATCACATCTCCCATATGGGGCTACATCAGTGATTCCAAGGTATATGGTACTATCTCTATGTATGAAGTGAAACATGTGTTATTAGTTTTCAAGTATTTTTACATCATTTGTGATACATTGTTTTAAGGCCCCACGATTCACAAAGAAATTGCATTGAATACAAGACTGTTTTTAAATAGTTTAATGTCATAATCTAATTTATATGATAATTAGTCTTATTTTATATCTAAGCTATTTAGTTTTTTAAATTGTGCTTTTGGCATACATTTAATTAATTATATTATTTTTAAAAATATATGTATATATATTTATATACACCTATTTTATATTACTTTTACACTAATAAAATTTGAAATTATAAACACAAGTTTGTGGTTTAATTTTATTATGATTTCTTCAGTATCAATAAACTTGTTAAGTCAAGTACAAAGGAGTATTTGTTCATCTTTGCTAAGTGCACTAATGACCCTTGCTTCTCTTTTACATTTCTAGAATTTACGTGGTTCTTTGATATTCCTGGGCAACTTCATGTGTGGAATAGCATTTCTGTTTGTTGGTCCTAGTCCTTACCTCCCTTTCCTTCCAGAGTAAGTGAAAGTTACACATTCAAGTTGTGAATTAGTTTATCTCGGCAAATGTCATTAAAAAATTATTTATTCAGCTAAATTTCATTTGTCTTCATTTTCATTGGGATATTTCCTGTTTACTATCTAAAGCATTGCTACTTTTATTTTTGTTTTCAGAAAGCTTTGGGTTATAATAGTTGGGCTTGTTATCATGGGAGTATTTATTTCTCTGGCTATCGTCCCCACCATGAATTGTTTGCTGATTGGTGCCACGTAAGTACATCATCCTTGATATTGGTGATTATAGACTGTTGTATAAATATACTATAACGAAATCTTATCTTGGTCACAAATTCATTCCCCACCTTATTCAATTTTACAATATTAGTTTTGATTATTTATTTATAAAAATTTTATTTTTGGTCAAACCTTAAAATCATATTTTACCTAAATAATATGCTATTTGTAATCCTGTTTTTGTCCAGGGAGCTTGGTTTTGAAAACAACTTAGATACTTACGGGGTTGTGGCTGGCTTGTTTAATTCCATATTTTGTTTGGGGTAAGTTCATCAATAAAGTAACATCCTTTGAAGTTTGATGATTAAATAAATTGGCTTTTATCAGAAGAAAATTATCTGTATTACATGTATTCTTACATTTCCAAGGCACTGTGTTTAAGATTCTTAAATTACAGCATTGTGGCTTATTCAACAATCAAGTCTGTGATCTGTGCAACTACTTATTTTATTTTCCTTTCTCTATACATTTATATTTACTATGAGTCCCACTGATAAAACAGTGATCCACCAGCATACAGCCTGCAATGCGTAAACAAATGCAGCCACACTGGTCACGATTTCAAACAATATTATCAAAACAAGGATGTCTAACTGTTTCAATGTTCCATATACAGTGTGTAATAATAAACATCTTAGTCTTGTAGATTCTAGCAATGTGTCTTTTCTGTAGATGTCCAGAGAGTGTCCCAACCTCAAGGTGGCCGGCTATCACCTAGTTCATCTAGATTTTCTATTTCTGATTATGGATGTTTTATTTTTATTTAAATATTTTTAAAAAAATGTTTTTTATTGAAAAATTTTCTCATTTATTATGCTGTAGTTTATATTAAAAAAGTATTATTCAGTTAGTTGATTTTTATATTATAAAAAACAACTAATTCCTCTGTCCAGGTCATTCACAGGACCTATGTTGGGGGGCATTCTGATAGAAGAACTGGGCTTCAGATACGGAGCCACTGTTGTAAGTGGCATCTACATTTTTGTGGTAAGTCTGTGGTCATGGATGAACAAAACACTAAATCTAGTTGACAGCAATTGCTGTGCATGTTAAATATTAGAATGTTATCCCTGGTTCAAGCAAAAACCTCCTCACATTTCCCTTACACATAAATTTCAAGGAAAAAAATTATTTCAGGATCAGTTGAAAAGATAAATTGGTCTGATCACTAAATAATGTACCTATTAAAATACTGAGTGATGAAGTGATATGCTCTACCTTGCACAAAGCTTTGCTCTCCCATATTACCTTTGTCAGTAATGCTTTATTATAGTTGACTGTTCAAAGCTGTCTCCTGCACTCATGTTGTTACTGATATGGAGTAATATAGTGTACACCCTAGTAGTTGTCTGCTATACATTGCATGTATATTTATTATAAACTATTTATTGTGAAGTGAAGTGCTTCCTGTGTCTCATTCTTTTTGGTTTGTATCATCCACCCTACCACCAACAAATGGAGCATACACTATACACAAGTATATTGAATAGATGATGTGAAAAATCAAAATTTCTCTTTAAACTTGTGGATCTTTCCAAGTAATATCTAGAAACAGTAGTGGATAGAAGAACAGAGCAAGCAACATAATTATAATCCATAAGGCATACAATTCCAACTTGGAATTATAACACAATAATAATTTAATCCATCACTCGTATAGACATTGGGATAAAATCACTTGTCTTGTCCCGTTAGCAACAACAAACACATACACATCCTCCTTCCCATCTTTAATTGGGGTGTCGACTGGGCTGGGTCAGTAATATACAAGATAAGAAGATAAGTCTGATGAGATTATTTTTTATATATTTCCAGATGTTCAGCTGCGGGTCCTACTTTTTGTATCGCTTTCTAAGTAAAAGGCCCGCCACACCGGTGCCCCTCAGCATCCATTATGAGAGCATCAAATCATCAGATGAGGAGACCAACAACCTGACAGAAGACATACCAGAAGTTTGACAAGTGTTCAAGTCACTATTATTAATGTTTAAGTTATTCCTAAGACCTTATTTGTACCACTTGACAGTTTACTAGAATTGGTTTTTAAGATAAATTGTATCCAAAATTGTGTTGTACCTTGCTGATCTCAAAGTTATAAATCACATATTATTTAAAGTGTATTTTTCCAATAATTTAAAAATGTATGAATAACCAGGCCTGCCTATAAGTGGGAGATAAAATTTCATATTGCTAGAATGTAACTCACGAACAGCACTCAAAATACTTGTACAGATTTGCTAAGACAAGACTAATATACAGTTTGAGTTTTCTTCATACACTGACATTTCTTTGCATTAATAACCAGTGAAAACCACTCCTGTCCTTGCCAGCTTCTCTGGGAGCTGTCTGGCATTATCAATTTTCTTTTCCCTAAATTTCTGCCATAGGTTTCTTTTTGTTAATCTGAACTTTCATATTTCTTATTTATGGAAAATGAACTTTCATTATAAATTTTATATGTAAGTGATAAATATATCTATGATTTTTTTAGATGTCTAAACACAACTTATTGTTTACAAGGATGAAAACATGCATTGGGTGGGCCTGTAAAAAAATAATTACAGCAGAGAATTTTTAAAAATAATATAATTTTTATTATCACGTAAGTTCTTTGATCAGTTTACAAATATTCTAATCTTACAATCAAATGGTATCTGCCAAGAAATCAAATGACCAAATATTTTGAAATACAGCAAATGCCAGCACAGAGGCTCAAAGCCGCGACTCTCTATAGTCTCGGTACGACAGCCCAGCGCGCTACCTGCTAGACCACCACCCCCCGTTTATTTTCCTCGTCTGAAATAAAAAATTAATTCTTTGTCATTCCTGTCAACTTCAACAGAATTAGTTTGATTAGTGCTTTATTTTGTTTAAGGTCAAATGCTTTTTGATCATAAAATGTTACCAAATAATACAAGATAATTATTCAGAGAATTTTTTAGAATCAGCCTTAACAATGCTTTAAAATTATATGACCTTGAAAGATCCCAAAAATGTTCATGTTCTCTCTGGACTTTTTTTATGCAGATGTTTACATAGACTCGCATTCTAATGTTTTTAGGACTTATTTGGGTTTCAACAATAAAGTTTCACTCAAATTCTGTTAGTAGGACATTTTTACTCTGGGTGTAACAACACAATTAATGTGTAAATAATGAAAATCGTAAAGTATAAAGGTTATTTACTTTATACAATGTTCAAGAATTTAGAGTTTCATTTTTGTAAGTGCATGTAATTAGTTTATATATATTTATACATTTTTAGCAAAGTAATTACAGGGCTTGCTAACAGGGCTCCTCTGTCTACTTGGCACCTAAAATCTTAGAAATGCTCTGTTCTCAATTATAGTTATTGATATTGTCTAAAAAGGGCTCTTTCTTCTTGGCTTCATTCAAGTGGGTTAAGACTGTATTTCAGGGGTAAGCGGACCCCATTTGGGGTAAAAAGGGAATTCTTGGGGGTAATGCAGACTCATTGGGGACAACGCTCTCCCAAACCCCCGAGTCGCGTTGGCCGGACCTCACGCCCTCTGGGGTAACGTCAACATAAACTTTTATATTTTGGGTTAATGGACAAAAAAATTCACCAATCCCTGCTGTTATCTCCTCAGAGTGACAAACATTTGATTTGACTTATGTTCATTTTATTCTCTTGTAACTTGTAACCCCTTTTTTTTGTGTGTAAAATTTTTGTACTGTGGCTAATTTTTAAATTGTACATTTCTAGCAGCATTTATTAATGGTGACCCAATCGCACAAAATTTATTTTTGTAAGGGCTTTCAATATATTCACAATTTTAATTCAGTTAATTGTTTTTAGAGATCATTTATAATACCGGTACTTTAATTTATTTTTGAGTTGCCATATTCTGATGATATGACAGTCTGACATATGATGACATATTTTGATATGATGACAAATTTCATACATGTCATCTTTATGGTTTACCCCATCCTGTTTTTTGTTTTGTTTTTTTAGCACTTACCATGTTCATGGCTGTACATTAGTTTTCATGGTTTTTATCTGGATTTTTAAATAGAAACACAAGCTAAAACACTGTAGCTATAATTTAACCTTCAAACCCCTCAGTTCGAAATCTCTGATGCCACAAAGTTTAGGAATGGTAGGAAATTGAAATATAGAAACTGATAGTGTTTTTATTGCTCAACAGCATGTACTACAATATAGACTACCAGCCCTAAGTCTACAGTGGCTGCGGAAATTAACAATGTCTCCTCTTGTTCAGATTTGCACAATAATCATTAACATAAATTCTAAACATTTGATAATGGTACAAAGTTTGGTGTAATTCTTTTCATTTTTGTCCTGTTCAGTTATTCATGCTGTTATACTGTTATAAATTTTTTGTGGACATTATAAATAGGCTTTGATCTGGGTGTATGGCACGTATGGATATTCTGACATTATGCTATAATCTCACATGCCGTGTGCTGAGATTGTGAAATATTTTAACATTATTCCTTACACTGACATGACCCTACTGTTGACGGTACTTCCATTATATCACTGTGTTTTACAAAAGAAATAGATGATGTACTTTGTTACTGTTACTTATTACTGGCCACTTCTTGTTATCTACCCCTGTAAGCAATACTACTATTTATTTATTAAGTATCTGGATCCTTATTTTAATATTATTGATAATTGCTTATGTTTCCCTTGTAAAGATATGAATTTTTTATATTCTGATTGTGCAAATGATTTAGTGAGATTGGAGGAATATTTTCAGTGGGCATCCTAGACTATGTGACTGGCAACCCCATCAAACTTTTTCACATAGCCCTCATTGGCCAGACCAGAATTTTTATTATATCTAAATTATACTGTTATGACTAATAATTAGATATATTTTATATTTATTTATATTATAATTATAGTATAATTTTATTATACTATTTAAGAATTAAAGATCACTTATTAATATTCAATAAAAATTAATATGTGAACAACTGCATCATTGACCTTAGAGCTTTTATTTAGAGCTGTGTTTTATTTAAAAAATATTTCTTAGTTAGATGTTTAGTCTAATCCATTATTAATAGAAAATTATTATACACAAGCCGTTTCACAGGACCTTGCCATTTAGGGTCCTCAATGGATTCTCACTGACCCCAAGTGAAACTGACACAGTGGTCCAGGGATAAGGCAAATATTTAGTTGAAATTCTAGAGTGTATAATATTTTGTTTTATTTGAAGTATACATGAATGAAAGTTTCAACATTTTTTTACTTTTTTGTCTTTAGGATTCAAATCTAAAGCTGAGAATGAACAGAACATGAACACGTCCACACCAGCAAGTGCAATCTGATCTTACTTTTATCTGTTACAATTATACTGGTAACATTTCAAATGGAGATCCCAATTTAAAACTTACATTTTTTTTTGTTGACACATCAATTGACCCTAGGTCCTAGGTGCAATGCCTCCCCCCCCCACACACACACATGCACAAATAAAAACGAACAAATCAATTTATTAAAACATAAAACATTCCCAGTAAAAAAATATGTCGTATGGTTTTTGTTGTTTAGAGATGTCTGCATGGTTGACCCCTTCTTGTCTAGAGATGTCTGCATGGTTGACCCCTTCTTGTCTAGAGATGTCTGCATGGTTGACCCCTTCTTGTCTAGAGATGTCTGCATGGTTGACCCCTTCTTTCTGTTTTCTTGCTAATATTTATTGAGACTGATATTTATTCATCCTTTATTTCACCTCTAAGTGGTAATCAGAAATAAGCTAAACTAGACATAAGCAGCCAAGCAGAGGCGAAAACTTACCAACTATAATACTCATTGAAATATTTAATGCAACGTAATTTGGATCTAAATCAATAATAAATTCTTTTTGTTTGTTAATGGTCTAAAAAAATAGAGTTACCACAATGTAAACACATAATTTATATATTGATTATAGTCCCCTTTTCAGACCATGACGGCCTATGGGGCAAGTGAAGTAGCGTTCACAAGTTTCATTGAGCCACCACTAACGAGCAGGGGATTGTGTGGCTAGCACAATGCCCCGGGGGCCTTGCCAGTACCGGGACTCGAACCCTTTACTCGAATTTTTCCTCGGTTCAAATGATTATTCTGTGATTATACATTGCCTCTATTCAACTTATACCCCTGCTTTGCCCTGATTAATTAAAATCCAGAGTCTATACTATATAAAGTCAACAGGGAAATTTGTTAAATGCAAAACTAAGGGGCTTAACATACAGAGTTTTTATTGAAATGTTGAACTTCAAGAGCAAGGATTCTAAATAATAATGAATGTAAATATGAATAGAATCCAGTCCGATATTAATATTTGCTTTTAAGAAGGACTCTCAGGACTCACTGTCCTGACAGAATTAATAACTGAAATTGTGACAGCGGATAAGGCCAATAGAGCAAGATATTCTCCAGAGACGATGGTGATAGATTGGCCATAAGCTACAAAAAACTGCTTCCAACACAAGGCAAGCTCTGAAACGGAACCCTCGCAGAAAGCAAAACAGAGTCCGACCAAAAAACACTTGGCGCCGAGATGTAGATGCAGGCATCAAGAGACTTGGCAATACCTGGAAAAAGCTGGAGAGACTGGCCCAGGATAGAGATGCCTTGAGGATCATTGTAGGCAGCCAATGTCTTTGGAAGGATCTCAGATGTTGACGATGATAGACAGCTGCTTCCCATGGACGAGAAGGCAAAAGAAGTAGAATTAATGTAAAGAAAAATTAAATGAAACAATTGGTATAGATTTAAGTTTCCTTTGTTCTCATTGGCTGAAATAACTAACAAAATTGTGGAAGTAATTAGACTTAGAAACAACATGGCTATGAAACAGAAATATCTATGGATTTTTTTTTACATTATAATTTGCATCATACAATTACAACAAAATCTTATACTCAGGATAGTAACCGTCACATGCTTATGTACTTAGGTTGTAACCATCTCATATTTAGGACAAAGCACCATGACATGCCTTTATGTACATCGGTTTACCATCACACACATACTTTGGGTAAGGCACTGTCCCAAGTCAAAGTCCTGCACGAAGTGCATTATTGTAACATATTCATGTCATTTAGTGTTACCCTCTGATATGGTGTCCATAGGTTTATACCAGCATATGTGCATGTCTTAGGTGTCAGCCTCTCATATGACATTGATAGGTTTATACCGCCACATTTCCATGTCCTTAGGTTATGCTGAGATGAGCCATGTTCTATGACTCTTAACTAGTGAGACAATCATATTCATAACTAGGTATTTTAAGTTTTTTACATTCCGATATTTCATTATAGTTTCCTTTTAAAAACTTGATTAACAGTTTAATATTTTATTTCATTAAATAAATCTTCCAATATAAGCTAATGCTATTTCAAAGTCATGTCCATAAAAATATTTATACAAAAAATGTATTTATTTACAGCCAATAAAGAATAGAAAACTTAATTATTCATAACAAGTGATCAGCAAATCCAAATAAGGTATTTTATGGAAAGTGTAAATATATAGTCCTTCTCTATGGCATCCGTCCATCCTCATGGAATGATGGCGTTTACTCCTGCTCCTCTGCACCCCATCCCCTTTCTCCTCACTCCTGGCTGTGAGGGATGCTTCCGCGACTTGAATGCCCTCACGCACTTTTCCGGCCAGAAGGTGCGCTCCTCGGCCATGGTCTCCCACGTTTTATGGTCAATCTGCGCCAGGGTCATGTCTTTCTTGCAGACATCCTAGAAGCGCAAGCAGGGGCGACCTATTTTCCGCATACCACTTGCCAGCTCGCCGAAAAGCAAGGCTCTTGGAATGCGCTCCGAGCTCATCCTGCGGACATGACCCAACCACCGCAGGCGCCTCTCACTCAGGATTGAGTGCATACTCAGTATATGACTCCTTATGAGTACCTCGACATTCGTGATCTTGTCCTGCCACTTGATGTGCAGAATCCTGCGCAAGCATCGTAAGTGGAAGCTGTTGAGTTGCTTTGTTTGTTTGGCGTAGGTCGTCAAGCACTCGCTACCATAAGGAGTGTGCTGAGCACGCAGATCTGGTACACAGTGATTTTCATCCTATATGTGAGCTGTGCATTGTTCCACACTCTTTGATTCAGCCTAGCCATTAAAGATACAGCTTTGCCGATTCTGGTTTCTATTTCCATTTCCAGAGAGAGAGAGAGAGAGAGAGAGAGAGAGAGAGAAAGAGAGAGAGAAAGAGAGAGAGAGAGAGAGAGAGAGAGAGAGAGAGAGAGAGAGAGAGAGAGAGAGAGAGAGAGAGAGAGTGTGTGTGCTTGTGATGTTACTGCCAAGGTAGGTAAAATCATCGACGACATCCAATGTGTTTCCCTCAATGGAGATTACTGGGAAGTAGTCTGTGCCTTGTCTCATAATTTTTGTCTTTTTGAGGCTTATCATTAAACCAAAATCCTTGCATGCCTCTGAGAGCTTATTGACCAAAAGTTGGAGTCCTATCTCTGTATGTGAGGTAAGGGTTGTTTCATCCGCAAAGAGTAACTCTCTGATTAATACAGTTTCCAGTTTTCTCTTCGCACGGAGCCGGCTGATGTTGTATAGATTTCCATCCGTCCGGGTATGGATGTTCACACCCTCGAAGCAGTCCTCGAAAGCATGTCACAGTAGCATCGAGAAGAAGATACCGAAGAGTGTTGGAGCCAGTACACAGCCCTGTTTGAGTCCGCTACAAACTGGGAAAGGTTCTGAGGTGGCACCATCGAAGAGCACTGTGCTGTTCATATTGGTGTGGAAGGACTCGATGATGGAGAGAAGCCGCGGCGGACATCCTATTTTTTTCAAATATCCGTAGCAGACCTTTGCTGCTGACCACGTCAAAAACCTTTGTTAAATCTATGAAGGCAACGAAGAGGGCTTTCTGTTGCTCCCGACATTTCTCTTGTAGCTGACGGAGTGAGAAAATCATGTCCATGGTTGACCGGCCAGCCCAGAAACCGCATTGTGATTCCGGGTAGAAATTTTGTGCCAGAATTTGCAGGCGTGCAAGGATCACTCTGGCAAAAACCTTTCCCACAATACTCGGTAAGGAGATGCCACGATAGTTATTGCAATTGCTGCGATCACCTTTGTTTTTATAAAGCGTGACTATTTTGGCGTCACGCATATCCTTTGGGATGTAACCGCGTTCCCAGCAATCGCATATGAGTTCATGCAGAGGCTTCAGTAGTGCTGACTTGCCGTACTTAAGGACTTCTGCAGTAATGCCATCGTTACCTGGGGCCTTTCCATTGCTCAGATGATCGATAGCCCCACTAAGCTCCTCTAATGACGGTGGAGCGTCAAGCTGATCTAGAACTGGTAGATCTGAGGTTTTTTTCTATGGCAGTCAGTTACTACATTCTGTGTCGCATGGATGTCATTGCAATAGAATAAAATACCATATTCTTTAAAGGAAGGAATAATGAAGGACATGATGGGGGAGCAAAGTTAGAATAGAGAGTTGATTTACAATTAAATGTTCCTAACTGCAATTTCAACATAGCTAATTATTGTTTTCTTGATCGTTTTTTGGCTTTAACTTAAGGTACATCGTGTGCTTCCTAGACTTAGGTGGATCATAAACTATTCATAGATGAAAAGGTTATTGAAAATCCCCACCCACAATTGAAATTCTCGTAATGTAATTTTAATGTTCTAACTTTGCTATTTATCGGCAGAGACTACGTTAGCTGTTACATTAATTGGCACCTGGCGATAACACACGAATGAAAAGCCTAGTAGCCTAGTACCAGTAATAACGTTATGACTATTTAAAAATACTTGCTGCCAATGCCAAAGTAACTTTATAATTTATAGACAGTGTATGTGGGCTCCTATTCAAGCGAACACTAATTTTATTTTAATCAACAAAACTTTTATTAAACTTCCAATGCCTGGCGTTAGTTTATACTTAAATTTTGTAATTCATACTCCTTATGATCAAATGATGATAAAACTTAAAAAAAATAATTTATACATTCGTTAGATTTAGATTTTAGATCGAGGTGAATAAAATAAATTGCGTATAGTCTGCTAGTTTTAATAGATTTTACGAATGACTTCCCTTTAATTAAAAAATTGAAAAGTGATGTTTTATATTCGCCCAATACAAACACCCACAACTTTCTTCGACGATGAAACTTTTCAGTGGTGAGTTGTTTGAAATTGAAAATAAAGAGGCATACTAATTAATAATAAATAATAGTACATTTTACTTTGACAAACTTTGTACACACTCAAAGCGCATAGTTTAATGTGCTTGCTTGATGCATAAATATATCATAAACTTACATCATTCGCCTTTTCATACAGGTCCCAAATAAAAAAAACAATTTAATTATTATAATATTATAATCTCTTTTTTTTAAAACAGACAACGATCTCCACATTCACCATCTTGAGCGACGGCCAGTAATTCATTCAACCTCAGCCCAGTCCAATCCTTTATGTTGTCAAGCCAACTTTTCCACTGTCAACCTCTTCGCCGGCCCCCTTCTACAGTACCTTAAAGGATGATTTTTGTCAGGCTTTCATGTCGCTGCACATAACCGAGCCAAACCAGCTTGCGTCTCTTAATTGTCCCAAAATGGTTCCTTGAAGGCCCGAAATGGAGGTTACTCTGTCCTAGACATACTCATTGGTCTTGTGTTCTAGTTAAGAGATCTGGAGAATTTTTCTCATGCGTTTGTTTTCAAATGCCTGCAGCTTGCTCTCAGTGGTTGCCAATAGAGTCCAGTCTCAAAATCCATACAGGACAATGGTTTTAACGAGAGATGTATTTTACACACAGTTAAAAAAAGGCAAATTTTCAGTGCTTACTCATGAATGAAAAGAACGATTTCAGGAGAACACTTTCACTGAAGGGCCGTCCATAAATGACGTCACGCGTCGTCACAAAAACTCAGACCCCCATCCAATACGACGCACAAAGCTGTGCCCCCCCCCCATAAAAGCTAATTTTATATTTGAAAATGAGCATGTTTCAAATCACTTTTTTGTCATTTAAGTATGTATTTAATGCAAGACTGCACTCTTATATCGTAACACACGTGAAGTCCTGTAAAACTTCATAAAATGATATGCAGAGATCAAATATTTAAGTGGAACTTTTAATTAATGTTGCGAGTTTTGATGTGACGTCACATTTTTCAAACACCCCTCTCCCCATCGTCACAAATGTGTGGACCCCCCTCCCCCCTAGGTGCTTGACATCATTTATGGACGGCCCCTTATTGTAATTCATCCCTTTGTATGGACTATGGACAGACTCATTGTCTCCTTACGATATGCTCCTTATCTTGATCTCGCCTCTTACTTCATCATCCTTATAACAAAAACAAAAGAAACAATCATCCTAGGACATTTAAAACAACAACAAACAAACAAACAAACAAACAAAACAAACAACAACTCAATTCTTGATTTTTATTCCAGACTTGAGACTGATGATAAATAAATTTGAAAATACAATAAGAACTCTTTGCAGCAATCACCAAGCACAAACATGAAGTTAATTGAAAAAAACAAACAAACAAAAAAACAATCAAACTAATAATCAATCCCCCACCACCCCCCCCCACAAAAAAGAAAGAAAGAAAGAAAGAGAGAGAGAAAATGAAATCCTGAACAAATCTCGCCACTCTAGAGACATTTTAACTGTTGTTTTGCTATGTTAAATAAATCCTCGTTACACGTGCAGAAAATGTGAGAAATACAAAGATTTAAGAATATAATTTAAAAAATAAATATTTTCTTCCTGTCTGTCATTCGGCTGTGGACAAAGCAGGAAAACGAACCACTATGAACATTCAAAACTCTAATAAAATGCAAGACTAGACATAAGAGTCAACTTATAAGTTATCAAAATACAACACTTAGATAGACATGGGCCATGGGGATAAAAACACTTTCTTGTTCCGTATGCAGGAACAAACACATACAAATGCTCGTTCTTCTCGTCCGGAATTCGGACGTGGAGTGGGTTGCCTGAGGAAACAAGGAAAACCAACACTATATCAACATTTAAATTTAAAACTCTAATAAAAATGCAAGACTAGATATAAAACATGGAAAAGCGTAGGTAGCAATAATTTTCTTTTGTAAAGAAGGAGCGTCTGTAAAAGATATTAATAAGATGATAACTTTTAGACAATAAATTAAAAATGTTAGACCGCATTGGCACATGTGACAAACAATGCAGTTGCATTGTATTTTATCAGAATTAAAAAACATAAATAAAAGGAACAAAATCAATTCTAGGCCATTTCATCATTAAACTTAAGATCTATTTAAATGTCGAACAATTATTTTAAGGGTGGGTTATTCAAAAGGGCTAATATAGTCGTCTACACCGGATTCGCTCTTTTGAGACACAATTTGTTATTCAATTTTTGCTCGAAGTTCAAATAGTAAAATACAGTCATAATGGTGGAATTTCAAGTTCTACGCTGTGCTAAATGCACAATTTTTCAAGTTATGCAAGTCACCAAATCATCTAAATGGAAATGTAAATTATGCGGGGAAAAACAGTCATTTATTAAGGTTTTTAGGAACATAATTTTAATTTATCTCTTTCTCTTAGACTTAGTTAAGTTATAGGCCTAGTTAATAAGTTATAGTATAGTGAGTCTTAGTCGGCTTAAGCAAAGAGAACGGTGCCCTCAGTGGCATAACAACGGGTTGGCATCGGGGCAGTTGCCAAGGGCGCCAGCTCAAAAGGTCGCCAAAAAATCTTTAATTTTAAATTTGTATTAAATAAATACAGCTGAACCTCTCTACAGAGGCGTAAATAGGTTTTTGGCGCCCTTGGCTAATTTATTTTTGGCGCCCTTGATAAATTGACAAGTTACAGCTTTGCGATTTTTTAATTTGTTAGAAAAAAATAATTGAATTTCTCTTGTTTTATTTATGACAATAGTTACGTAGTCTGACAGTGACAGTCATACAACGTGAATATAATATAAACATGCATAAGACAGAAACAATACTAATTTGCAGTTTGTTATTAACTAAATAATACCAAATAAATAATAGTAAAGAATGATTACATTTTTTGGTACTTGTCTGTTATCCGACCACCAAAAGAAAAATATTTTTTGTGTGGTAAAAACATGGCATAACGTTTGATTTAATTAACAATTAATAACGTCACATGTAATTTAACAATGAATATAGTCAGCTATGGTTAATGTTCCATTATCCCGGCACTTTCAGCACTTCTATCGTTCACAGCCAACATAAAACTTTCTCCGGTGTTGCGACTGATGCCGCCAAAAACCCACTGCTGTGGCAGCTGCCTGCCCATGTGATTTTTACGTCTTGTAAAGAGGCTTTCGTCTATTTCAACTATAGTGTTAGGTCCTCCAATAATTACAGGGTTATGAAGAAGAATGTCTGCACATACCTCGTGCATGTACATGTTCCAATCGATCACAGCACATTTCGAAATATACAAAACTCATCTTTAAAGAACTTGATGCTAGTCAGCTCCTTGCTCTAACAGTAGATGAATAGTATGACTTGTCTGTAAGTGTAAGATAACTTCGATCCTTGTATCCATGTATCGCGTCATACATGGATCATCTCTCTGCAACCCCTACGACTGCACCGCAAGAGATCGTGTGTATCGCTCAACGACAGTACCATAGCATGATTGTTGGCACATATGCGTGGATTGTGTAAAATACCACGCTGCTGTGGAAAAAGAACGCTGCTAGGTTTGTCGTATACGATAGCTGATAACTGAAGTAATTTCATCCCTTTTAAAAAAAAATAATCAAGATGTCTACTTTAATATTTTGTTGCCAACAAAAAATAAAGCATTTCTTTTGGTGGTCGGATAACAGACAAGTACCCATTTTTTAAATATTATTTTTGTTGTTTTTGTTCTTGTAATACAGCTTAACAATAATTTTAAAATGTATTATTCTTTCAAATCTAAAAAATTTACTACAGTGTATATAATTTTTAATTGAAATTAACTTTTAGCTTTTTAATTTTCTTTTAAATTTTAACACCACTAGATTCCCCATCTTCTGCACACAATTTTTTCTTCTTCAAATAAAAAAGTCATTTTGATTTTCATTCTGTAGTGTTATGGTCGTGGAAGCGGTGCAGACTGTAGGCGACATGTCCAGAAGCTCAACACACTTCAAGGACAGATTGATGAGACTAAAGAGGACATCTGCCTGGTGCCACCACATTCATTCCCTGATATTGTCAATTCTAATGATAATCATAATAAAGATGATACAAGCTCTGATTATATGCCTCTTAAAAAGGTAATAATTAAAATGCAGAGGGATCTAACTGAGCTCTTTCTCAAAAACATTTATTCAATGTTATGTTTGAAGTAGCATGGCTAAGAATATATAATTTTTTTTTGCAATAGTTGTATATTTTATCTAATACTTAAAGATTTTACATATATTTTCTATTTAAAGAGTCGCTGGTCTCATTTCTTGGAACATAACATACAAAATGAAGATGAGTCTCATTTTGAAAGTAGAGTCAGTATGCACTGCTCTGAGGCAGGCCCAGATCTTGATTCACCTAATTCTCATGTTACCAATTTCTACAAAAGAAATGAGAGAAAAAGATTACTAATGAGCGATGGGTAAGATACATGATTTGTATTAAATAAAAACTCATTGGAATGACTGCCACAGCACGACACTTCAGTCTACAAATAATATATTTTTTTGCTCTTATGTTGGTTAGAATTTAAATAAAAGAAAATATTATTTAGGCCTAGTCTCTTTAAGTACTTTAACCAAAAGAGTTATGTATTTAACTGTTTCAATAAGTCAAAATTTAAATAGAGTTTTTTTGTCAGGCTCTAATTTAATTCAGTGACAATTTAATTTTTTAAAAATGACTTTTTTCGTGTGTATATCTTTCTAATAACATGTAAAAAATTTCATTTAAAAAATCAAGCTTATCAAATAAATATATTTTTTTACTAAAGAAGATTTACATTACTTTTGACAGTTCACCTGAGAATTCTCCCAATACATGTCATGTCGTTAGTGGGATTAACAGCTTCAAGGCTCAGGATTCACCACAAAGGAAATGTCATAATGGAAATCTTCACCCCAAGTCCTCCATCAGCCAAACTCAGCTGGCTAAGTCTAGGACTCCTGGATCACATTTAGCGAATTCTGCTGTAATCTCAACCACAACAGTCAAGCCTCACAAATCACAACTTTCAAAAACTGGCAGCTCCATCGCCATTTGCTTTAATTCTTCAAGGACGATGACTCGTCAAGGTTTATCCCCAAAAGGTCATTCTGACCACGGTGAATATCCCCTCAGTGGAGCAGATTCTTGTAGGGTCAGGTCCAATGAACTGAGAGGTCAAGAGGACGAACTTAAATGTGTGATACCACAGGCTACCTGTAATGAAAATTCTATTGCTAAGCAAAAGAAACAGAAAAAAGTGACTGAGAAACTATCAAAGAAATGGTCAGCATACATAGAAAGTGATTCCAGTGAAGATGAGGATGATGATGATGATGAGGATGATTTTGGGATAGCGTATAAAGGAGATGTTTATCCTATGGCTCCCATTAGCATATCTGATTTGAAAAGTTGTGGGACAAAATTACCTGGAGGTGAAAAAAGCCATGCTAATATTAGCACTGAAACATTCCTGCACCATGGCAACCGAGCCCACAGTGAAGATGTTCAACATTATAAACCAGGGAAAGATTTGACTTCAAGTGTCAACCATCAAGAAAATGACAATGCTAGTGACAGGGTTGTGTTTGACTTGGGGTATGACTCTGATAGCCTCGGCTTTTGAAATGTAATTTATTTGGTGTATTTCTGTTTTACATGCTTCTAAGTATTTGTTCGAAGTATTTGTTCCTTGTCAACTTTTCATACCACCATGTTGACAGCGATCAACTAATAGCTTTGTATGGTTTAAATTTTTGTGTGTAAAACTATTCAATTATAATAAATAATGTGGCTAAAAAAGTTTGAAGGCGAGAGAGAAGAAACTGAATGCTTATAATAAACAAGCTTCCAGCAAAAACACAAATGTATTACTATTACTATTACTATTACTATTACCTGAATTACTGGATTTTTTAAGAAGACATGACCTTCACAACCATCATTAAACAAAATGGACATGATTTAATGTGAGAAGTTAGGGGTTTTGACTTAAGTTATAATTTGCTATTTCAACTTATGGATTTCAAAGGTTTATCAAACTTAATGGTAGGAACTATTCCAAGGCAAATAATAAATATAGTGCAAAATTTTTTTTATTTAACTTTGTACAGATGACAGCTATATTTCTCAGATAAAGATATTCTTTACTTTAATTACAATGGGCCACATGTTGGCCAATCAATTTGGAAGGTATAAAGTATAAGTGGATGGCCATAATGCCACACAAATAGATTGATCATTGATCATATCTTCAAAATGAATGGCAAAGGTTTGGGATTTTATCATTCAAGGTGATAAATAAATATGTCCTTTCGATTTTTTTATCTCAGGATTTAGTTTTGTCAAAGCCAGGTATAGCACCCGTCATGTTGACAGTAAGAAGACCAGCTGGACTTAATTTAAACAGAAATCCTTTTCCCCATGCCACCTGACACTTTGGCCACACATCTGACACTTTGGCCACACATCTGACACTTTGGCCACACATCTGACACTTTGGCCACACATCTGACACTTTGGCCACACCTCTGACACTTTGGCCACACATCTGACACTTTGGCCACACATCTGACTCTTTGGCCACAGTGATAGAAATTGAAAAACTAACTTCTCCCTCGGTGTGAATGAACCATTGTTAAATCATCCACTCATAAAGTTTATCATATAAATTTATTTCATTTGATGCATATTTTCTAATGTAAATGTAACTTATACATATTTTAATTGAAACCAATTTGCTTATGATTAATGCTTCAAACTGCAAATCATTATAATTGATTAAAATTAAAAATGTCATAGAATTCAGCCGGGTTCGCATTAATCTTCAATTTAAAAATAAAAACAACCCGTAAAAAACCAAGTTTTTGACTATAAATCCTTTACGTATGAGACGTAACTAAAAGAATGTTCATTATAACATGCAGCGCAAGACCATCCAAAAATACAAAATTGCAGTTGTGTCGTAAAACGTGTTTAATATAATGCGCACCGATCAGGAATAGGTTTATAAAAAGTGTTGTCAGTAAAATACGCACCTTATTGCGCGACAGAAGGGTTGTTCAATATAATACGCACCGCGACGCTCTATCTAAAAAAATAGCATGATACATAGGAATAAATAAAATAATCTAAAAAATCAATAATTTAATTACGGTACATGCGATCGATCTGAAATTTTGATACATTGTTTTTATCATCAATACGAAACTGCCTGCAAAATTTCAGCTCGCTATCTTGCGAGCAAGTGGGTTAAAAATCGATCAAAAGTTTTGGCGACAAGCAAGCAAGGTCGGCCGCAGACACCACGAGTTAATATAAAGGATTTAATAAGAAAAACCCGTAAAAAACCAAGTTTTTTTACTATAAATCCTTTATGTACGAGAAGTAATTAAAAGAATGTTCATTATAATACGCAGCGCCAGACCATCCAGAAATACAAAATTGCAGTTGTGTCGTAAAACATGTTTAATATAATGCGCACCGATCAGAAATATGTTTATAAAAAGAGCTGTCAATAAAATACGCACCTTATTGCACGACAGAAAGGTTGTTCAATATAATACGCACCGCGACGCTCTATCTCAAAAAATAGCATGATACATAGGAATAAATAAAATAATCTAAAAAATCAATAATTTAATTACGGTACATGCGATCGATCTGAAACTTTGATACATTGTTTTTATCATCGGTACAAAACTGCCTGCAAAATTTCAGCTCGCTAGCTTACGAGCAAGTGGGTAAAAAATCGATCAAAAGTTTTGGCGACAAGCAAGCAAGCAAGGTCGGCCGCAGACACCACGAGTTAATATAAAGGATTTAATTTAAAAAAAAACGTAAAAAACCAAGTTTTTCACTATAAATCCTTTATGTATGAGACGTAACTAAAAGAATGTTCATTATAATACGCAGCGCAAGACCATCCAAAAATACAAATTTGTAGTTGTGTTGTAAAATATTTTTAATATAATGCGCACCCATCAGGAATATGTTTATAAAAAGAGTTGTCAATAAAATACGCACCTTATTGTGCGACAGAAAGGTTGTTCAATATAATACGCACCGCGACACTCTATCTCAAAAAATAGCATGATACATAGGAATAAATAAAATAATCTAAAAAATCAATGATTTAATTACGGTACATGCGATCGATATGAAATTTTGATACATTGTTTTTATTATCGGTACAAAACTGCCTGCAAAATTTCAGCTCGCTAGCTTACTAGGAGGTGGGTTAAAAATCGATCAAAAGTTTTGGCGACAAGCAAGCAAGGGCGGGTGCAGACACCACGAGTTAATATAAAGGATTTAAAAAAACAACCCGTAAATAAAAAAACCCCGTAAAAAAACCAAGTTTTTGACTATAAATCCTTTATGTACGAGAAGTAACTAAAAGAATGTTCATTATAATACGCAGCGCCAGACCATCCAGAAATACAAAATTGAAGTTGTGTCGTAAAACATGTTTAATATAATACGCACCGATCAGGAATATGTTTATAAAAAGAGCTGTCAATAAAATACGCACCTTATTGCGCGACAGAAAGGTTGTTCAATATAATACGCACCGCGACGCTCTATCTCAAAAAATAGCATGATACATAGGAATAAAAAAATAATCTAAAAAATCAATAATTTAATTACGGTACATGCGATCGATCTGAAATTTTGATACTTTGTTTTTATCATCGGTACGAAACTGCCTGCAAAATTTCAGCTCGCTATCTTGCGAGCAAGTGGGTTAAAAATCGATCAAAAGTTTTGGCGACAAGCAAGCAAGCAAGCAAGGTCCGCCGCAGACACCACGAGTTAATACAAAGGATTTAAAAAGACTTGCCATTAATTTCTTGTGTTGAAGATTATTTTTGATAGTTTCATGCTGTTTTAAACCAGGCCAGTACCACTTTGTTTTCTCACCTGATGTCGTTTGAGGCTGTGCTAGACACCCTTCCCCTCCCTTCAGTCCTCTTAGGCTCTTTTAAATGACCTTGCCATTTGTCCTTTTAGACTTTGGACTTTGCTAGGTAATGCCCCCTGCTGTGCTCTTAGACTTTGCTAGGTAATGCCCCCTGCTACTGTGTTATTAGACTTTACTAGGTAATGCCCCCTTCTGTGTTATTACACTTTGCTAGGTGATGCCCCCTGCTTTGTTCTTAGACTGTAGATTTCAGTTACACTGGTCTGACGGTCTGGACATGTGCGAAAATCAATAATATAATATAAAGAATGTTACAATATCTCCAGATTTACCAAGGTATATAAAGTGTTTATTGTTGTAGAAATGTAACTGATTCAACCCAACAACATACCATGGATACCCCCTTCTTTAACTCTATATAATTTAACTCTCCTCTGTTGTTGTTCGTCCGTCGTGGTCGACGATGACCACTCTCATCATATTTGTTAGGCCGCCACATGTGTCCTCTGGTGGCTTATTAATATTAACCCTATTCTGGCTCGATGTTGGCGTCAGCATGTCGGACAAGAGATGGATGGATGGGGTCCCTTCAGGAGGGTTTCTCCTCTGTACCATGTAACATTTTCAACAGTAGTTTTTGGTTTAGAGATTTCTCCTCAGATTATTTTTGTTTTGTTTTTTAGTTCCATGGATTCTATTTTGAAATCTTATCTTCCTAACTTTGTCAAATATGTTATATTTAGCATGGTTAACGCTATTGATACTGTTTTAAATATTTTTATGTCAATTTATTTCGATGCATACAATTATTACTAAAATAAATAAAGAAAATATTAGTATGACCTTGTTGAGTTCTTACACATTTTTTTGTTGCTTAAAAATGTATAAATTTCACAACTTGGTTATATTATGTCATGAAATTAACAGGTTATATTATGTTGTTTTTTTTTGTTGGGGGGTGTTGTCATAAAAGTCTAGTATTAAAAGGATTTCATTATGGCAACTTTTGAAGATTGCTTATTTTATAAAGAAATTTTTAATTTATATCACCATCTCTAATTTAGATTGTTGCGTCTACATTAGTTCACCATAATATCAGTAGGTCACCAAGTCTACCTAAGATGATGATGGTGGTTTCTTTTATAATTCAAATAGATAAATGTTCATTTTAGTCCAGCTTGATTTCTGTGCTCTGACCTTTGAACTTAGCTTAAATGAAAAAGATCACCGTGTCTATTTTAGACGATCATGTGTACATTAGATCACCATATCTAAGATCACCATATCTATTTCAAATCACAAAATCAAAAGTCTACTTCTGATCACATGTCTACTTAAGATCACCATGTCTGTGTTGGTACACAATCCATCAACAGGGATCAAACGTGTACACACCTATAGTAACTACACATGCAGTTGATAGTGGTAATGACGTTATGAAGTATGCCACGTGGATGATTAATTCAGGTCATAAAAGTATTTTTAGAAGTTTATTAATTCAAGATGTTCTGTTTTGACTTGGAGAGTTTTAGGGTTCGACGTACTTCGGTATCTTGCACCAATCTTCACTATAACTGCTGCGCATCAGGGGCGTCATCTGATTTTAGAAGGGGAACTCATGCTGTAACTCATCCTTGGATCTGCTATCATGAAGTATTGTAACTGAGTAAATAACGATCTTTTTATCCAAAGATGATATTTTGTTTTACACACACACACACCTCAGAAACCAGTTCAATTTAGTTTACTAAATTACTATCGGATATTCTATTAAGTTATCGTTACAAACGTTCCTCCTAAGTTTCGTTGGTCCATGTGTAAGAAAATAAAGTCACGTGTAAAGCTGTACATACAGATAATGTTTTCTGTGCAGAGCTATATATATTCCACAAACAGACATATACCATCCTTGTACATTATCGCTGTGCGGCAACGATAGACTGCTGCTCGCTGTCGGAAAGATTGCTGTTCGCTGTCGGAAAGATAGCTCCTGCTGTAAAAGCAAACATTACTGTACCCTATCAATTTCAAACATGAGCAATTGGAATGCTTCGGGTGCACAGGGGGGGGGGAGGCAAATTCATCTTTCTTAACTAGCATATAAAAATGAAAGCGTTAAAATAAAGATGAATAAAAATAAAAGAAAAGCCAAGGTAAAAATTAATATAAAGAAATGAAGGAGCTGTATTAAAATATCTAAACGTTTCTAGTGCCAAAACTTCAAACTCAAAATTGAATGTAATGTAACATCTTATGATACTCATGCTGGTGAACTGAAAAACAAAGAGGTAGTATAAGAGCACGACACTGATGAGCTGGTAACTATAAGCGATTCAAGCTATCATCCGCTCATCTTGTAGAAGCGAAGCGCTGTCTATCCGTTAAATTCCAACAAATAAAATTTCAATAAGCAACACTGAATTAATGGACATAAATAAATTGCCGTACGTACAGCTGACATTTGTGATTACTGTAAGTGCAGTGAGATTGAGAGTGTCCAACATATATTAACATACATCAACATTTATTAATAACGTATATTAACTTCTCAAATTCCTTACATCAAAATATAGATGCCACGGGTAATTCAAGAGTATGTTAACGTAAGTAAAATAGTGTAAAAAATGGTTTGCTCACTTGAGTGGCTTCTTTTCGTCTCCTGCAGTATCATTATTTTAAATTTTTAACTTTAATGTATTTTGTTTTGTGGCATTAACAAAATTAATGAACAAATTTGGTTATCTAATGAACTTAAAAACTGGCATTAAAAAATATAAAATTAGCCACTCATGCCTAATTTAATTTAATTGATTCGAACATTGTTTTCAACTGTCATGGAAGCCAGCTGCTAGAGAAGCATCTCTAAAATTATGTTTATGAAAAATAAATTGATGATAATTGATCAATAATGATTACACCACTATTTACTAATCTGTAGCTATTTTTGGCTGAGCATGGCATGGAGACAACATTAAAACATCAACGATTTTGTCATGAGAAAAAAAAGCAAAAAACGTCAATTTTAATAAAGAAATGAAAGCTTTTCTGCATTGTTATTAATTTCTATTAAAACGTATCTCTTCTTTATAGTAATAACATATATATATTTCCGGGGGGCGGCAAACCAGTATTCTGCCCCGGGCGGCACATACCCACGCTACGCCGCTGGATGTCAATGATATAACTATATTGACAAAAATGATACAGCCATATAGATAATATTGCCCCTTGGACAACAATAACGCATGTAGTTTTTTGGAGAGCAACGAAATAGCTCGTTAGACAACAATAACACAGTGATATTGCGCACCGATGGCTACTTAGGGTTATTGCACTGGTCCTGAACAAACCAAGTCCACATGTTGTTGCCAGGATACCACTGGACACCGGTGTCGTCCTTCATCTTATCACACAGCCGGCATGGCCACTTATTCTGCCCTACATACTCGTATCTGTTTTTCTCTCTCAGTATATGCAAGTATCGATCTTTGTCTTGCGATAAATCTTTAAGGTACTGTCCCAGCACCTCAGGCGAATGAAAGTCTGAGGCGTCTATAAAAGTATCGGGTGGGAAATATCGCTTGTAATCGGCTCCACCGCGAACCACCGGAATGACGTCGGCGTTGGTGAAAAGTTTGAAGAATTTCTCGGTGACGTAATCGTTGCAGATGGAATTTTCAAACGCCAAATAGAAAAAATGTCGACTGCTGAGTAATGGAAAACATTGGTCCGGATCCGATTCCCGCCTGTTCCTCCCCTTCATGCAGCTGTAGTTGCCGCACAGCCCGAATATGTCAACCCCAACGACTTTCTGCATCCGTTTGACGTACGGCATGCGTCTGCTTTGTGTGGAGCAATGGCTGACAAACCAAGCGGCAGTTTGACTCTTTCCGGAATAGAGGGCGTCGTAGTCTTTAGGCGGAAGTGATGTCAAGCGTTTTAGCTTGCCGTAGAGAAGAACGATGTCGGAATCTAAGCGAAATGTCAAACTCCAGTTGAACTGGCCTGAAATAAGATTGGACGGAGAAAGACGGAGTTTCAGACAAATATAAGTCTAATTTTTATGACACACCAGATTGTGTCCTCTAGTTTTAAAACACAAAATGGAGATTGTAAATTGTAAATGAACATATCAACCCAGATTCGACTTATTCCTTCAATCAGTGAAATAACCAAACCGACTGCCATTCAACCATATCAACATCTCACTGCAAAGATTGTAGGGAAGCTGGGAGGGGGCGCTATGAAAGGGAAGCCACCCCGAACTAATGTGGGGTTTGCCCCGTTTTGCTCTCACCATTCTCTATGTTACTTACCTGCCAAATAACGCTTGATTTAGAAAACATTACGCTCCGTAAAGGAAGCAACTAAACGAGTTTTGTTTACAATTAAACATTATACCACAGTGAAATCCCAGTTAGTTCTATGATGTGCGGCTTAATTTTATTTTTCCTCTAGCAAATTTAATGAAATCCAGCATTTCCCCCTGAAGAATATGAGAGTCCATCAAACCCAAGCACACGTGACCCAATTCAAACACTTAAGAAGCCATTTAGATTGCCCGCACATCACATGGCAAAAAATAACACAGCACAACAACACGCCAGGATTTGGTCATACCGTGAAACAAAGGGGCTAGAAGTCCAGCAAAGTTTCGAGATCTGCAAGGCGCTTCCTGTGTTCTCATGACCCAGCGCTGACCAGGCCGTCTCGTGATGTTCAACTGGGCGAAAGCTTGCTGGAATCTGGAGATGTTGGATTATTGGCATTAAAAGGGATTTTCGGATAAAGTTAAAGCGATACACTATATTAAAAAAAACAACACAAAGAGTTCACTTTTGAGTTTCTTCAAGGGGTTCACTATTTGTGTGCTAAATATGTGGTGTATAAGCTGTATGTAATTTTTGGTGCACTTTTAAATAAGTGGTTTTCATGCATTATATATTATAACTGGTACACTAAAATGTAACCAGCAACGTGACAATTAATACAATGACCACTCGGGGCGTGCCTACAACCCCCCTACCTCCCAAATTTTGGTATTTAAAAAAATTAAAGAGGTTCCAAGCTGTTCTAACCTCACCCCTTCATAGCCCTCCCGAATATAACCCCATATTCAACACCCATCTCATTTATAACTGGTGCACCTTGTGTAATCAGAACCAATTTAACAATTATTTATAACTGGTGCACCTTGTGTAATCAGATTCAATTTAACAATAATTTATAACTGGTGCACCTTGTGTAATCAGATTCAATTTAACAATAATTTATAACTGGTGCACCTTGTGTAATCAGATTCAATTTAACAATAATTTATAACTGGTGCACCTTGTGTAATCAGAATCAATTTAACAATAATTTATAACTGGTGCACCTTGTGTAATCAGAATCAATTTAACAATAATTTATAACTGGTGCACCATGTATACATTATTGAACTATCATCTGTAAATAAATCACACCATGTTGAGGTCCCATAACTTATATAAACACTTTCCTGTTAGTGTTGAACTTGCTGTGCTCACAGAACCTACTTAACAATATAATTTTCTACACGGGGTGTCCTTGCTATGTATGTAGCAAAACAACATTTTTTTTACATAATGATAGTGTGCCCAGAACGCTTTCATTTCTTACGACAACCTACTTGTCACATATTCTTCTGAGCGCTTGCGAAATCCCCACGTGCAAATTCAGACCAAAGCTCTTCACCTACTTAACGGCATGGAAGACCAGGACATCAGCGTCCATCCAATTCGACGTGAACTGACAGTCAGGGTGGAGACACTCCCCTCTCACGGACTCCACCTGGAAACAGTTGATGGAACCGTTCCAACAAGGAACGACATTTGAGAAGGTTCTCGCTTTCACGACATCTCCTGGACTCCCTCTTTCGATAAACTTTTCAGTTGACCGTCGGGAAATATTCCAGAAAGCACTGGGAATGTCCCCGCTGTAACAAGTTGTGTCCTCTGCGAGAATTCGGTGGTTGTCGTCCACCAGACACATGTATGGAGATGAAATGTGTGTTGGGCGGGATGTCGACGCGTTGAGAAGCGGTGAAGACGCAGACATCTTTGTGGAGTTGTCTGAAGCAGGGTTGGTCTCAAAGGTGTTTGGAGATTGAAAGGTCGATTGTTGGTCCGATGGCCTCACCGCCCAAAGAACAGGATCATCATAAGCTGTGAGAATATAAAAGTAGAAGAATGTATAGACTTTGGGAATACAGATGTGGAAGAATGTTTAGACTGTGAGAATACAGAGGTGGAAGAATGTTTAGACTGTGAGAATACAGAGGTCGGAGAATGTTTAGACTGTGAGAATACAGATGTGGAAGAATGTATAGACTGTGAGAATACAGATGTGGAAGAATGTATAGACTGTGAGAATACAGAGGTCGGAGAATGTTTAGACTGTGAGAATACAGATGTGGAAGAATGTTTAGACTGTGAGAATACAGAGGTCGGAGAATGTTTAGACTGTGAGAATACAGAGGTGGAAGAATGTTTAGACTGTGAGAATACAGATGTGGAAGAATGTTTAGACTGAGAATACAGAGGTCGGAGAATGTTTAGACTGTGAGAATACAGATGTGGAAGAATGTTTAGACTGTGAGAATACAGATGTGGAAGAATGTTTAGACTGTGAGAATACAGATGTGGAAGAATGTTTAGAATGTGAGAATACAGAGGTCGGAGAATGTTTAGACTGTGAGAATACAGAGGTGGAAGAATGTTTAGACTGTGAGAATACAGATGTGGAAGAATGTTTAGACTGTGAGAATACAGAGGTGGAAGAATGTTTAGACTGTGAGAATACAGAGGTGGAAGAATGTTTAGACTGTGAGAATACAGAGGTGGAAGAATGTTTAGACTGTGAGAATACAGAGGTCGTAGAATGTTTAGACTGTGAGAATACAGATGTGGAAGAATGTTTAGACTGTGAGAATACAGATGTGGAAGAATGTTTAGACTGTGAGAATACAGATGTGGAAGAATGTATAGACTGTGAGAATACAGAGGTCGGAGAATGTTTAGACTGTGAGAATACAGATGTGGAAGAATGTTTAGACTGTGAGAATACAGATGTGGAAGAATGTTTAGACTGTGAGAATACAGATGTGGAAGAATGTTTAGACTGTGAGAATACAGAGGTCGGAGAATGTTTAGACTGTGAGAATACAGAGGTGGAAGAATGTTTAGACTGTGAGAATACAGATGTGGAAGAATGTATAGACTGTGAGAATACAGAGGTTGGAGAATGTTTAGACTGTGAGAATACAGATGTGGAAGAATGTATAGACTGTGAGAATACAGAGGTCGGAGAATGTTTAGACTGTGAGAATACAGATGTGGAAGAATGTTTAGACTGTGAGAATACAGATGTGGAAGAATGTTTAGACTGTGAGAATACAGATGTGGAAGAATGTTTAGACTGTGAGAATACAGAGGTCGGAGAATGTTTAGACTGTGAGAATACAGAGGTGGAAGAATGTTTAGACTGTGAGAATACAGATGTGGAAGAATGTATAGACTGTGAGAATACAGAGGTTGGAGAATGTTTAGACTGTGAGAATACAGATGTGGAAGAATGTATAGACTGTGAGAATACAGAGGTGGAAGAATGTTTAGACTGTGAGAATACAGAGGTGGAAGAATGTTTAGACTGTGAGAATACAGAGGTGGAAGAATGTTTAGACTGTAAGAATACAGAGGTGGAAGAATGTTTAGACTGTGAGAATACAGAGGTGGAAGAATGTTTAGACTGTGAGAATACAGAGGTGGAAGAATGTTTAGACTGTGAGAATACAGAGGTGGAAGAATGTTTAGACTGTGAGAATACAGAGGTGGAAGAATGTTTAGACTGTGAGAATACAGAGGTGGAAGAATATTTAGACTGTGAGAATACAGAGGTGGAAGAATGTTTAGACTGTGAGAATACAGAGGTGGAAGAATGTTTAGACTGTGAGAATACAGAGGTGGAAGAATGTTTAGACTGTGAAAATACAGAGGTCGGAGAATGTTTAGACTGTGAGAATACAGAGGTCGGAGAATGTTTAGACTGTGAGAATACAGATGTGGAAGAATGTATAGACTGTGAGAATACAGAGGTGGAAGAATGTTTAGACTGTGAGAATACAGAGGTGGAAGAATGTTTAGACTGCGAGAATACAGAGGTGGAAGAATGTTTAGACTGTGAGAATACAGAGGTGGAAGAATGTTTAGACTGTGAGAATACAGAGGTGGAAGAATGTTTAGACTGTGACAATACAGAGGTGGAAGAATGTTTAGACTGTGAGAATACAGAGGTGGAAGAATGTTTAGACTGTGAGAATACAGAGGTGGAAGAATGTTTAGACTGTGAGAATACAGAGGTGGAAGAATGTTTAGACTGTGAGAATACAGAGGTGGAAGAATGTTTAGACTGTGAGAATACAGAGGTCGGAGAATGTTTAGACTGTGAGAATACAGATGTGGAAGAATGTTTAGACTGTGAGAATACAGAGGTGGAAGAATGTTTAGACTGTGAGAATACAGAGGTGGAAGAATGGTTAGACTGTGAGAATACAGAGGTGGAAGAATGTTTGGACTGTGAGAATACAGAGGTGGAAGAATGTTTAGACTGTGAGAATACAGAGGTGGAAGAATGACCTCAACCAGTGATTAAATAATAAAAAGTAGACAAAACAATTTGACTAAAAAAAAGACTAGATTGACAAATTATGTTACCAACTCTTGTGCTATATTGAATCTGTTTATTATGGTCCTATGAATTATGTTTTATCAAAAAATATTCATTGGACATCATCTTACGACGGTGAAGTGAAGTGTTCATGCATAGTTACGACTGACATCAATCTTTCACCATCATCGTTTCCTGGAAGGATAATTGCAGACAGATCAACTCGTCCTCATGTAGCCACGCAACAGTCTCTGTATGTGCATTTTCTCTTCTGGCAAAAACTGCCATAGGTTCTCTTTGCCTTCTAGAAGTGATTCTCAAAGGACGGATGCGTTTTATCTGAGTTGATTCTTGAACAGTTTGGGTGGGCACATTCTCCTGAGCCCGAGCTCTGTGTTGTCCTGCATGTTTCTTCAACATTGTTTGTGAGGCAAAATAAAAGTGACATACTTTGCAAAGTCGATTAAATAAGCTGGTAATCATATGGGTGTACTTTGAAAACTCCTGTTGATCTTGGCATAATGTCATCAAATTTGAGAGTTTATGCTACAAGGAACTTATGAGAATCTGCATCTGCTCTTTCTGAAGCTTTGAGTCCATCAGTTGTTGGGTTGATTGGGATTGGAGTACGGAAGAATCTTGAAGGTAAAACGTTGAAATATGAGCTTCGTGCTTTGTCGCAACATTTCATGTCGTGATATTTCACAATTTGAGTGAAATATTGGCTGGTGCGAACATGATTGTCAAACCATTCCTGATCCTTCGATATAAATCCTGCTGCATCCAATTCAGATTTATGAACAACACATTCAGGAGATACGCATTTCATGCTATTTTGACATAAAACTAATTCTAATGTTACACAAAATTTTTAAAAATTATTTTTTACAGCTATATAAATTCTAATAAAAATATATAAATAAATTAGAAAAAAAAATAATAATAAAAAAAATAAATGTTTGACATCACACATGGCGTGACCCCCTCCCCCTGTCACAAAGTGTCACATTTTCTTACACCCTCCCTCCCCCCCCAATCGGAGCGGGACGTACTTTATGGACGGCCCCTCTGCTCCTTAATGTTGTCATAGACAAGGAAACACACTTTTAACAAATAAAACCGAATTAGTCACGTCTCTTGAAGGAACGAAGTACGTTACAAGGAAGAGAGAAAGAATATTTGTGATCATCAATTTAAACGCAGCTCAACATTCTTCCAGCGTTAAAACCAACGGACAATAACTATTTGTAATTACATCACTTTATGCTCGTCTAAAATGTTTGAGTTAATAGGTTTATAATCAGAGGCGTAGCTGGGATATATTTACGCCCGGGGATAAGCTATACAATTGCCCCTACACCCCCGTTTAATTAATGTCTTAGCCTTGTTCATTTATGATAATGTGACTTTGTAAGCCTCATTTTGGCGCCCGGGAACATATGTACTCTGCCCCCATCCAAAATTTCGTTACGCCACTGATTATAATTAAATAATAAATATATACATACATATTATACATACATCTCAGGGTCTTTGTAGTTAAATACCCCCCCCCCATAAATTATGCTTAAGTATTAAGAGTTCAAGCAGACAGAGCTTTTGTAGGCCAATTATTTCAATATTTAATTAATAAACATTTTAAAATAGATTACCTTATTAATTTAAATAACAAATCCAATTAAATAATAGAGTAAATGTGGCATGTTCAGTTTATTAAAAATAGTAAAGCTTATTTAGACTAGATAGATATCATTTTATTTTTTTTAAAGTTTCAAATTCGCAATGTTATCAAAGTCGTTTCTATTGTATTTATTTCTCGTAGTCTTAAAACTTCCAATTTTTAAATAATTATCCTATATAATAAAAGGCAGGTTTCTGTCCGTTGTGTTCTATCATCTATAGCGATTGGTCTCTCAAACACACATGACTCCTACAGCCAATCATATTGAATACGTTTACGCGGACGTTCAAAACTAGTTATTTTTGGTGAAGTATTTCTTCCAAGACTTTATTTTGAGTTATGCGCGTTGTGATTTATAGTCAAAAGCTCTGTTTTTACGAGTTATTTATTTTAACTATAATGAATAGTATTTTTGACGTGATGCACATGTATGCCGGTCGAGACGGCTGTTGAAGGGGAGTTACAACATGCCACCGAACGGTGGCGGAACGTCCCTGGACAGGCTTGGTTGCTCGTTTAGAAATAATCCGACAAATCTATTTAAAGAGTAAAGCATATGAAAACTAGTTTCTTATTTTTGTGAGAGCGAGTTCCGTCCAACATGTAACCGATTATTAGGACTACACAGCAGGGGCGGATTAAGATTGCACGGGGCCACTGGCCGCAATCCCACCTGGGGCCCGATATAGCCACCATTTATTATCCAATATAATAAGTTTGGGGCCCTTAAATCATTGGGGGTCCCTGGCATTATCCCAATTAGCACCCCCCTTAATCCGCCATAGCTACACAGTAATAAATAGAGCCTTGATCTTTGATAAGAACTACACAGTACCACACCGAGCATTAAACTTTATGCTCAAACATAAAAGTAATGGGAACTATTTTGTCATCCTGTTATCGGCAAGGGGGGTGAAAACAGGGTAAAATCGCAAGCATATAATGAAGTAAAACAAAGTTTTTGACTATTAATCCATTATATATGAGACATAACTCGTGAATGTTCATTCTCTTTTGTGTCGAGCCGTTAAGCTCTTAGGACCCGGTTCATTTTATCGCAAGCGAGCCTCATCAAGCGGGCATCGCCGTAGAGGTAATCCTCTGCAGGTACCGTTACTTCTGCTTCCAAATCCCCGCACAGCTCGGGGCACTCTTCGAGTACGTGGACCACCGTCTCTTCAAATGCGACAAATATTTACAGACTGAATCTGTCTTGACTCCCTGGTGGGGGTGGGTGGTGGGAGAGGGGAAAGGTCTTATCATCGATCGCTGGACCGAGCTCAGAGTGACACGCAAAATGTAAACAAAAGCACGCCGGTACACCTGGTTTAAAACACGAGATGTGTTCACCTCTGGCTGGGGTGAAGTCAAGTGACCCTTAAAATGTAAACGATAGCGACCGCTACATATAGTTTAAATAGATAAACTAAAAAATGCATTAATGTAATAACTGTACGTTCGATCGATCTGAATTTTTGATACCATGCATTGTTAGGTGACACGGGGTCGTGTGCCAAATTTCAGCTCGATGGCATGACGGGAAGTGGGTCATTTTTGACTTCTGTTTTTCCGCGGTGCCCAAGACAGAGAGACAGAGACGGCGGTGAAGTTAATATAAGGGATTTAAAAAAAACACAGTGTGACATGGGTAACAAAGCGATGGGTCTGAAATTTAGAATCAATACGTTATCAAATTGTGAAGCTAAACGTGAGAGTTCACCTCGATGGTGTGATGGTCGCCGTTATACAATCAGTTACAATATCGATTCAAATTTAGTGTCGCTAATCATCATTAAAAACCAAAAGTCGCTGTAGAGCTACCGGGTAATTGCCCAAAAAGTGAGTGTTAACTGTACGCTAAAAGCGATGTCTAATTACGTAGTTAAATTATTATATTTAATTTCTTTCGGTTTCGGGCGAAAGTCTCCTTAAGCTTGTGGTTTTGTTAAAACGAAATTTTATTAAAACATACGCATTTTCCCCTACAGGTTAGGCTGAACCCCGCCGCCCCCCAAAAAAACCTTTCAGGTTGGATTTTTATACGACTTACAATTAGAGTTTATGACATAGCTACATAGAATTCAAACTTCTATTCGAATCATTAAACTCATGAGAACATTTATGGACCTTAAGAAAATGCCCGAAACTTCTCAGATACCTTTCTCCTAATTAGATATTTACAAACACTTGGCATAATAACGGGCTATTTATTAATTAATTTCTTTTACGTAACGCAAACTATGAGGGAAGATGTAAGGAAATATTTGATTGTATTTAACTGAAGCGCATTATTAAATTTGGTACGCCAATACGATTACGGTAATTATGGATTAGCTCAAATGCGATTTGCCACAATTTAGCGCTGATCTTATGTTAAATACAATTACGATTTTCCTGTAAATCTAGAATAGTGAAAAAATCAATCCATCTGTGTTATAAAAAATTGACGAATAAAAATGGTAAATCAACAAATCGTGTTTTGTTTAATGTGTTAGACTAAATGAAAAAAAAATTCTCTTAGTATCCCACTTCTATCAGCTACCATCCACAATTATCATCTACCGCCCATTTCCACCCAGTGTTGACCACTCATGACCAAGACTGCCCACAACTGCCTTCTATTGTCATCTACCGCCCATTTCCACCCAATGTTGACCACTCTTGACCAAGACTGCCCACAACTGCCTTCTATTGTCATCTACCGTCCGTTTCCACCCAGTGTTGACCACTCTTGACCAAGACTGCCCACAACTGCCTTCTATTGTCATCTATCGTCGATTTCCACCCAGTGTTGACCACTCTTGACCAAGATGGCCCACAACTGCCTTCTATTGGCCACTACTGTCCGTTTCAGCAAAGTGCTGACCACTCCTGACCAAAACTGCCTACAACTGCCTTCTATTGTCATCTAACGTCCATTTCCACCCAGTGTTGACCACTCTTGACCAAGATGGCCCACAACTGCCTTCTATTGTCCACTACTGTCCGTTTCAGCAAAGTGCTGACCACTCCTGACCAACACTGCCCACAACTGCCCTCTATTGCCACATCTTCCATCCAGCGCCCACTTCTGCCCAGTATCACCCTCTGCTGTCCACTATGGTCCACTACTGCTTTACAACAACTGAACTGAACACCACCCACAGTGTATATCATTAGTCACAACACATCTCCTCTCACTACAAACATATCCCTTATTCCTCCCATTCATTTCCCCCTACACCCCTCTTGTCATCCATCTACACACATTTACGTACAAACACACACACAAAACACACACAGCTACATATACACGTTGAAACTCACAACACTACATGATTTGCAGTCCCAAACACATACACATACCGTCTCCCTCTTTTTCTATCTCTTTCGCTCTTTCTCTCTCTGTCTGCCTTTCACATATGCATACACATACACAGAGCAATACATCCGAACACATACATTTTATGAGAATGTAAGTGACAACAAAAATCACGACCACCGAAATCCCCAACTCACCTAGTAACCTGAGGTCGGCTGTCTGGCGATGAGTAAATGAAGATGGAATCGATGTCTGGCAAAGACACATGTATATAAGGACCATCCCACAGCAAGACAGAAACACGCACAATGCAAATCTACGTAGTATTAGGGAACACACTTTCATTTTTAAAAATAAATAAATAAAATTAGACCAAGTGCCGGGACATGTGTTGAAGGTAGTGAAAGAACTGATTTTTCTCGCGGGACATTTAATGTCGACGCAGATAGGGACATAAAGTTCGACTTTGTTGTCACGCAGCAAAGAGTTGATGAATTGATCGGATCGCGTCTCACGAGGAGACAGCCATCTAACCACAAAAGGATGTAGATCTTTCAAGAAAACACAAGAAAGACGTAACGAAATCTTTTGATAATCAACAAGGAAACAGAATGAAGATCAAAGTCAATCATAAAAATATTAATGAGTCACAGCATCGAACCTCCATCAACCACGTCCTGGATGTTTCTGCCCAGTGTTAGCAAACACGAATTGAACTAATAAATTAATAGGTTTGTCCCCCCTTTTTAATGTACAAAAACCGGTTTAATTACACTATGTTTCCTTTATGATAGGTATTATGTTTAAAAAAAAACAACACATACACAAAATTGACTACCTGGTTAAAAAAGTTGAAATGTTTTCTGCCTATGATTGTTTTTTGTTTTGATAAAAGATTCAATTTAAAAGTTGTTCTGTGTTAATTGCCCGATGTGATCGCCGAGGACAATTGTCATCACATTAGCCATGTGCTTCGGCAGCCTTGTGTTGCCTTTGGTGGCTTAAAACAGTGGTCCCCAACCCCCGGGCCGTGGGCCGGTACCGGTCCGTGGACAAAGCGGTACCGGGCCGTCAAAGGAACATTAAACTATTTATATTTTATTTACAGCGGTGTATTTCTCTCTGGCTTGAGCTTCTTTCCATGGATTCTTTGCAGAATAAAAAGATGCTCAGGATTCTCATTGATTTAGCTAGTAATCTAGTGAGTCAAAATATTGAATAATTTTAAATTCATTTTTGGTGTGCATGTATTTTAGCCTGAAAGCACGTTTAAATACGATTAAATATAAAACTATAAAATCAAATCAATCTAAAATGCATTTATAAACATTTAATGCCACCGCGTTAAGCGGGCCACTGTAAAATTATCCAACTTTGATCGCTCCGCGGCGATAAAAAGATTGGTTGGTGACCGCTGGCTTAGTAGACTTATTCTTGCCCAAAAGGTGCGTCCACACGTCCAAAAAAAAAGAGATCGCTGAGATGCCATCATTAGAGTTTTGAGCACGATCTTTCCTGACCTATTGTCTTGACTTGGCAGCATGTTGTCTGTACTTGGCAGCATGTCGTCTGGACTTGGCAGCATGTTGTCTGTACTTGGCAGCATGTCGTCTGTACTTGGCAGCATGTCGTCTGTACTTGGCAGCATGTCGTCTGTACTTGGCAGCATGTCGTCTGTACTTGGCAGCATGTCGTCTGTACTTGGCAGCATGTCGTCTGTACTTGGCAGCATGTCGTCTGTACTTGGCAGCATGTCGTCTGTACTTGGCAGCATGTCGTCTGTACTTGGCAGCATGTCGTCTGGACTTGGCAGCATGTCGTCTGTACTTGACAGCATGTTGTCTGGACTTGGCAGCATGTTGTCTGGACTTGGCAGCATGTTGTCTGTACTTGGCAGCATGTTGTCTGACGTTGTGCACAGTTTAACATCAGCTTGAATACACTATTTCCCCACTTGAATTCTATGACACAAACCACAAAATTATCAAAGGCCTTGTCAAGCAAACGCTCAAAAATAATGTTAACAACCAACATTCAATATGGAAAGTATAACTAATAAATGTACAAGCATCAGCACTGTTGACATTAATTTTAACAATTGTTTTACTGTCTTCGTCCGGAGCAAACCTTTCCTTTTAGGATAATATGGAGACTTTCTACAGTAATTTTTACAGACTCCAAGATGCGCCACCCATTCACGTCTTCTACCACACAAACCTCTCGAGCGCCGCCCCTGTCTCTGGTATGTTCACCGTCTCCTCCTCGTCAGTGGTGCTCGCGGGCTTGGGGATATTTGTGTTTTTCTAATGAACTACCATATGAAATGCGTGTCATACCTGCGTGATGCTATTGATATCAAAGTACTTGTTGTCTATGACTAGGTATACTTACAGCCAAGTTGTGTGTTCATATTGAAACCAAGTCCGTTGGTCTACGACAGGAGTCACCAAAGATTCTTTATGTCGCGTCCGATTGCTGACAAAATGACGAGGGCGGGCTGCATAACCATTCTAGACGATAAACTAAATTTAAGTTTAGCCTTCTCTGTTAATCGGGGTCGATGGAGGGAATTCATAAAAAAACACATAAACAAACCAACAAACCAACAAACAAAGACGACTGATATATTTATTTACTATATATTTACCAAAAAGAGGAATTACAAAAAAGAAAAGATAATTACATCAGACCTAGTGCTTGCATGTGCGGATAAAAACATCTAAATAAAGTAAAAATAGTAAAGTTTAGTCACAAAGGAGCCGGGATTCTGCAAATGTGTTGATCTAGTATTATTAATTTAAGTTTTAAATTGTTGGTGGGCCGGGTGAAATGGCGTCGCGGTCCGGATCCGGCCCGCGGGCCGTAGTTTGATGACGCATGGTCTATGACTAGAGATACGACATAACGATGTGTTGCAACTGGTTATAATGTGTCGCTGTTTGATAGTGACATCAAGATACTTTAGAGAGTTGGATTAGATTTAAAGAACAGATGTTTAAAAATCATTTTTTTAAATTAAAATAATAACACTAGACATATTGATGACATGCACTTGTGTGCATTGATTGGTCTTTCAAACTCCCACAAGTTGAAAGTAGTTGAAACGCAAAATTGTGTGAACATAATATTAAACTGTGCAAATGTTGATCTTTTACGACCTCAAGGAATTCTTTTACCCAACAGCTTTTAAAAATATTCACACGCTCCTACCTAGACAGATCGCTTGCAACAGGTACACACGGCCCGTGACGTCATTGAAAGGGTGCGAGCTACACGGGGTGACACATGCACGGAAAAAAGGGCGTGAATTCAAATCAATATAAACGTAAATCCGTTGAATAGCCGCAAGAACTGCACAGTGACACTTGTAAACGGACATGTCAATCATTGAATCATTTTTATCAACAACGGAATTGAAAATTAGAAAAAGAAATGTTCTCCTGATGTACATCTGTCATCATCAATGATAAGGTCTCTTGAAGTCATGTTCATCTCGTCAGGAGGAACTCGATACCTTTGGTTCTATTCTGTATAAAGTCTAGCAAGCTATCGTGGCATGGTGCCTCATAGATCCGTCGGATTTCTACACTGATCTTTAACGAACCAGGTCCACATGTTGTTGCCGGGGTACCACTGGACGCTGCTGTCAGCGTTCATCTTCTCACAGATCTTACAAGGCCATCCGTGGACCGACGCGTACTCGTACTTGCTCTTTTCCCTCAGCATGTGCAGGTATCGATCTTTGTCTTTCGACAGCTCCGTCAGATACTTCCCAAGGCCCTCGGGCGTTTTGAAATCCGACGCGTCTACGAAAGTATCGGGAGGGAAATATCTTTTGTAATCGGTTGCGCCGCGAACCACGGGAATGACGTCGGCGCTGGTGAAAATTTTGAAAAATTTCTCCGTGACGTAATCGTTGCAGAAGGAGTTCTCGAACGCCAGGTAGAAAAAGTAGCGCTGGCTCAGCAGCCGGAAACATTCCACCTGGTCCTTCTGGCGTCTGCCGCACGTGTAGTTGCCGCAGCTGCCGTAGATGTGGACCTCCGTCTCCTTCTGCATCCGCCGGACGTACGCCATCCTCAAGCTTTGGGTCAGGCAGTGGCTGACGAACCACGCGGCCGACACGGTTTTGTTGGCGTAGAGGCCGGCGTAGTCCTTGGCCGGCGGTGACGTCAGCCGCCTCAGTTTGCCGTAGGGCTGCGGGATGTCGGAATCGAGGTTGTAGGTGAGGCTCCAGTTGAACTGACCTGGGAAAGTAACAAGAAGATTTACAAATAAACAACAGGAACATATTTTAAAAAATGATCACATTAGAATAGAAGACCACTGGGGGTCCACAAGACTACTACAGGGGGGTCAGTGAAAGCGGTTAGAAATTACCTTAATAACATCTTCATAAGACGCAAATTATCGGTTTATCCGATCGAATATTGCAAAAATGCGAACATTGATTGGTCAACTCACCCATCATTACTTGTGATAATTTATAATTCTATTTATAGTTACTTCGATGCCCTTTAGTCCATCAAAGTGCGCATGTTCGAAAATTGACGCCAAAGTCTAAAAGATAAATTTGTGGACTTTTTCAAACGTCGGCCACAAGTTTATGAAAGTCAACAGAAAATTATTGGCACATCGACAACAGTGAATGAAAAGACATTTAAGTCTTATACATGGTTATCCATGATTTATGTCTAGCTGTGCATTTATACTGATTGCTGTGTATACAGTTTATTCTGTGATTGTAAGTGTCTGTTAGTGGAGCTGGCAGATATTCAAACCACAATCACTGAGAATGTCCACCCGAACATTACAATAATATTTTTTTTAGTAAATAATAATCGTAACATGTTTTTATAACATATATTTAATAAAAAAGACCCGTAAAAACAAAGTTTTTGACTGTAAATCCCTTATATATGAGACAGAACTAAAGTATTGATTATGTTCCAACGCGACAAACATTTAAAGACTGACACCGAGTGATGTCCCTGTCTTTAATAATGGGGGATGGGACGTGAAGGGGTGTCGGCACGACGGTCGACGTAAACGCGTCAACTCAAACTCTCACGTGGAAAAAAAACAATAACAAACCATGAATTTGAATTACATACGTTATATTAAGATAAACTAAAAAATGCATTAATTTAATTACGGTACGTTCGGTCGATCTGAACTTTTGATACGATGAATTGTTAGGTGAGACGGGTCCGTGTGCCAAATTTCAGCTTGATCGGATTACGGGAAGTGGGTCATTTTTGACTTTTGTTTTTCCGCCCGCCCAAGACAGAGAGACAGACAGAGAGAGATGACGACAGAACGACAGAGAGACAGAGACGGCCGTGAAGTTAATATAAGGGATTTAAAAAGTAATCACAAATGACTATCAATTTGAAAAGAGTCTAACCCAGGAACTTAGTAGAGTTCAAGACCACGAAATCGCCTGCCCGAGATGCCGCTTCTGGGGTGAACATGACCCAGCGTTGATAAGCAGGCCTTGTAAAGTTGGGCAGCCTGTGATGCGTTCTGATCCTGAAACAAAAAGAAAAACTAATTAAAGATAAACCAATCAAATTGGACGGAACTTTGCCACTCAAACTAAAAAGAATTATTATTAATATCCCTTATATTAACTTCACCACTTTGTCGTGGTCCCGCCAGCGGTGAAACAAAAGTAAAAAGTGACCAATTTGCCGTGATCCTATCGAGCAGAAATTTTGCACATAGACTTGTGTCACCTAACAATGCATTGTATAAAAATTTCAGATCGATCGAATGTACCGCAATTAAATTAATGAATTTTTAGTTTATCTCTGTGTATCTCTATGTAGCTAGTGTAGCCGTCTGCGATAGTTGACCTCTACGGTCACTCCAGGTTCACTGCAGCCCTCGATATCACAGGTGTCTGTCGCGCGGTGCGTATTATCTTCAACATAATCAATACTTTTACTTATGTCTCAAATATAAAGGATTTATAGTCAATAACTTTGGTTTTTACAGTTTTTTTTCTCGATTGAAATGAATCTCAGGACGCAGTTTATCCATATATCCTTTCAGTACCACCAACTGGATAACGTTAAAGATTGCACATCGATTGTTAGTTTTTTTGTGTGTCCACGGACGTCTGAAAACTATAAAATGCAACGATTGTAAGACATTTTTTGAAAAAGCAGAAAATTTATTTTCCCAAGCCATCGCCTATTTCTTTCGAACGTTAATGCTGACATTAACAACGCCTTACATTGTCTTTGTCTGTTTATAACAGAAATAAGTCTTTTTCATAGTAAGGTCATGTCAGTGAAACCAAGACTGTCAGATTGCTCTATTGATTTTCACAGCCTAAACGTAAAAGAATATGTCTGTCCGAAGATTCAAAAAGCAAACTTCTTTGATAAATTTTGTATGTTTTATTGCTACATCTGCACGAGTAGGTGAACCACTTTTATGACCGACATTTTGTGTATCTCTAGATCAACAATCTACGGCTCGCGGGCCGGATCCGCCCCGCGATGCAATTTCATTCAGCCAGCCAATGGGCCTTGCATGATTAATGTGCTTGATAGGACATGTGGCTCAGGAGACAATTTGATACAAATTAAATATTATATTTTAGAATACTAGAAGACCATCTATGTGCCTAAAGTTTAATATTTTAAATTTTATTTAGACATTGTTTTAGCCATGTTTGCTGAAACCGCACTACCCCTACCCCTTCACGGGCTGGTGGCAGCTCCTAGAAATTCCCCTATCAAGGCACTGTACGGACCACGGGGGTTAGTTTTAGCCCAACTAATTTATTATCTTAAGTATGGCTTGTTAACGGAAGGTGTGATTAGAAAACTGCTAAAAATATTTTTACGTATTTTTAGGATTTGATGTATTTTTTAAAATATATATATATTTTTACAAATTTAACTTATTATAAAAAGATCTTAGAAAACTTTTAAAAAAAAATTCAGCTATTTATATAAAATGGTGTAAAGTCGTTGTTTCAAAAGTAAATTTGATCAAAATTGATAATTTCGTGACCTACTAAGTGGTCACCGTATTTTACGTATTTAACCTGAACTTTCGATAAATCAAGTGATTACTTTAATTCTACGTTCATTTCGAAGCTAAGTAAAGTTTAGTTTTTCATATCATGCCGATAGAGCAGCTAAAGTCGTTATTGATTCAGTGGAAAGAGTGTTAATATCTAACATTTGTCATACTTTATGGAAATATACCTAATGGGCAGAAATATTGCATGAAAGCGATTTTATTTGTTTCGGTAGAATGTTTTTTTGGTGCTTAAGTTGTGAGATTCGGATACATGCACACTAGTTCTGAAGTAACTGTCTTTTTAGCGCAATTTCCCCATGGGAAAATTGGGCTTATAGGTTTGAAAAATCTGTCGAGTATGGAGGCCTGTTCGAACTTGCACAAGCAACTACTCATGAACCACACCAGATAGAGGGTTCGGGGTCTTTTGCAAATATGTTAAGGAGGTCCCAAGGATGTGCACGGGCCATAAAAATTCCCGAAAAGGTTTACTGGATTTCCTGGAAAAAAACATAACGAAAAAATATCAGTATTTTGTCAATTTCTCGCCAACCATAACAGCTATCGGGTTGAAACAAACGCCAAACGCGTATAATATTTAGAACAATGTTGGAGAAGGAATTTTTCAAAAATCTCTTTTCGTTCGACTCCCGTAATTTTATCAGCAATTTGTAGATAGCAATTGTTTTGTTTACTTTCAGAATTATTGATTTGAAATGACTTTAAATGTAATCTAGAATGATTTGAACTTGAACTTGAACTATCCCTTAACCCGTTGTTGGGTCGTTGGGGCACCATCGTGAACTGCTCACTAACACACGCCATTTGTCACGGTCCTGTGCTGCCCTTTGAGAGTCGCTGAAAGACAGGCCGGTCCACTCTTTGATATCGTCCTCCGATCTCTTATTTTGTCTGCCTCTTTTCCTTCCTCCCTGGACTGTGCCTTGTAATATGGTTTTTGCGAGACCTCCAGTTCTTGTCACGTGTCCGTACCATCGTAATTTCCTCTTCTTAATTAATGTGAGTAGGTCCTCGTAGGGGCCAATGACAGTACTTATTGTGTTGCGGACCGCTTCATTTGTGATGTGCGCTGTGTAGGAGATGTTCAATATCTTTCTGAAACATGTCATCTCTAGCGCATTGATTTCCCTTCAATAAAAAAGTCGGAAATTGTTTGTTTCAACTCAACGTGTTTTCACCGCAAAATTGCCTTGTACAACTGAAAATATTTCTACTACAAATATAGACAATATAGCGTCAAATTTGAAAGCTGCTTTAAGCTTGGCACTAAAATTAAGTGCAATTGTTATGGACAAATTGTTGGAAATTGCGCTTAAATACTCATTCGAGTTTTTATTACTTGTTTATATTAAGTTCGCATTCTTTAATAACTTTTCAGCAAATAAATATATTGGTCAAATATGTTTTATTTCTTCATTTTTCTTCTTTTTCTTTTTATAATAGTGCCTTCCATGGAACATGATAAACAAGGACCAAATTTAATCGTTGCTTTTCCTCTAAAATTATGTGCCGCCCACGCTTGTCCTATTGTCAGCCATCCGGCCTGCCGTGAAAAAAGGTTGGTGACCCCTGATGTAGAGCGAAACTTTCATACCTATGGAACAACTTCAGATATAATTTTCATATGTAATGCGGTGTTGCAATTCTATATTTAGACTTATCTGACTTGATGAGGAGTTACATGACTTAACATCTACCTGACTTGATGAGGAGTTACATGACTTAACATCTACCTGACTTGATGAGGAGTTACATGACTTAACCCCTACCTGACTTGATGAGGAGTTACATGACTTAACCCCTACCTGACTTGATGAGGAGTTACATGACTTGACCCCTACCTGACTTGATGATGACTTACATGACTTGACCCCTACCTGACTTGATGATGACTTACATGACTTAACCCCTACCTGACTTGATGATGACTTACATGACTTAACCCCTACCTGACTTGATGATGACTTACATGACTTGACCCCTACCTGACTTGATGATGACTTACATGACTTGACCCCTACCTGACTTGATGATGACTTACATGACTTGACCCCTACCTGACTTGATGATGACTTACATGACTTAACCCCTACCTGACTTGATGATGACTTACATGACTTGACCCCTACCTGACTTGATGATGACTTACATGACTTAACCCCTACCTGACTTGATGATGACTTACATGCCTTAACCCCTACCTGACTTGATGATGACTTACATGACTTGACCCCTACCTGACTTGATGATGACTTACATGACTTGACCCCTACCTGACTTGATGATGACTTACATGACTTGACCCCTACCTGACTTGATGATGACTTACATGACTTGACCCCTACCTGACTTGATGATGACTTACATGACTTGACCCCTACCTGACTTGATGATGACTTACATGACTTAACCCCTACCTGACTTGATGGTGACTTACATGACTTGACCCCTACCTGACTTGATGATGACTTACATGACTTGACCCCTACCTGACTTGATGATGACTTACATGACTTGACCCCTACCTGACTTGATGATGACTTACATGACTTGACCCCTACCTGACTTGATGATGACTTACATGACTTGACCCCTACCTGACTTGATGATGACTTACATGACTTGACCCCTACCTGACTTGATGATGACTTACATGACTTGACCCCTACCTGACTTGATGATGACTTACATGACTTGACCCCTACCTGACTTGATGATGACTTACATGACTTAACCCCTACCTGACTTGATGATGACTTACATGACTTAACCCCTACCTGACTTGATGATGACTTACATGACTTGACCCCTACCTGACTTGATGATGACTTACATGACTTAACCCCTACCTGACTTGATGATGACTTACATGACTTAACCCCTACCTGACTTGATGATGACTTACATGACTTAACCCCTACCTAACTTGATGATGACTTACATGACTTAACCCCTACCTGACTTGATGATGACTTACATGACTTGACCCCTACCTGACGTGATGATGACTTACATGACTTGACCCCTACCTGACTTGATGATGACTTACATGACTTGACCCCTACCTGACTTGATGATGACTTACATGACTTGACCCCTACCTGACTTGATGATGACTTACATGACTTAACCCCTACCTGACTTGATGATGACTTACATGACTTAACCCCTACCTGACTTGATGATGACTTACATGACTTGACCCCTACCTGACGTGATGATGACTTACATGACTTGACTCCTACCTGACTTGATGATGACTTACATGACTTGACCCCTACCTGACTTGATGATGACTTACATGACTTAACCCCTACCTGACTTGATGATGACTTACATGACTTAACCCCTACCTGACTTGATGATGACTTACATGACTTGACCCCTACCTGACTTGATGATGACTTACATGACTCGATGTCAACCTACCTAAAAGGGTAAAACACCAGAACGTCGGCCTCCCTCCAGTCGCTGGCGATGTAACAGTTGTTGTAACCACCACACCCGAGCAACGGTCCTGGTCTGTAGTCCTCGGGCTCGAAACAATCGTCGGGTCCGTCCTTGCAAGGGTTGATGATGGACATTGTTCGAGCGATGACGGGTTTCCTGCCAGGGTCTCTGACAACCAGATTCTCCCTGCGACTGTAAGTGGGGTTGACAGCGTGGTTGCTGGTGTTACTGGGATAACTGTCATCGATGACTAAAGGGGAACGGAATTCAACGCGGCTGCGTGGATTGTCGGCGACTTGCGTGTTCTCCGGCGATGGCGGCGCGGTTATGACATGGCTCGGTGACGCAGATTTGACGGAGACTTGCTCGAATTTCACAATGGAGGAACTTGAAGGTTCATTTTGAATGGGGGCTTCATAGGTTGATGGTCCGTTTTTTAAATTATTTGCTAACTGTTCAGGTGGTGAAGCCGAGTTATCTAGGGGGGAAAAAAGACAAAGCATAAAGAATCGAATGCACTTAAATTCTTTCGTTAAACATTTATTAACAAAAGATTTGACAGGGTAAAGTTTGTTAAACTATAATCTCTATAGATGTGAATTCAATGAAGGACATTTTGATTTTGGAAATAATTTGTGTATAAAATAATTTTTTAATTCCAGAAATTTCACTATCAAGGGAGCAGGATATCAATGTGTGGGCTTTTATTATTTGTTTATTGCCCGACCCAAACATCCCCCCCCCCTTTTTCCGTTGGGGGGCCAAGTTAATGATTTGAAATCTTGCGCAATTTCATACTTCTGGCGACAATACGTATTGCGAAATAAAATGGTGTAATTTAAAAAAAAAGATTTTTTTTACGAGACTTGGAAAAACTTTATGTGTATTTTATGTAAAAAATTCAAGCACACCCATTACCACACTCCCAGGCTACAGTCGAAACTTTGTTTTCTGCCGTTGAATCCATTTTAAGATATGTTCTTTAAAAAATGTTTTCAAGCACATTTTGTCGTTTATTTTCTTTAGATTTCGTTTATTTATAGTATAATGCACAGCAGTTAACTCCGCCGTAGCCGGTCCCAAGCCCGGGTGAGAGAGGAGGAGGGTTTTGCGAAGGGCTAGCATCCCTTCCCGTAAAAAAAGCCTTGCTACAAAAACGTGAACAAAGAAAAAAATAGGAAACTCGGACCTTGGAGATGATGGGTCTCGTAACAGAGAACTTATGAAGCTGGGTGGCCAAAGCCAACTGGAAACCACCCGGCAGACAACCATCCTCTCCACTAGGACCACCACCAACTTAAGAAAATGGAACGTAAGGACCATGTTCGAAGCTGGAAAAACTGCCCAAGTTGCTGCCGAAATGCAACGGTACAAGCTAGCCATCCTAGGGATAAGTGAATCCCGATGGACTGGCTCAGGCCAGATGAAGCTCAGCACAGGAGAACTGCTACTATATTCAGGCCATGATGAACAAAACGCAGCCCACACCCAAGGAGTAGCAATCATGCTTTCCAAAACTGCCCAGAACGCCCTTTTAGGGTGGGAAGCCCATGGTCCCCGAATAATCACCGCAAGATTTAAGACCAAAAAGCAAGAAGTCAATATGGATCTTCTTCAGGTATACGCTCCTACTAACGACAGTAAAGAAGAGGACAAAGAGGACTTCTACAACAGACTGAGAACCCTTATCCAAAAGTGTCCTAGGAGCAATGTGATTATTCTAATGGGCGACCTAAATGCAAAAATAGGCAGCAACAATAATGGATATGAAGAATGCATGGGAACAAATGGCCTCGGAGAGATGAACGATAATGGTGAAAGGCTAGCAGATCTATGTGCTGCAGATAGACTGGTCATTGGTGGAAGTCTCTTCATGCATAGAAATATCCACAAGGCAACATGGATATCACCAGATATGTCAACGGCTAACCAAATCGACCATATCTGTATCTGCAAAAAGTTTAGAAGATCTCTCCAAGATGTAAGGGTAAAAAGAGGGGCAGATGTAGCCTCAGACCATCATCTACTGATTGCCAAACTAAGGCTCAAATTGAAAAAGAATTGGACAAGTGAGGGAAGCAAGCGCCAACGTTTTAACACTACTCTTTTGAAAGGGGGACCAAAACTTAATGAGTTCAAACTTACGCTAACAAACAAATTCCAGATCTTACAAGAACTTGGCAACGAAGAAACAGTTGACCAAAACCAAAACTGGAAAAGCTTCAAAGAAATACTTACGATCACCTGTGAAGAAGTGTTGGGTCCAAGACAACAAACGCATAAAGAATGGATCTCTAATGAAACCATGGAGAAAATCCAACAGAGGAAAAAGAAGAAGGCAAATCTCAACAACAGCCGCACCAGAACTGGAAAAGCTAGAGCATCAGCAGAATACGCAGAAGCCAATAAAGACGTTAAACGTAGTATAAGGTCAGATAAAAAGAACTACATAGAAGGACTAGCAACTGAAGCAGAGAGGCAGCTTACCATGGAAACACAAGAGAACTATTCAGTACAATAAAAAAGCTATCCGGAAAGTTCAAAAATCCAGAGAGACCTGTTAAAACGAAAGATTTGAAATCTATACCTGATGAAGAGGGTCAGAAAAAAAGATGGATAGAACATTTTGAAGAACTCCTCAACCGACCAGCCCCACAATACAAACTCAACATAGAGCCAGCGGAACAAGACCTAGAAATAGACTGCAGCATACCCACAAAACAAGAGATAAACAGAGCAATTAAACAACTAAAGAAAGGCAAAGCAGATGGTCCAGACAGAATACCAGCAGAAGCCTTGACAGCAGATATTACGACTAGCTCTGCAATGCTACACATTCTTTTCAAGAAAATATGGGAGGAAGAACAGATTCCGACGGAGTGGAATGAAGGACATCTCATTAAGCTCCCAAAGAAATGAGATCTTAGCTCTTGCTCCAACTATAGAGGAATAACTCTGCTATCAATACCAAGCAAAGTATTTAACAGAGTGCTGCTAAACAGAATGAGGGACGCAATAGACACCCATCTTAGAGACCAACAAGCAGGTTTTAGAAAAGATAGATCATGCACTGACCAGATTGCCCCTCTGAGAATTATATTGGAACAATCCCTGGAGTGGAACTCACCACTGTAAATCAACTTTATTGACTATGAGAAGGCTTTCGATAGTGTTGACAGGCCAACCCTGTGGAAGTTACTAAGACACTACGGGATACCACAAAAACTGACTGACATAATTAAGGCTTCCTACGAAGGACTTACATGTAGAATTGTCCATGGCCAACAAGCAACAGCAGCTTTTGAGGTACAGACCGGAGTCAGACAGGGGTGTCTACTTTCACCATTCTTATTTCTGCTAACCATCGACTGCATAATGAAAATGTCTACAGAGCAAAAGAGAAATGGTATCCAGTGGACACTATGGAAACAACTTGATGACCTGGACTTTGCGGACGACCTGGCCATATTATCGCACTCACAGCAACAGATGTAGGGGAAAACCAACGATGTAGCACAATTCTCTGCTTGCCTTGGCCTGAACATCCATAAGGGAAAAAGCAAAGTCCTTAAAATAAACACATCAAGCAACACTCCAATAACACTGGAAAGAACAAATCTGGAAGAGGTGGATAGCTTCACATACCTTGGAAGCATCATCGACACACAAGGAGGGACAGACGCCGATGTAAGAGTGAGAATTGGCAAAGCAAGATCATCATTTAAACAGCTAAAAAAAGTTTGGAACTGCAACAACTTGACTCTTCATACCAAGGTCAGGATATTCAACACCACAGTAAAGCCTGTCCTACTGTATGGAGCAGAAACATGGCGAATAACAGCAGCCATTGTTAAAAAGCTTCAAGCCTTTATAAATACATGTCTCCGAGCAATTCTCCGAATCCGCTGGCCAAATGTCATCACCAATGGGGACCTCTGGCAACGCACACAACAAGAGCCAGTGGAAGAGCTAATACGCCAGAGCAGATGGAGATGGATTGGCCACACTCTCAGAAAGCCTACATCCAGCATTGTGAGACAAGCCCTCACATGGAACCCCCAAGGCAAAAGGAAAAGAGGTCGTCCCAAAATGACCTGGAGAAGAGAACTGGAGGCAGACACAAAAATGAGCGGGCACAGCTGGGGGCAGATTGAGAGACTGGCGCAGGACCGGGATGCCTGGAGAGACTTTGTTCGCGGCCTATGCCCCAGATGGGACGAAGGGCGATGATGATGATGATGATGACAGCAGTTGCTTGTGTTATTTATTTTTGTGTACTGGAGTCTCCAATTTAGTGCGTGAATGAAACGATGAGAGTACATATTAAATAGATACATAAGTGCTTTGTGTGTATATATGTGTATGTTTTTATATCTTCTATATATATAATTCTCTTCGTGGTCGGACCCTGTGAGACACCAAGCTGCAAGTATGTTCAACAGATACTAATTTTAGAAAGCAGCGCACCAAATTACTGCACCAATGCATCAAAAGGTGTGCAAATTAAATATGCGCTGTAAAAAAAAATTATATGACGTCATTGTTTCCGCTGATATTTTAATTTTGTAAAAAGGGAACAATGTCAAAAGTTATAAAATACTTTGTGTACATTTCAGAAAGTTTAATATTTCGTATTGATCAAACAAGGACAAGTTAGTTGGGATTTTGAAAAAGTGCATTTTTTCAAAATAAATAGATTTCAGGTGAACACTTCCGTCATTTTTTAGTAGTGATACGCCGCGGCTCTCTCCAGAGTTCCTTCTTTTCATTCACTCACAGTCGTTTGCCCAAACCCAGCCCATTTTGACAACTGTGTCTTTCAGGAAGTCTTCACCCGTCACTAAATCATTAGCGGAGTATGCTGTGCCGCGGGTCAGCTAGTATTATATATAATATATTATAGGTGTGTGTGTGTGTGTGTGTGTGTGTGTGTGTGTGTGTGTGTGTGTGTGCGCGTGCGTGTGTGTGTGTGGATACTGTACTGCTTTGAATGGACGGATCTAAATTTTGACAAACGGCAAATAAATAAACCACAAGTATACATGACTGCGTCTAAGTCTGCATGACTACGTCTAAGGTTGCATGACTACGTCTAAGCTAGGATGAATACGCATAAATCTTCATGACTACGTCTAAGTCTGTAGGACTGAGTCTGAAACATTTTGTTGATGGCCTACCGTTAGATGACGATCACTTTGATGTACCATACATTTGGTGATGTGAGCTGTACACGTTAAGAGAGCGCAATGCAAGGAAAAACTTAAAACAACCCAACTACTGACAAACAATGTAGTTCCTGCGTGATGGAGAGACGTCCAGGCACAATTCGGTCTCGTAGACCACCTGTGTCACCAACCTCTGAATAAAGCCCTTGTCATCTTTGCATGCCATCGACAAACAACCAGCTAATAATTGTCACTACAATTGTTCAATTGAACATGAAATCATTTATAAAGTAACGATATGTGCCACTCACATGTTCAAACCATTATAAGTTTAATTTATTTCATATGGTCTTAAAACAAATTGTGTAAAAGAGAAAGTTTTTTTTGTTACCTGTGTTTACAAGACTTGTCGGAACAAGCGGAATATCGACATATAGTTGGAAATACAGAACAATGATGACACCACACGCTGCCAAACACAGTATTAACTTAGGAGAGGCCTTGCGTAGCTTCCCTTGATAAGGCATCGCAGAAATACGTTGAATTGCTAGGGCGCTTCAATCAGTCTCGTGTAGCCTGGGCAGACGTCTACAAAATAGTTTACACATGCGCCACTAGAGGTCCACACCATACGTCATTAAGGCGAGTGAACTTTTAACACCCGAAAGATCAGAAGGTAACACGTTATAAACAGAGACATTGTGAGATGGAGTGAAGAGCTGTTAATGACGACAACGAACCTTCTAGCCTGTTGTTGATCGTTGTGTTTGATGTACTTGTTCTCTCTTAGTCTCGTCAATGCTGGCGTGCTCGTGAAAAGATGATGTATGATTTCGAGAGCAGATGTGCAGGGTGACGAGAAATACGGGGGAAAAACGGCAAAAAACGTTCAAATTTTAAACTAAAAATTAAAAATAAAAGTAAAAACAAAACTGCAATTAGAAAAGGACACACTTTTTATAAAAAAAATAATTAAAATTTCTTAAAACGTATTGTTCAAAGAAAGTGTTTGGATAATATTTTCATCAATCGATTTCCTCTTGCGTATACGATCAATATCTCGACGCTTATAGTTTGTGGGTAAAGTTAGTGGATTTGTCATGTTTCTGTTAAATGGATACGCCTTTGATCATAAGGGGCGCCGAGTGAGGGCAGAAGCAACTCTGAAGGATGGTGGGCAGGAGGCAGTAGACACACAACGTTTCGTTTTCTCAACACTTTGTTTTGGAAGCTTGTTCCAGTTACTGATCGCTCTTGGCAGGAAATGACGTGCTCTTGCGTTGCGCTCTTGTCATCAGAAACTCGTGACTCACGTGACGTGTCCTCGTCATTGTCAGGATATTAGATGTTATTCTCTTGTACCGTGGACGTCCAATGTGACGGCCCGAAAAATCGTTCCAGTTTTTCCAGCGTCATAGTAGCAGAGGAGCGAAGGATGGAGGAGGCTACAGACAGAAGAGCTATAGGAGAAAAGCCAAAACATTTGGAAGCAGAGAACTCGTGTGTAAAAGCTGTGGTAAAGACTGTCACTCAAGGATAGGACTGCACAGCCACTCGAGGAAATGCAACCCAACTCAACGGTGATGCACAGTCGTCTCGCGAGACGGAAGGATGCCAATTTTCTACCAGCATGCCTCCAACACTCATACAAAGTAAGAATATTTACATTTAATAAAATTTTTATTTTTTTATGGCGGACATCTTCACTTCTGCACTGTTTTTCTTTAATTAATTCGTTTTGAGAATATGATTGATATATAATCACACGGTTCAACCAGCTCATTAATCCTCTTTGACATTTTCCGAGATTATATAGTGCGAATACTATATGATAATTATGTTGTATGCACTGTAATAACCAAAGAAAAACACCAATCATGATCTGGATGTAAAATAACGTAAAAACAAAAGTGAACGTTTTTTTAATGTTAGTTTTTAAAATGTTTATGTAACACACAACAAGAGCCGTCTCCAACACTGAACAATGGTAGGAAACATTTGTACATTTATTAAAATCTACAATACATTCATTGCCCCTAATAGGAAATTGTGTCACTGCATTAAATTTAAGCCCTATTTACAATCAATTAGGATCGATTCTTAACAACAAGCTGAGCCTTCAAAGGCACCCGCTGCCCTTTATAAGTACACGCTGCCCTTAATAAATACACGATGCCCCTAATAATTACACGCTGCCCTTTATAACTATACGGTGCCCTTTATAAATACACACCGTCATTTATAATTACACGCTGCCCTTAATAGGTACACGCCGCCCTTTATAATACACGCTGCCTTTCACAGACACACGCTGCCTTTCACAGACACACGCTGCCCTTGTTGAAGGTCGTTCCGTCTTTGACAAACATGAGAAACACCTGTTCCAGTTTTGACCGCTGGACCGTGAAGCTGGTGAAGCCAATCTCTCGCTGGGCAGATTGAACGGAGTAGAAGACCTGATGGAGCGTGATGCAGTGTGGGATCAGAAAGCAGAGGTATTCCTTTAGGTGGCAAAAAATCTGTGGATAGAACACAGAGACAAAACAAAAGATGATTAAATTAAATTTTTAACCGGTTAAAAAATAAATATGATTAATTGGAGTGGGAACGGTAGAAAAATCTATTTATAATACGTCAGAGCAAGCAAGACGCCGGAGAAAGCAAGACGCCAGAGCAAGCAAGACGCAGACAAACCCTCCCTTCCCTTTCTTGCCCAACGTTGGTCACGGGACATGCGCTGTGCGGGAAGTTTGTGTACCTTCTTTTCCCCCTTTCTTTGCGAACATGACCACAGCTTCCCATGTATTTCAAGGAAACAACGCTTCGTTCACTGTTATACCAATTCCTGCATCAGATTCGAATTTACATTTTATTTTTACACGGCAACAATTTCCTCTTAGATTAGCCTTGCGATGACAGTTAATAAGGCACAGGGACAAACTTTCAAAAAGATATGCGTCTATCTACCAAAACCTGTCTTTAGTCATGGACAGGCGTATGTAGCTCTCTCAAGAGTTCCATCTTTTCACGCAATCACAGTTGTATCCTTAAATTCACACCCGTGGACAATTGTGTCAGGTGATGTGGTACAATAATATCTTAACCCAGAACCGACCAGCTGATCCGGTACAACAAATACCGGCCAGGTGATCCGGTACAACAAATACCGGCCAGGTGATCCGGTACAACAAATACCAGCCAGGTGATCCGGTACAACAAATACCGGCCAGGTGATCCGGTACAACAAATACCGGCCAGGTGATCCGGTACAACAAAGACCGACCAGCTGATCCGGTACAACAATGTCTTACCCCGGCACCGACCAGAGGAACTGGTACAACAATGTCTTACCCCGGCACCGACCAGAGGAACTGGCACAACAATGTCTTACCCGGGCACTGACCAGAGGATCTGGTACAACAATGTCTTACCCGGGCACTGACCAGAGGATCTGGTACAGCAATGTCTTACCCGGGCACTGACCAGAGGATCTGGTACAACAATGTCTTACCTTGGCACCGACCACAGGATCTGGTACAACAATGTCTTACACGGGCACCGACCACAGGATCTGGTACAACAATGTCTTACCCTGGCAGCGACCACAGGATCTGGTACAACAATGTCTTACCCTGGCACCGACCACAGGATCTGGTTCAACAATGTCTTACCCGGGCACTGACCAGAGGATCTGGTACAACAATGTCTTACCCGGCCCTGACCAGATGATCTGGTACAGCAATGTCTTACCCGGGCACTGACCAGAGGATCTGGTACAACAATGTCTTACCCGGGCACCGACCACAGGATCTGGTACAACAATGTCTTACCCTGGCACCGACCACAGGATCTGGTACAACAATGTCTTACCCTGACACCGACCACAGGATCTGGTACAACAATGTCTTACCCTGGCACCGGCCACAGGATCTTGTACAACAACGACTTACCCGGGCGCTGACCAGAGGATCTGGTACAACAATGTTTTACCCGGGCACTGATCAGATGATCTGGTACAGCAATGTCTTACCCGGGCACTGACCAGAGCATCTGGTAAAACAATGTCTTACCCTGGCACCGACCACAGGATCTGGTACAACAATGTCTTACCCTGGCACCGACCACAGGATCTGGTACAACAATGTCTTACCCTGGCACCGACTACAGGATCTGGTACAACAATGTCTTACCCTGGCACCGAACACAGGATCTGGTACAACAATGTCTTACCCTGGCACTGACCACATGATCTGGTACAATAATGACTTACCCTGGCACCGACCACAGGATCTGGTACAACAATGTCTTACCCTGTTACCGACCACAGGATCTGGTACAACAATGTCTTACCCGGGCACTGACCAGAGGATCTAGTACAACAATGTCTTACCCGGGCACTGGCCAGAGGATCTGGTACAACAATGTCTTACCCGGGCACTGACCAGAGGATCTGGTACAACAATGTCTTACCCGGGCACTGATCACAGGATCTGGTACAACAATGTCTTACCCGGGCACGGACCAGAGGATCTGGTACAACAATGTCTTACCCGGGCACTGACCAGAGGATCTGGTACAACAATGTCTTACCCGGGCACTGACCAGAGGATCTGGTACAACAATGTCTTACCCGGGCACTGACCAGAGAATCTGGTACAGCAATGTCTTACCCGGACACTGACCAGAGGATCTGGTACAACAATGTCTTACGCGGGCACCGACCAGAGGATCTGGTACAACAATGTCTTACACGGGCACTGACCACAGGATCTGGTACAACAATGTCTTACACGGCCACCGACCAGGCGACCTGGTACAACAATGTCTTACCCTGACACCGACCACAGGATCTGGTACAACAATGTCTTACATGGGCACCGACCAGGCGACCTGGTACAACAATGTCTTACCCTGGCACCGACCACAGGATCTGGTACAACAATGTCTTACACGGGCACCGACCAGGCGACCTGGTACAACAATGTCTTACCCTGGCACCGACCACAGGATCTGGTACAACAATGTCTTACACGGGCACCGACCAGGCGACCTGGTACAACAATGTCTTACCCTGGCACCGACCACAGGATCTGGTACAACAATGTCTTACATGGGCACCGACCAGGCGACCTGGTACAACAATGTCTTACCCTGGCACCGACCACAGGATCTGGTACAACAATGTCTTACACGGGCACCGACCAGGCGACCTGGTACAACAATGTCTTACCCCAGCACCGACCAGGTGACCTGGTACAACAATGTCTTACCCCAGCACCGACCAGGTGACCTGATACAACAATGTCTTACCCCAGCACCGACCAGGTGATCTCGCACGTACAGCATCACTTGACTCGAGTCGCCAGCCGAGCAGTGGATCTCAAGCGTATATCCCAGGGCGTATTTGTCTTTGAGATACTCCGGTCCTCCAAGACACATGAGCTTCCCTCTCATCATGATGGACATGCGCGTACAGAGGCGCTCGATCTCCTCCATGCTGGGGGACAGAGTACGGATAAGCAACTTTAAGAAAAAAACAAAACAATAGAAACCTGCATGTGTTAAAATAGTAATTCCTTCTATTTAGCGGACTATTCTTAATTTTAAGCCGTAAAATGAGTCAGTGTGCGTGACGGTAATGTTGAAAGTCAAGTTAAATATGACGTGAGAGACGCGTGAACTCTACACATTTGAACACGTTAAATTACGTGTGGAGCTTGGCGTTATAAAGGGAGAGTTTGTAGCAGCGTTTTATGTGGAGCACGCGTAAAAACTACAACAAATAAGCAGACGATTTCATTTCTATAACTCTAACCATAGTCCAAGGGCACACATCTCTAGTCCAGAGTTCTGACACCGCGGTTACATTTCTTTCTGAGCAATTATTTATATATTTGCTATTGTGTTAAATTGGTACACTATTTCAATTAAAGGGATATTTCTCCAGAAAGTTTTTGTGATGCTAATGTTTTCTCTTCTGCTTTAATCACTTTCTTGGGATAAATGCAGACGGCATCTCAACCTCTTACAAGAAGGAGTATTGATGGACATTATATTTTTTTAAATTTTAGAAATGTTTTATTTTTAGGTCTGTTCATTCCTGTTCACCTTTTACTGGCCAGTAAAATTGTGCGTCCAGACTCTTTGATCATCTTCAACAGGCTCCATATGACTTCCTTGGATGCCTGGTCCATGCCGCTCGTTGGTTCGTCCAGTAACAGAACGAATGGGTTTCCTATCAGCGTTATAGCAACACAAAGTTTCCGTTTGGTTCCTTTGCTGTGGAATTGTTGGAAAGTAAGTTTTAAGCCATGTATCACGTAGCTGTCACTAATTTGTGATACTTATTTTTATCCAGGGGGGGGGGTGTCCGTGTGTGTTTGCACGCATGTGCGTTAGTGCTAGCGTATGTGTGTGTGTATGTATATTTCTTTGAGCGTGTGAGTGTCAAGTCAGAAGCAAAAAAATAAAAATAAAAATTAAACTAGCAAACGAACAAAAATTCATAAATGATTTCATCAGAAAATTGTTAGATATGTAAGTATTGTGAGGCAAATGAAACTCATTGCAACCATACACCTGGAACCTAACAGACAAAATACTTGTGGAGCTCTCAGTGTTGTAAATACTACACCGACCGCGAGTGCTGGTTCTAGTTCAAATTAACTAAAAAAGTTGCTATCCCGTGAGTAGAACGAGTTTGCATCGTTAGCCGCACATCCTACCACGTACATAAAATGTAAGTTAGAGTCAAACTGATTAAATTACGAGTAAAAACACAATTTTCCCTTCTTGACATACCTTCCTTCGACATTTCATTAATGTTGCAATCATCCACGCAAACTTCGCGCCGCTCGCTGAGGGAAACTAACCACTCACGATATTTGATGTCTCTGTCGTGAGCCGAACCTACCACGTTAGGTCTCTACCACATACCCAGGCCATTAAATGATACCCTGAATGTGCCCATTGTATGACCAACAGACTCAAGCTCCGATTGACCCCCATCACCTGTACGTCTTCGTGAGCGTGTCCACGTCACCGCGCAGACCGACCAGGTCCGACATGTTCTCCACGACCCTCACCAGTTTGTCGGCCGGTACGCCCATCAGTTGCCCGTACAGCTCGAGGGTCTCACGCCCCGTCAGCAGGTCGTTGAGGGCGTTGTCTTGTGGGCAGTAGCCGGTGATTGGCTGGATCTGTGTATGTAAATGGAGGGGGGGGGGTGTGGGTGTCAGACTTTGACCTGGACTATGAGCTTATGAGAGCTAATCTAATCTAATTCAATGTAATGTAATCTAATCTAAGTCTATATATCTCTTCTTTGATGATGTGATCCAACTACTTTCTTTGCTGTTATTTAAAAGTGATCCTTACACATAAAGTCGAAGCATTATTTGAAATTAAATGTGATAAGTGAAAAAAAGAAACGACCGAGTTTCTTTCATAACCGTCGGAACTCAGGTAAATTGGCTGATTATTTATTATTTTCGGGATGGTTTACTTTTATTTGATTTTTTGTGAAGATTATTAATCAAGGATTAAGTGATGACTTTGAACAGAGCAGTAAAAGTTAAATACAGACAGAAACCTAGGGCTGACGACTTAACGATCGCCCAAGGATGAGCTGGATAGACAAAGTAGAGACAGATTTACACCAGTATGGGGTGCGTGCGTGAAGGCTCGTCTCCGAATGGAAGGATGTGGTGGAGCAGGCCAGGCTCCTGCATTTGCTGTAGTGCCAGTGAGGATGATTTCTTAGGTAAACGCATTGATTCTTAACAAAGAATAAACTCATATAAAGTAACTCCACATTTATGTCTACATTGTCGTAACGACGTATGCAATTTAAGCGCGAAAATAAATAACAAAATAGAATTTAAACATTAAAAGAGATTATTATCAATTTCTAGCAGAAATGGATTATTTGTCCATTTACATTTTGAGATGGTGGGTTCCACTTTAACGTAACCAATTTGTGTTTCGACTTATTACTAATATAATATCAATACTTTAAATATCAAATAACGAAATAGTGAACATAAATAAAAATAAATCTCTTCTCTTCACCTGACTCATTTCAGTCCTGACATTATAACCGAATATGTACGCAGTACCGGCACTGATCATGGCTTCACCTGTCAACATCTTGAAGAGGCTCGTTTTACCGGTGCCCTCCTGCCCCAGGAGGCCGAAGCTTTGATACAGCCGGATGCCCAGACTGATCGGCTCAACCGCGTTGATGAGCCTACAGCGGTCAGACAGGTACTGCTTGTGCAGCTGTCTCATCAGGATGGCGTCTGAAAGTGGTAAGCGGGAGTTCTCGGAACGTGAGCAAACAAAATTGTGTCCACAAACAGTAACGTGTAAGTCCCTAAAATAAACTACTAAACTAAACACACATTCTGAAGGCCTGAGACTAGTCTCTTAAGGCCTAGGCTAATACCAGCGCAACCTGCTCCATTTGTGGGGCAGTGCCATACAACATTGTCTTAACGTGGGACTCTTTTGCCTCCCTAACCTCCCCGGCTATGTCTAGCGCGGGACACGAATTCAACAGGTGTAGGACTGTCTCAGGGGCTAGGCTGCAATGACGGCAGCTCGAGTCCCTGCCAGCTACTAACATTCGTCGATGGTATAATAAAAACATTCTGTAGGTCGTAACGGTACAAAGTTATTTTTCTGGCATCTTTGCAAATAGCAGGTATCCTTAGTATAGACCGCATAAAAAAACAAACAAACATCAATTTAATACCCAATACGTAAACAATAAAAGTGGGAATATGAAGCTTTGGTAAAGGTAAAAGTTGGGAATGTGAACAGTGTAACAGGGCTAATGTGAACACCACCTGTAGTAAGGGTAACAGTGGGGATATGAACACCACCTATGGTAAGGGTAACAGTGGGAATATGAACACCACCTATGGTAAGGGTGACAGTGGGAATATGAACACCACCTATGGTAAGGGTAACAGTCGGAATATGAACACCACCCATGGTAAGGGTAACAGTCGGAATATGAACACCACCCATGGTAAGGGTAACAGTCGGAATATGAACACCACACATGGTAAGGGTAACAGTGGGAATATGAACACCAAATATGGTAGGGGTAAAAGTGGGAATGTAAACACCACCTGTGGTAACTGTGAGCCAACTTTGACCAAAGTTCCCCCTAGATACCTGACGTTACCACTACGTACCTTGCTTCCTCAACAGCCCCAGGTGTGTTTTGTCCACGCGGTCACTCTCTATCAGCACGTCATCGTAATCGTCCTCGTTGTCTTTGAGGCCGTAGCCTGGCTCAAACTCGACCGTTATCTGTGAGTACGTGAGTCCCAAATGGTATCTGAAGTCCGGTAGGCAAGGAAATACAGGAGGAATGAGTTCAGTTGTCCGATAGACAGGGAAATACAAGAGGAGTGAGATAAGTTCTTCCGATAGACAGGGAAATACAGGAGGAATGAGTTAAGTTCTTCCGATAGACGGGGAAATACAGGAGGAATGAGATAAGTTCTTCCGATAGACAGGGAAATATAGGAGGAATGAGTTAAGTTCTTCCGATAGACAGGGAAATACAGGAGGAATGAGTTAAGTTCTTCCGATAGACAGGGAAATACAGGAGGAATGAGTTAAGTTCTTCCGATAGACAGGGAAATACAGGAGGAATGAGTTAAGTTCTTCCGATAGACAGGGAAATACAGGAGGAATGAGTTAAGTTCTTCCGATAGACAGGGAAATACAGGAGGAATGAGTTAAGTTCTTCCGATAGATAGGGAAATACAGGAGGAATGAGTTAAGTTCTTCCGATAGACAGGGAAATACAGGAGGAATGAGTTAAGTTCTTCCGATAGACAGGGAAATACAGGAGCCATTTATATTAAATAGGTATGTCAGCTATAAAAGTAAAACCTTGAAAAAAAAGTATAATTGAAAGGATCTTTCGACCAGTGAATAAAATTGATTAGCTGAATTATAGATAAATATCAAATTTTAAAGAAAGTTGATGTCCTAATATTATCAGGTACCCATGGGTGGACACAAGGACTCCCTTAACCACATGGTAAGAAGTCTTTCAGGTACCCATGGGTGGACTCAAGGACCCCCTTAACCACACGGTTAGAAGTCTTTCAGGTACCCATGGGTCGACTCAAGGACACCCTTAACCACACGGTAAGAAGTCTTTCAGGTACCCATGGGTGGACTCAAGGACACCCTTAACCACACGGTAAGAAGTCTTTCAGGTACCCATGGGTCGACTCAAGGACACCCTTAACCACACGGTAAGAAGCCTTTATACCTGCTTTTAGAGAGACTCGTTCTCGCGACGTGCATGTCGCACGACCACCGTGGTATGCAAGTGCAAATCTCCATGACATATAATTTTTGCCATGGTAACTAAATGACTCACTTGAATTTCAGAAGAAGTCCATACTCAACGCACATCAACAAAAGCCAAGAGAGCGCCCCCTGGCACAAGAGGCAAACTATCTTGAGGATGACCAAGTTCACGTCGGTGTCAGAACCCGCAGCCCAGGGATCGTCAGTGAACTTCACTGAAACCAAGAAACAGTTTACTGGATAGACAGTTGACTGGACAGAGTAAAGAAAGAAACAGTTGACTGGACAGATTAAAGAAAGAAACAGTTGACTTGACAGAGTAAAGAAAGAAACAGTTGACTGGACAGAGTAAAGAAACAAACAGTTGACTGGACAGAGTAAAGAAACAAACAGTTGACTGGACAGAGTAAAGAAACAAACAGTTGACTGGACAGAGTAAAGAAACAAACAGTTGACTGGACAGAGTAAAGAAAGAAACAGTTGACTGGACAGAGTAAAGAAACAAACAGTTGACTGGACAGAGTAAAGAAAGAAACAGTTGACTGGACAGAGTAAAGAAACAAACAGTTGACTGGACAGAGTAAAGAAACAAACAGTTGACTGGACAGAGTAAAGAAACAAACAGTTGACTGGACAGAGTAAAGAAACAAACAGTTGACTGGACAGAGTAAAGAAACAAACAGTTGACTGGACAGAGTAAAGAAAGAAACAGTTGACTGGACAGAGTAAAGCAAGAAACAGTTGACTGGACAGAGTAAAGAAAGAAACAGTTGACTGGACAGAGTAAAGAAACAAACAGTTGACTGGACAGAGTAAAACAAGAAACAGTTGACTGGACAGAGTAAAACAAGAAACAGTTGACTGGACAGAGTAAAGAAAGAAACAGTTGACTGGACAGAGTAAAGAAACAAACAGTTGACTGGACAGAGTAAAGAAACAAACAGTTGACTGGACAGAGTAAAGAAACAAACAGTTGACTGGACAGAGTAAAGAAACAAACAGTTGACTGGACAGAGTAAAGAAACAAACAGTTGACTGGACAGAGTAAAGAAACAAACAGTTGACTGGACAGAGTAAAGAAACAAACAGTTGACTGGACAGAGTAAAGAAACAAACAGTTGACTGGACAGAGTAAAGAAAGAAACAGTTGACTGGACAGAGTAAAGAAAGAAACAGTTGACTGGACAGAGTAAAGAAAGAAACAGTTGACTGGACAGAGTAAAGACAAGAAACAGTTGACTGGACAGAGTAAAGAGAAAGAAACAGTTGACTGGACAGAGTAAAGCAAGAAACAGTTGACTGGACAGAGTAAAACAAGAAACAGTTGACTGGACAGAGTAAAGCAAGAAACAGTTGACTGGACAGAGTAAAACAAGAAACAGTTGACTGGACAGAGTAAAAAAGAAACAGTTGACTGACAGTAAACAAGAAACAGTTGACTGGACAGAGTAAAACAAGAAACAGTTGATTGGACAGAGTAAAACAAGAAACAGTTGACTGGACAGTAGAGTCTCGGTGGCACTGATGGCATAGAGAATATCAAGACTTCTTGATCAAGCTCACAAAATAAACAAGAAAAGAAAGAAATAATGACATCACGGATTTATGTCGCTTAGGCAGAAAATGTGACAAGAATCAAGGTGATGCTTTTAAAATTGTCACCTTAAGAAACAAAGAAATTAAAATTACTGACGTGTGAGATGAGGAAAACTGTCTTTGTAAAATTTATTGACAGAAAAAGGGTTATCCATAAAGTACGTCATACGCCAGAGGGGGGGATGGGGTGAAAGAAAGTGTGACAGTTTGTGACAGAGGGGAGGGGGGTCCGGCCATGTGTGACGTCAGGGTGTTTTATTACCACGTTTTTATTAACTCGCTTTCGTTCCTGTTTGTCCACAATTTTTCAAATCTTCCAACGTAAAATTAAACCACTTCTGATCGCCCTAGAGATCTCAAAATTTTACCACAGATAGATCTCGGATGACAATGCATTGAATCAAAATTTCAGATCGATCGAATGTACCATTATTAAATTATTGAACTTTTTAGTTTATCTATAAATAAACATATTTATTATCCGTCTGCTCTTGTTTACATTACATTCACGTGCCGAGTTCACACCAACCCCGACCACATCAACCACGTTTAACATCAAGGGGAGATCAGTCATTTCCAGTCTGTAAATGTTTGTCGGGCAATGCGTATTATATTTGAATTGAACATAATCAATACTTCAAAACTCACCATAGCATACACTTAGACTAAAAAGAATAAAATAAATAGAAGTAAAAAAAATATTTAAAAAAAAACCACGTTTTTATAATAGGACTAAAAAGAAGAAATATTTTTTTCACAGAATTGTGAAGGAAAAATCTTTTTCTGGATTGATAAAAATTTCAAACTTATATGCTCAAGTACTATGATGTAATATGACTAAAAACGTGGGCGGGCGCTTTTTAGGCGTTTGGCTAAAATGATTAGGGTTTACAAATGACGAGTAAGAAAATGAGTGAATTGAATTAGTTAAGCCTGAGAAGCGCCCGCCCCACGTTTTTAGTCATATTACATCATAGTACTTGGGCATATAAGTTTGAAATTTTTATCAATCCAGAATAAGATTTTTTTACTTCACAATTCTGTGAAAAAAACAACAATTATTTTCTTCTTTTTAGTCCACTTATAAAAATGTGGTTTTTGAAAATCTTTGTTTTACTTCTATTTATATTAAATTTTAATTATTTTGTTAACAAAGAACTACATTTTTGTTCGAAAGTGTGACTTACTGGAGGGAGGGGAGTCCAAAATTTGTGACAGGGGGAGGGGGGGGAGTTAAAAATGGTCAAAAATAGCGTGAAGTACTTTATGGTCAGCCCCAAAAGCTTTTTGACAAAAATCAGATTTTGCTTAACCAAATCCATTTGATTATAATTATAGAGCAAATTCGTTTGGAGTAATGAGTGACTCAATTATCTACAGCATGGATGTTCTCAGATAGATATACCATACCGTGCTCAAGAGCAATGTTTTTAGTAGACCTCCCTTAGTTCTAAAGACTGAGCATACTTCTGGTACATTTAATCTTCACGAAGCAAATACCTTGGTCGTCTGCAGTTCTGATACTGGTCAGTTCATTCAGGCCGGACTCTATGTTATAGTGTGGCGCTATTAAGGTCAGCAGTGTGTCCAGGAAGTCAACGGTGTCGTTTTGTTTACCGTAACTGGACAGGAAATGACAGAGGAAACCTTTCAGGAAGATATATTAAAACGATGTGGGAATTAGAAGCCAAGGAACAACATTTGCAAGGTTTGTAAATTAGAGTTATCCACGAACACCCCCCGTACATGTTAAGTAAACTCATTACCTAGCAGAAAGTTGACCAGCACTATTCCCACGGCGCCGCTGGACGGCACGTCAAACATGTATTGGACGCAGTAAACGTAGGGCAAGACGGCCGCGCCGTACGTCATCAACAAACAAGGGGTGAGCAGCCAATGGTCGCCGACCAAGAACGGACCCGGCAGGTACACAAACGCGCCCAGCACAAAGATCACGATGTTGGAGTAAACGATGAAGTCGAATAGAAACGTTCCGATCCAGTAGGCCAAGGGAGACAAGCCGGTGAAAAACTCGAGATTTTTGGTCCCAGTCTGTAGGAGAAAAACTCATTAATAAAACAGTCAGTGTCAATTTTTTTTAACACGGTCTCAATCCCTTGGGAAACGGAGAATTTTGGCGCTCCTTTTCGCATTAAAGGAGTATCTCGTATGACTCACCATGAGTGGACGGATTTAAAATGGCCAGGCAACGGAGGCCCCTTCACACACCATTGATATCAAAGTATAGATTTAAAATTAGCATGAATGACGTAGGCCTCGGTGTGAAAATCTTGTCATCTTTTAAAATAAATAAACGTTTTATCAGACATACAAGATTTGTTTTATTACAGCGCTACCTTGTACATTAGTAATCGTTCTCACGTGATTTTTATTGCGAATAAAATTAAATGAGTATTCCCTTTTTTTATATATATCTGTCACATTTATTACTTTGTTATACTTTACCACGTATATATAAGTATATTAATAAATATGTGTGTGTGTTTTATGGTGTGTGGGCGTGTGTGTGTTTTGTGTGTATGTGTGTGTGTGTGTGGGCCCGTGCCAAGGAGCACTGAAGCAAGGGTCAAATTCACCACAGGGCAGCGTTTTTTATAAGTGTGGTACCCGTACTCATGGGGTTACAAGGAACGTTTGGTTGAGTAGGGGGTACTAAACAAATGATAAATTTCAAAGAAGTGTTGTTGTTTTTTACAAAGTATATCGGCATTTATTTTAAACGGGGGTTGCTCAGTGTTGAGAAAAGTGTTATAGACAAGGGGTAAAAAGATCTCGAAAAGTTGAGAAACATTGAAGCAGGATAATACTGAATTAAAACAACCCCGTAAAAACAAAGTTTTTGACTATAAATCCCTTATATATGAGACATAACTAAAATTATTGATTATGTTCAAATGCGACAAATATTTACAGACTGAATCTGTCTTGACTCCCTGGTGGGGGGGTGGGGTGGTGGGAGAGGGGAAAGGTCTTATCATCGATCGCTGGACCGAGCTCAGAGTGACACGCAAAATGTAAACAAAAGCACGCCGGTACACCTCGTTAAAACACGAGATGTGTTCACCTGTGGCTGGGGTGAAGTCAAGTGACCCGTAAAATGTAAACAATAGCGACCGCTACATATAGTTTATATAGATAGACTAAAAATGCATTAATTTAATAACTACGTTCGATCGATCTGAATTTTTGATTCGATGCATTGTTAGGTGACACGGGTCCGTGTGCAGAATTTCAGCTCGATGGCATGATGGGAAGTGGGTCATTTTTTACTTCTGTCTTTCCGCGGTGCCCAAGACAGAGAGACAGAGACGGCGGTGAAGTTAATATAAGGGATTTAAAAAGCACCCTGCCAATCAGCCACAGTGAGGTACACAGACAGGTGAAGATACTTCACTTAAGTATATATTTAATTGGTTAATTTCAATTAATGAGATAAATTTTGCGCATCAGTCATTTATTTTAGTTTTCAATGATAATGTATTGAGCTAAGATTCGAACCGATACAATCTGAGAACGATGCCAGTCATACTCACAAGTAAACACTAGAAATAAACCTCGACTTATTGCGTTTTTTTTTCACCATTGCTTGTATTACAAATTTCTCTCTGAATTTTCGAATTCGAGCCGCATCGAACTTTGTATATCTAGCTAGGTTCATGAGATCCATGAATTAGAGTATAAAATATTTGTCGTTGTGTTTGGGGTCAAGAAAGAACAGGAAACATATTAACACACTTTAATAAAATAAAAACAAATACAGAATACTCAGTTTTATGTGTTTTCCTGTTAGCTAGAGACATGTCGAACAGTAAATAATAATAATAATAATAATAATAATAATAATAATATAATAATAATAATAATAATAATAATAATAATAATAGTAATAAATGTAATTTTTATAGCGCTGTATCCCTACAAGGAGCCGGGCTCACAGCGCTTTACATGGAGATAATAACAAACATATAATAATTTAAATAACATTCTTATAATAATAACCACATAACTGACAGTACAATACACATAATATAACAACGACGGTCGCTCTGCTTACGGCTCTGTCCGATATGGGCGGGTAGATGAAGACGCCCGGTACAGCTGCCACGACGATGGTCAGGGCGGTGAACCCGTGGCGCCACACCGGGATTGGTCGCTGTCTTATTCTGTGGAAGACACCCGACTGGAGATCGTAGTCCTCCCCGAGGTGGTGCTTCACGTACGCGTTGACCAGCAGCTGGACCTGTGGAATGATGGTTTTCATGGTAGTTCGTTAGGATACCAACTAAAGGTGGACGATCTTCATTAGAATTCATATTTCTTCTCGCCGTAGTTTAGAGATTAAAAAAAAAGAAAGAAATATGTTATTTTATTACTCTATGCAATATTCCATAGTAATTCGTAGAAAATGAACGATTCTTGCAATAGTGTAGAGTTTTTAAACATTACTTTATAATTCTTCACAATTATTTTAAGCTATTAAAAATATTAAAGGACAGTGACGATAGTGTGAGAAATGCTTTATTTTTATTATTGTTATTAATATTATTACTATTTGGACTGTTAACGATTAATTTAAATTTAATCGTTAACTTTTGAAAAATTAACGATTATTTAATGGCTTTTTATTTGGTTTGATAAGTAGGCGAAGTGTTAGAACCACGGTAGGCAAACTTTATCAACATTTTGAACATTCCAGTCAGTCAATAATTTAAAAACTAAATGTTCGTGTGATCGTCAGAAAATGTGCTATTAATTATCGGCTGCTATTTTTTTATATTTTTTATTTTACTTTTTGACTTCCAATAATTAGTAAGTGATGGGTCGATTAATCGTAAAAAATCATTTAATCGTTACATTTTTTAACGATTATTCGAGAAACTAATCGTTAATCTCCGCAGCCCTATAATTATGTTTTACTTTTTTCTTTTTTTTCCCCCTTCAAATTATGAATTATCTCCATATAAAGTTTAAGAGACTCTGCAAACAATAACATGATTACTGCCCTTGAGCACAATTCGGAAGAGGGCAAACATTTAAGCAAATCGGAAAGCTGGGAGAGGCGCATTGATTTACTTTTGGTGTATTGTGATGAAGGATTCATTTAATCACATCAAGGAAAATGTTTTTTTAAATTATTGTTATTAATATTATTATCATAAAATTATTATGTTTTACTTTTTTTCTTCTTTTCTTTTTTTTCTTCTTCAAATTATTAATTATCTCCGTAAGAGACTCTGCAATCCATAAAATGGTTACTGCCCTTGAGCACATTTCGGAAGAAGGCAAACGTTTAAAGCAACTCGGTGGGCATTGATTCACTCTTGGTGTATTGCGATGAAAGATTCATTTAATCACATCAAGGAAAATGGTTTATGAATTTGTGCTGTCTGCGCTTGATCAAGATGGGGACGTCCATAAATAACGTCACGCGATTTTGGCCGATTTTTACCCCTCCTCCCCCGGTTGTCACACTTCGTCATATAAAAAGACCCCCCCCCTTTTTCTATCCAATATGACGTCACAAAGCTGTGCCCCACCCCCAAAAGGCGATATGGTCTTTTTGAAAATGAGCATGTTTCAAAACACTTTATTGTCATTTTAGTATGTATTTACTGTAAGGCTGCAATCTAATATCGTAACACGCGTGAAACCATGCAAATGTCATAAAATAAATAGTAAGAAATCAAATATCTAAGTGAAACTTTATTTAGAGTAGCGTGTTTTGAATTGATGTCACAATTCCTAAACTCCCCCCTCCCCCTCATCACACATCGTCACCAATGTGGGACCCCCCCCCCTAGGTGCGTGATGTCATTTATGGACGGCCCCATGGGATTTATTGCTATTTCGAAATTCGTTACTTCTTAGAAAAATTTTTGGGTGTGGTTTAATTGCATAAAATTGCCTCATTTATTAAACAATAAATCGTCATTTGATTACATATAGACCCACTAACGAAAACCATATAAAATACTCCATAAATATTACAGTTTGAGGTGGTTTTCGTGTACTGACTGTTAGGCCCTGGGAATGAATGGCGTTCGCATGGTAATATCCCACGCTCATTTTCGGAGATCCCCGAAGAGCTGCTCCGACAATAAACATCTTGTCCATCTTATTCTTGACCCAGTCGTTTAGCTCCTTGACCATATCCCTGTTCTTGCAGAAAAGAAACCAACACAGAGGAAGCGAGAGATTGTCAAGTAGAGACGTGATGATGCGAGTGCTAGACAATAAACGTTTATGTGCAATTTATTTTATGCAGCGGCGAAGCGTGATTTATTGTGCCGCCTATGGAAGATGCCAAATCTGCGGACATACCCACTCCCTTTACAAAAGATCATACTTTGATAAAGAAAAATGATTTTTTCCCCCTGAAAAGTAATACTTATAACATTATAAATTGTTATGTTCCAAAAACAAATTGAACAGCTTCCCTTCCTTGATCTAGAACTGATGTTTTTTTTTGAAGTTGGCGTTTACCTAAGGAAAAATCCTTGATGTCATTGTCAATATAGATCAGACATTTTATGCTTAATAGCAAAAAAAAGTAGCCATAAATTAGTCGAATGAAAGAGCCATTTGTTGTCGCGATCAATACTTAACTAACTAAATATTCAATTATTTAACCATTTTCTTATATCTGGAAAGTACACTTCTGTTGTCTTAATTGAATTTGGTCACATACAGTAAGTTTTTGTTTCTTCCAAAGGAGTGGCTGACAAACTTGAAAATATCAATGACATTTTCGAGCACACTAGTGTCCCACTCCAATACTATTTCAGGCTTTTGGTTTTTCAATTGAGTAGGATGGGCTTTAAAAGAATTTACATCCAATAAGGGGGTGAAAGTTTTATGAGTAGGAAATTCTGCAAATTCATTAATTTCTATTATCCGTTTTTATATTGTTTGATTCCCTGGATTTTCTTTTATTTTCATAAAAACGCTCCACTTTTTAGAAGTCAATCAACAACGAGGAGTTGCCACCCATAACTAATACCAGATACATTTCCCCCTCTGTTCCTCATCCTCGCTACGCCGATGATTTTATTATCATGTCAACCTTAAAAAAGGTGTCTCATACGAAGAGTCTTTCCGTAAATTGTAGTCTGTGTACTTAACATGTTAGGGAGTCAATAATGAGACCATCGAGGCTTTTTGGGGCTGTCGTAGAAAGAAATTTGTCAAGTCAATGGTATTGAGTCGTCGTGGGAAGGTATCTGTCCGTCAATGTTAGTATGTAGCGATCATCATCATTGGGTAATCATCTCCCAGGTAGTTGCTCGCGCCCTCTAAAAGTCAATTTTTACAGCAGTTGCGTCACTAGGGGGTGCCGTGGGGGCGGGCCGCCCCGGGTGACACCATCAGGGGGGGGGGTGACACCAAAGTGTAAAATTCTGAAAACTCTGAGGAGTTCTATAATGTAAGTCGTGAGGGGGTGACACCAACCCCAGTGACGCCTCTGTTTTACAATATGGTCTTAACTATTAACATTATCTCATATTTCGTTTCCGAAAGAAAGCAATCTTGTAAATGCCTTGTCGGCGTGTGTGTACATTACTTTTGGTAGCGTGATCACACCGTGACTCCCGCTGAACTGGCTTTCGTAGGCGTGCACGAGTGACTCTGGGACGCCGGGCCCAACCTCCAGCAAGGAAACCCTCGACGCAATGTCGCCCACAGAGAAGAGCAGGGACTGGTTCAGTCTCCTCGGCAGCATCAAGTAATCCACCTCTGTCGCCAGAAGAATGAACAGCGGCGGCACCGCCAGCAGGGCCACGGACGTCAGCGGCGTCCTCTTGAAGACGATGTACTTCTTGGTGAACACAGCCGTCAGTGTCTGGAGCAGGTACCACACGCCTTCGTTTCTCTTGTAGTCGATTTTGCGCGTGTACTCTGTCGAGAAATCGTCTGAATCCGGCAACTCTGGTGAGTGGAGGACAGTTACACGTGTCGTTAAGTTCACTCTGCTGACATGGGTTACATGAATAAATGATAAATAATTCATTAAAACGTAATCGGGAGAGCTGTGCCTTTACCGAATTCTGCATGTATTTAATAATTATGTGCTGGGCTTTATGATAATCATCTAGAATCTAGATAACCCCCGCGAATAGCGAGGAATAGTGTGATAAAATAAAATAAAATATTAATGAATGAATAAAAATGCATTCTGTTAATATGTTCAATAATTGAAAGAGAGAGTGTGTGTGTGTGTGTGTGTGTGTGTGTGTGTGTGTGTGTGTGTGTGTGTGTGAGAGAGAGAGAGAGAGAGAGAGAGAGAGAGAGAGAGAGAGAGAGAGAGAGAGAGAGAGAGCAGAAGGAGAGAGAGAGAGCGAGATTGACAAAGAGAGAGAGAGAGAAAGGCTTTGAAAGTCCCCCAATCAAACATTTGATAGCGTGTTGGTTTTCTCATCATATATATTACAGACTCTTCTACTTTACAGAAGTTTATTGCGTCGTACGTTAAACAGATAAAATAAGATAAGAAGATAAATTGTTGAATAAATTCAAAATTTAGGGATCATTTCTGATGCAACAAATTTTAAATTTCTGTTAATGTTCAAAAATGTGTTGTTTGTCCATGTATTCATGTTAATTTCATTAATAAATATATTTATAAATCAAATTGTTTTCATATAAATAAATATCCAAGGTTGTAAACTCATTAAACAACTTGCAGTACATTGATGGAGTCTCTAAATATGTGATACAAACTGTGATATTTAGTGAAACCGCCCTTTTTTAAAAAAAAACAACGATTTATTTGACACAGCTCCCCAGTTACCTTACCACCCCATTTTTTTCCTTTAAGAAAACCTGTTGTGTAACTTGAAAGAACTCTTTATACATTTACTGATTTACTTATGAGTTCACCGCCACCTCTTTAAACCCTTGCGTATTACTTGGCCCTTGCCGCCTCACCTCTTCATCACCCCGATTCCCAATTCCCTCTACTGACTAAAATGGGATTTTACCAGCAACCAATTCCATGTCATCGCAACACGCTGCTATAACAATTCATCTCAGTAACTGAAGAGTCAACCAATAACATTAATTTACGACGTTCGTGTATCTTGATGGCATGTTTACAACGACGGATGACTTTATTGTTCATATATTTAATGGTTTGAACTTTGAACTTTGAACCGACGTGGCAGAACTTCTGGGTTCAGCTGGTCATTGGTGTAGAACAGGGGTCTCCAAATTTTCAGCCTGGAGGGCCGCATTAACTGTCAAACATCAGTTTGGGGGCCGACCACTGACCCACCCCAATTACTAATTTTTATGGTAAACTACAGGTAAAAATAGTATCTTTTTTGAGATTTAAAGGTCTCCAGGGGCGATGAGGGGCTCGCGGGCATGGCGGGGCGATGGAGACCGGAGACACCCTGGTGTAGAACAATGATTTGCCAGTAAGTTGATTGTGTAAACAAATGATGCTCTCACAGCTCGTAGAGATTCATTACACAATGCATGAACCATACGTTCACAAAAGATTTTTATAAAATATTATACAATAATTACCCATGTACGGCTGTTCCAAGCCAATGGTGTGGATAGGTACCGATGGCTCTGTAGATAATAAAAATTTTTAAAAAAGAAAAGAACAATCCTTGATCTTATTTCCGCAAAGTTTTGTCCTTGACAATGTTATAAAACAAAAATTTACGAATTGTGAAATTTTAATAATAGATCTTTCGTACATTAAACGTAAATTATCGAAATTTAACCGTCAATTCTGTAGTTTAGCTAAAACCTCTTCTACCTTCCATACCCCACATTTCAAATGGTTTTCAATTGTTAGATTTGTAAAATTGGTTTAATGTTTAGAAAAGGTAAGTCCCCAAGATGGCTATGAAAGGGAAATTTCTTTTCGAAGATTGTTACAAAGGGCAGCTTTCAGAACATTTTCAGAACCACTCAAGGGCGGATGCTCTGACGCGAACATAATACCGGCGCTTAGTGTACCAGAGACCAGAGGCGTAGAATTAATTCTACACCTAATCTAAGAATGGTGCTAAAGTCGAATGTACGATGCAAGAGGAACTGTTCTCCAATTCTGGCTGGTCACGCCAAGTTCTTTATAAACAATATTAGTTAAATTTTGTACAATGTTTTTAAACTTGTTATTTAAAAACCAATTTAAATCGATCACCAAAATAGTTTTACTCGATGTTAGCTAAAAACTACATTATATTGGTCAGCAGCTTACTTTTGGGTGGCACATCTGGTTGAAAGGAAAGATTTCTTCGGTTGCCATCCACTGAATGTGAGGACTTCACAGAACATCTCTGATTTCTTACTGCGCAGAAAACAAAACACATTCAACAGAAACAATAACAAAGAGTGAAGCATAAAAACAAAATATCTGAGATGTTAAATAATAGTAGTGAGAAAAAAAGTGCTTTCCCGGAATGTGAAGATTGTATTTTGTGGTCATCATAGGTAACCATGATTTCCCAAAAAGTATAAAAAACAGATTCTGTAACCGTTCTAGCTGTCATTTCATATTTGTGACTCTGAATATCTGAAACAAAGTGCTGTTCTCAAAACTATAATTTTTAAAATACCTTTTTGTCTTCTTTTACTATTTTTGTCTTTATTTTAAGAGTACCAGAGGGTATACATCTAACATTATCAAACCAAAAATCTTTAAACCTGTCTTCAACAAAAGCTGAACATCCATCATTGAAAGCTTAACATCTACAGCAAAAGGGTTATATATAAACGAAGTTTTTAACACATAATAGCCAAATGATTTAAAAAATAGACTGGTTTAACATATATTAAACAATTGTTTAATACATATCAACCAATGACCTAAAATAAATAAACTAAATGGTTTAACATCTTTTAACCAATAGCTTAACAAAAATGAACCAATTGTCTAACACAAATCAACCAAATGATAATAAGGGCAATCACATAGGATGTCACATAGTTTTGAGACCAAATGTCTAAAAGATAACAAGACACAGTCTAACACATGTCAAACAAAATGTCTAGCAGATAACAACCAACAGTCTAACACATATCAAACAAATGATAATAACGGCTATCACAAATGACGTCACGTAGTGTTGAGACCATTGCGACGTCCGGGAGAAGAGAAGCTGCTGAAGACAGTGAAGTATTCCGTCCCGGCCACAAAGTCTGTGCCACTCGACGAAATTTGTCTGCGGGTGGAGGGTGGTTTATCAAGCACTTATAGTTGTACACTTGGCATTGTTGGGAGGCATTCCAATAAGATTGTCAACAATCTTTAGGTAATGTTCTAAATGTTTAGGTTATATTCTATGTACTCAGCCCCTACGCCACAGTCAACAATTTTTAGGTAATTGTCTTTCTCCTCAGCCCCCCTACATTACAATCTAGAACTTAACTGTAAATTTTCAAGTTTGGCAACAAGAATAAAATAAATCTTGGTTAAACTTTAAAATTATTTATTTCTATTGCTACATGCCTTTAAACTCTAAAATTGTATGTCTCTGCTTTAAAATCAAGGACCGGGGAAATTAAACTTAAATAATTTTTCTCTCGTGCCTAAACTAGTCCACTTGTTCGGCTCATGTCGACAGTTTCTATCAGTATGTTGTTTTCAACTAGTTTTAGTGTTGGTGAGTTCATGTCAGGTAAGCAGGACGACAAGACACATAATTAAAACCCCCACACTATAAAGGAAGCGAACTCTCTGATGAAAGCGTTATGACGGGATTATTGCCCCTTTACAACGCTATAAAACATTACCGGCCGCTTGCGCCGCTCTATAACTGCCAGAAAACTTTATACTTCAACGACTCTTCCCATTGTTACATGTATACGTCTGTTCCTCTCCCAGCCCTTACGTTTGACAAATAATATTTTAAAAAAAACAGGAAAACAATGACGTTAACATTAAATAATTACATCGTAGCATCGTCCAGTTCTTTTTTCACGGATGGTTTCTTCACTGCCGTGGACAGCCTAAACGAAGGGACAAGAAATATAACCACGCTGAGTGGATGTTGAAGAGACGCATTCAATGGCTGGCATGTGCGTACATTTTTCTAAGAGAGCTTGACTTTTGTCAGTTATAACATTTGAGTTCACAACAATAAGCTTGATTACAAGATATCATTTGTCTTGAAAAAGTGTAATTTTACCGTCCTGGACAACCAAAGCGTCACGTCACGGAAACATTTGTCTTCAGAAACTTATGGTGTACGCGTCAGGCAGCATAAGACATACGAAAAAGACAATAGAAATCTAAGGGGATATGAGTTTCGTCATGGTACAATCATGAAATATATGTTGAAAGTTACTAGCGTGACTTTTAAACATTATGTTTCTTTTTGGAACATTTCAACAGAAGCCATCGCAACAACAGAAATGAGATCTACCTAAAAAAAAAGAAATTCTATGAACGTGAGAGTCACTTGTATTTGTAATACTTCATTACCTGAAGATAATGTCCTGCGTAGATTTCCCTGTTATAATTACCTGAACAAAATGTCCTGCAAGGACGTCCTGTGCAGCTCATATGCTGTTATACCTAAAGTCTTTTTCTTGGCCTCCAGGTCCCTCAGTAAGTCCGGCATCCCTGGCACGTTACCGTCTGGTAGTCGGTAAACTACTTGAAAATTCTGCAGCCCCTGTCCAAGGAAAAGACAAAACAAATAAAGTGTTGAAATATCTTTTTCAAAAAAAGTTTTACTAAGTGAAACTCAAATATATGTCAATGCGGCACAGCTTGCGTTACAAAACATTAAATTGAAATAAAATTTTATTATCTAAAATTGATTTAAGGTCTATTGACCCATTATATCTGTGTGGAATATTTCCATATTAATCTCGCTTAGTGTCTGCTTGTCGATGCAAGTCTTGCTTGTTGGTCATGGGATCTGATAGCATTGATCTTGTAATGACCGGGATAATTTATCTGCAAATGACCAGGGCATTGTTTGTGGTATAACTGGCTTTTAGCACGAATCTGTTTGTTTGGAAAGGGTCGCGTTTGTCTATGGTAGAGATTTTGTCTCAGCAAAAGAAGAGATCTTCATTTTCATATGGAGCGGCTCTTGAATCTTGATCCTAGGCATATTAGTTGTTTTAGATGTTTCGTTATTAAGTAAATAAACTTGTTAAGTTGTCTGTCAGTTAGTTGACAGAGATTCTATTTGCATGGTAATTAAAGCTTCTATAGTCTGTAAGGGAGATGAACAGCATGCGACGTAACGGAAGTCTTTTAACTTTTCTGTTAGCTTTAGCTAAGCATTAAGTTACTCATAAGTTGAAATCCTTTTGCTTGACGTCCTATACACATCTTATACATTTAAGACACTTCCTTTATACAGAATATTATTGCGCCTTACGCTTCTCCATAGTTTATGACTACTCTTGCATTTTTACTAGAGTTTTGAAAGTTGTTAGTGTGTTAGTTTTCCTGGCTTGTTCAGGCAACCCATTCTACGTCCGAGTCCCTTCCGGTAAGAAAAGGGATTTGAACTTGTTTGTCCTCGTGAATGGAGCAAGAAAAGTTGTTGTTTTTTTGTTGTATTCCTTTGTCTATCTGAGTGTTGAATTAGATTGTTGTTGCGTTGTATTTCTATGTTAGATTTTAACGCCTTTTGCGTTATTACGTGAGATTCAAATGGGGGTGTGAATTCGAGTATATATGGTGCTCAAATGAATACGTTTAGGTTCTCTGAAGCTATAGGCTATAGCACTCTACGTTAACTTATCTTTAAAACCTTGGCACTTACCAAACACTTTGCAGGTGGGAAATAACTGAGCACGACCTGTGTGATGCTGCCTATATCCCCAGCCTCTGTCCCCACTACCAGTTTGTAGCCGGGGTCTAGACATCAACGGGAAAAAAAATATGAAATTTCCACTAACGTTTGGTTTGAAAAAAGAGATAAAGACTGAAACAGTTGACACTAAAAATAGCAGCGAGATGACCTAGAATCAATCGCGTTGTAAGATTTCAAATGTTATTACGTTTCGTTATTTTAAACAGATCCCCAGTAATTATAAAACTCATTTATTCTAGTGGTTTGATCAATTTAATAAATAGAAATCATCATTATGAAGTAATCTAGCGCATTTAACAAAACTTTCGTGTTACACATTCTGTATACACAAATGCATCACATCGTGTTGCTAAAAAACAAATGGATCAATTTTGTTTTACGTACATATTCTGCAAACACAAGTGGATCTGTTGTTTACCGTACATATTCTGCAAACACAAGTGGATCTGTTGTTTACCGTACATATTCTGTAAATAAGTCGGTGAACCGTAACACTTGATTCGCCCCTTCACCAACATGGCCACGTGATCGCCAACAACTTCCGCCTCGTACGGGTCATGCGTACTCATCAGAATCGCGCGTCCCCTGCGCATGTTCCTAATGAAGTTCCAGAGGTCATCACGTGCAGCGGGGTCAACTCTGGCAGACGGCTCATCGAGAATGACCACCTGACAACAAGGTGAAAGTTTGTGATGTATGTTTCAGTAGGGAGAGGGTGGGAGAGAGTGGTTCATTTCGCTCTAATTATTGGATTACGAAATAATATTAAAAAATTTGTAAAAATAATTGATTTATTTTGAAAGTTCAATACAATGTCTAAAATAGGTTTCGCAAACCGATACTTGGAAATTTTCAAATCCAATTTGAAAAATTTTGAACGGATTCAAAATCTCAAGCTATTTGAAGTGATTAAGATGTCACAAGAGTTCACCCGGAATAACAGACAAACAGACAAACAGACAAAGATGAGAAGTTCATGAAGTTCATTAAAGATTTTACGTTAAGTTCATACGTTACCTCGGAGTTGCTAAAAATAGCACAGGCGACTGAAATCTTCCGCCTCTCTGTCCGCGTTATCTGCGACACGAGTTTCCCAGCCTGTTCCGTCATGCCGAGACGGTTGAGGGCGGCATAGATTTCATCCTCCTTCACCCTGCGGTCAGGACAACACATCTGCAAGTCAGCATTGCAGAAAGTCGTATCAGCTATTTCGACAATATTAGCCCCTTCAATATTTTCTTAATTCTTTTTAAAGCCATATATTTTCTCGAATAAAAATTATTTTGAAATAATTTAAAAAAAAGTTTTACTTGTATCTATTCTGTATATTTATTATTATTATTTTTTGGATCTAATTCCAGATTGTTTTCCATTCTTGAAAACCACCGCGTTTCATGGAGTCTGTTTAATGCATTGCCTGTTGCAGCAAATACCGCTTTAAAATGGTTGAAGGACATAGAAATACAAAATGCGCAATAACTTTTGAATGCATGGGGGGAAAAAAGTTACATAACTCTTCTTGATTTCAGTCGAAGCTGCTTGTATATAAACCAGGTTTCGCAATTCGATGTGTTTGCAGTAAAAGCTTTCACATGTTTTAGGAATTATTGTTCTTCCTTTCTTCCATTATGTTCCTCCGTGGATTTTATATTACTTCTATATAAAGTGCTCATGTTTTACCTTCACAGTTTTAGAAACTAAAAATTAGTTATTTTTAGCCAATAACAAAATTGCTTCCCGGGTGTTTGCCCCCTACCCCACTACGCCACCGTGAAATCCTCAACTAAAAGAGATAAACCATTGACCTACCCCACTATATCATGCCAGATGTATATACTCTTGCTTGAAATACCCCACGATATATTGCAAGAGATTTACCACCAACTTACCTTCCGGTAAAACAACAGGTGTTCACGGCATGTCAGGTCTGGAAATAAAATGTCATGTCGCGGGCAGCATCCGATGTCGGTTTTCATCAAATCCTTACCTTTGAAGAGTGCAGTCCCTTTCGTGGGTTTCATAAGGCCTGTTGTTAATCGGAAAAAACGATGATGAAATTATAGTTTATGACAACCGGTTACATCGGTCACATGTATTAGCCAGTTACTTACATAGAGTTGTTATTTGGACCCACTTGTTATAAAGCAACATACTTTTGTGACTTAAATGAGAACAGAGCACTGCCCCTACCCCCCTCAACCCAAACTCGTACTTCAACAGGCCAAACCACAGCAGGGAATCAAACTGCCGGTATTGCAGCCTAGCCTCTGAAACAGTTTTGACTTCGCACTCCAAGCTGGACATAGCTGTGAAGACTAAGGAGACGATGGGGTACTACCTTCAGACAATGTTGTATGGCACTGCTCAGCAGATGGAGCATGTTGCCCACGCGTTAGCCGAAACTTTCACGGGTAATCTCAAACTTACATAATTTGAGATTAGATTAGTTATAAAGACTGCTGTTTATGCCGAATTAGCTTTCATTGCTTGCATGTGTCCACAGCTACGGGTAACCGCTTGTTCCCACCTGCCAGAATAGACAAAAGAGTTGTCTTTCCCGCTCCACTGTTCCCCAAGATGACCGTAATTTGATCTGCCCCCACCTCCATTGTGACGTCATCTACTGCCACCGTATCACCAAAGACCTGATGGATAGATGGAATATATTATGATATATGACTTCCCCTTGTACAAGCTTAATGCAATCGATCATCTAAAAAAATGGTATCATGTTCTTTATTGAAATACTCCTGTAGACATGACAACAACAAAAAAAAACACCCGCAAAGAACATCAATATACATAATTCCCGTTGTCTGTATGTATGGATGTAATTATAGTTAGGTGGCGCTGCGATCGATTTTGTTGTAATGCTGTTAGGTGGCGCTGCGATCAATTTTGTTTAATAGTGCTGCACCAAAAATAACACTTTTCGAACGTTCCGCATAAAATTGTTCAATATGATAATAAATGAATCAAATAAAAATAAATAAAATAAATGAAAGTTCTGTATTACGTTATTTTTTAATCTGATGTGTATTTATTTTTAAAATTTCCGTCATTTTTGACTGGTGATAAAATTCTAGTATTATATTAACGTCTTCCCCAAGTTAAATGCCGAAGTAAGTGAATAATGCGTCTTATTCAGTCACTTCTATACCCGTTACTTCTTAAATTCTGTTTCACTCTCTGTCAGAAAGCGCCGTGTTGTTGCAAGTGCTTTGATTGGAGTGAGGTGGTTTTTCGTTCTTCAAATTGCATTTGATGATTGCACATGTTCTACAGAAGTAGAGGAAAACAAATCCATCAATATTTGCAGCAGCTTTATCTTGTTTATATTTTTCCTACAACTTGTAGCTACGGCCAACGGTTTTTCTCGCCCCGTAACCAGGCAAGAGACAACTCTGTTCATCTCATCAGTTGCCGCTCTATCCCTGAAATATGTCCCTAGCATATTAGCTATTTCCCGGGATTTCACTGCGGAATTCATCTGACCACTTCCGTCAACACTAGGTCTGAACTGTATTTACAACCTTGGGGTCAACCATACACTATCTCTAGTGGTCATTGTCCATTTGATTATTCAGGCAAGAAATTTATTCGAATGAAAATCCGTTAAGATAAAACATTTTAGTTACAACTTACATGCCTTTAAGTATAGTTTTAAAAAACATTTCTTAAGTCTGCTCCAAGTCAATTCATGTTCAAGATTGTATATAAAAATTAAGTACTTTTAAAACTTCTGGAATATTTTTTTAAAGCAAATCTAGAGAATCACATAATAATGTAATATATTCTTAGACCCGAATACATTTGCTGGATCTCGAGTTTGTTCATTAGTACAAGAAAAACACATGTGACGCGTCAACACAAAAAATATCCATTGTGGGATGTACCACATAGATACCAGGACATCATTACGTAAATGTGTACTGAGTATTGTCCTCAAACATCTGCTTCAAAGGCTGAAAAAAGAAGGGACATCAGGTCCCGTGTATGTTATTTGGCAAAGAAGACGGTGGCCCACCTGCTTGACGAATGATCTACAATAATTCGGGATGCGGATTGATCACGCAGCACTAGAGCTGCGGATGAATATCTGTAGACGCCCTTGTTATGAAGCTCACCGCAGCAATTGTATGCCTGATCATGAGAGCTGGATAGCTCGATTTTCCAAAGATAATTTCTCATACAAGATAAATGTATGTTGTGATGCTGAGCTGTGAACCCTACATCCTATGACAACTACCTTTACCACCCCCACCCACTTCACTCTGCCTACCTTCAACAGATTCTTGATTTGGATACCTTCTGGCATACTGTAATTAGAAGTGGGGCTGTCCTGCCGGGTCCGTCCATACTCTATCTTTGATGACCAGTAGTTTTTCTGTGAATGAAATGTTAAGATGTGAACAAGCGAACCGGTTCTACGGTGCTACAAGACGAATGGTGGCTTGAAACATTAACAGATCCAAAGTTAGGTTGTAGAAAAAAAAACCCACACAAATTTTGATTGAATAGGCCTTGTCATATCAAAGCGGAAATCTATTAATAGCAATATCTTGGGTTTTAAGTTTGGCAAATTTAATTTAAGATATAAGTCGATATGTTAATGTAGGCATATTGAGAAGTAAGTATCTTATCAGCTATTTTTAATGCTTCGTTAATTTAAGAGAGCTTATTTGAATTTAACAAGAAAAAAACTGGTTCGTAATTTTACTATGCAAACAATTTTGAGACCGCATTGATCCTTCTGTATTTATGCTGAAAACATTCTTACACTAAAATGATGTCTAAGAATAGTAACATTACACAATGAGTTATGACGTTTTCCGGTCTGAGAAATGACAAACCCTATGCTAAAAAAAATTAAAAGTAATCAGTGTCTCATCCTAAAGTCATGCACCGGCCCTGATGTCCAACAGCAACTTTAAAATTCGGTTATAAAATATACACACATCACTTTCATTTCCTAAACAAATTTTTAGAGTTATTCCTGTGTGTACATGCAGCTTTATGATCCATCCTGCTTATAAAGAGCGTTTTTTAAACAAACATACAAAAAAAACAACAACAAATAAACAAAAAAGCAACCAAAAAAACAACAACAAAACAACAGCATCAAACGACATCTCTTCAAACTTTGCTTTCAAAATTGATTAAACAACAATCAACCATTTCTTTCAATGATAATCGTATCTTATATGCACCTTAAAGTCTTTAACTGTTGTATTTAGGATATGAATGTTTCTCATTGAATGCATTGATAATTATGTGTGTTACTATTTGTATGTGAAGCGCTGTGAGCCCAGTTGCTTGCTGGGGGACTGTGCTATATAAATTATCAAATCTATTTTTATAATTCGCCAGAAAGTAGAGCAAGCAAGAAACAGTCTGTTTACACGTTGTAGTGTGCAAACACGCACCTCGCCGCACTATGCGCACCGAAATGAGACTATATAGAAGTAATGCTTCAAAAAAACTACCGAATTGCGCACAGCGGGAAGTTTTTTGCCCGTTCTTTTCCCCCTTTCTTTGTAAAATCTATTAGCAATTCTGCGGCGTATGCTATGCCGCGTGTATTATCTAGTTATTATTATTATTATTATTATATCTTTATAAAAAAACACTCTATCTAGGCGACACCAAACTGACCGTACACAGAAAGTAGAACGGTCTGTTGCCGCGGTCAGCCGTGTAGACCTGCTCCAGGTACCAGAGGAAGGCGATGTTGAACAGAGAGTTGAGCACGAGGAGCGTCACACCCTCCAGGACGGAGTGACCCCCGACTCTGTCCGGTGAGGACTCCAGAAGGTTCGAAAACTCCGTGACAATAGCTGAGAAATAAATCACAAACGGTTTTTGATTGGTGAATTAAATCAAGCTATGAGCTGCGGACAAAAATTAGCAGACGATTCGAAAGTGAAATATTCATGTATTCGATTATGGGTTTTTATGCCAATTGAGTTATTTAATGGGTTAAATGTTAAAAGTTAACCCCGTTTGCAAGTACGCTGAAATCATTTGTTTATATCGAAAATGTCAAATTCAAAGTTAGTATCTGTATATTATCCTGAGCAATAATGGAGATTGTTTACTTGAAGGAAAGGTAAACTTACTCCTTTATTCTAATTTTAAACAAATATCCATAATTGTAGCTAGATCAATCTTAAGAACCCATCATTCTAACTACATCTACAAAAACATCCATCATTCTAACTACATCTACAAAAACATCCATCATTCTAACTACATCTACAAAAACATACAACATTCTAACTACATCTACAAAAACATCCAACATTCTACCTACATCTACAAAAACATCTAACATTCTTACTACATCTACAAAAACATCCAACATTCTACCTACATCTACAAAAACATCCAACATTCTACCTACATCTACAAAAACATACAACATTCTAACTACATCTACTAAAATATACAACATTCTAACTACATCTACAAAAACATGCAATATTCTAGCTACATCTACAAAAACATGCAACATTCTAACTACATCTACAAAAAAATCTAACATTCTAACTACATCTACAAAAACATCCATCATTCTAACTACATCTAGAAAAACATCTAACATTCTACCTACATCTACAAAAACATCTAACATTCTTACTACATCTACAAAGACATCCATCATACTAACTACATCTACAAGAACATCCAACATTCTAACTACATCTACAAAAACATACAACATTCTAACTACATCTACAAAAATATGCAACATTCTAACTACATCTACAAAAACATGCAATATTCTAGCTACATCTACAAAAACATGCAACATTCTAACTACATCTACAAAAAAATCTAACATTCTAACTACATCTACAAAAACATCCAACATTCTAACTACATCTAGAAAAACATCTAACATTCCAACTACATCTACAAAAACATCCATCATTCTAACTAAATCTACAAAAATATCCATCATTATAACTACATCTACAAAAACATCCATCATTATAACTACATCTACAAAAACATCCATCATTCTAACCACATCTACAAAAACATCCAACATTCTAACACCATATCCAAAAACATCCATCATTCTAACCACATCTACAAAAACATCCATCATTCTAACTACATCTACAAAAACATCCATCATTCTAACTACATCTACAAAAACATCCATCATTCTAACTAAATCTACAAAAATATCCATCATTCTAACTACAGCTATATAAAGATCCATCATTCTATCCACCTCTTCTTTTGTTGTCCGCTATTTTGTACTGCACTATGAAGTGACCGATCCCGAAGACCAAGACACCAGCCACATAGGTGAACACCTTGTGGTTGATAGACGACTCTAGAAAACTGCCCAGGTCCATGGCTATCAGAATGACCAGAGTCATGTAGACACGGCCGAGTCGAGCTGTGAATAATCAGGTTTCTAATCACACAATTCATGTGTCAATGGGGGAATTCGACAACATAGTTATATTCACACAATTTATGCAGGAATAAGGGAACTTGACGACATAATATCTCTATTCACACGATTCATGTTTTAATAAGGGAATTCGACAACATGTTTCTATTAACACAATTCAAGTGTTAAAATGGGAATTTGATATAAATGATTCTAAATAAACATCAAGTTTCACTACAGGACTTTGACATGATTTTTATATGTACAGATATCGAGCGTTTATAGAGCAATTTGAACAAAATCTTGTTGATTTCTTGCAGTTAGTCCAAGACTTACAGAGACATACCCAACTATTGTGATGTTAGTAGACATTGGTTTAAAGTGATTTTAGGAGGTTAAAATTAATAGTGTTAAACTGTAAATGAAAAAATGTTCTATAGAAACAGAGACGCAAGTAACGAATCCATCTAAAGAAGCTTAAAGTTTAATTCCCCACAAGCCCGCACCACTATATTTGAGAAGGAGATGGCCCCCCGAAAGTTCAGCTATACTTCTGGTCATCATGCTTGTTACGGCCGATTAGGGATCCAACACCACCAAAGTGATAGGCGACAAACGTTTACAATAACAAGGCGGGCAATGTTAGAGAATGACTACACTCATCCCTTCAGAGGGAAAGGTCCTTAAAGGATGACCTCACTCCCTCCTCCCGAGACGGACATGACGTTAGATAATGACATATTTCCCCTCCCACAAGAAGGACACGTCCCTTAGACGATGTCCCTTTCCCTCCTACGAGACTTAGAGAATGACCTCACTCCCTTCCAAAAGTTGCAGGTTCTTAGAGGGTGATCTCTCTCCCTCTCCCAAGAGGTAAATAACTTACAAGGGGCCTAACTACCTCCCCTCCCCATGAGGGACATGTCCTTAGGAGATGACCCCATTCCCTCCCAGGAAGAGGGAAATGTCCTTTTGAGGACAACGGCATACCTCTTTTAATCCACCACGAGCACACCATGGCGAAGGTGAGAAAGTCGACCAGGAAGACGAGCACGTAGCCTGTGACCAGCAAGGGGTCAGCGTGGTGGACCATAATGTGGGGCATCACGTTAAACGTGTACAAGACGGTCAAGGCCAGGACCAGGTGGAGCCCCATAAGGAAGTTGGCCGTGAACCAACTCAGCCAGTAGATATCCATGGACACCCCCATCGGCCTCAGGGATTCCTGGATAATGATATCCCAGAATATCCAGATTTGAACATTTATAATATTATCTGAACTTTAAAGCAATGGATATAACTATCTTATTACGCTATCAGCACATTATGATTAAAGTGTGGTGGGTACGCCCAAGGGGCCGTCCAAAAATGACGTCATGCACATAAGGGAGAGGGGTATGGGTATCACACATTTGTGACGATGTGTGACGAGGGGGGGGTGGAGAGTTAAAGAACGGTGACGTCACATCAAAACACGCAACTGCCAACGAAATTTCCACTTAAATATTTGATTGCTTACGATTTATTTACTGACGTTTTACATGGCTTCACCCGTGTTACGATATTAGAGTGCAACCTTACACTAAAAAAATACTTAAATGACAAAAAAGTGATTTTAAACATCCTCATTTTCAAATAGATAGAAAAAAAAGGTTTTAATTGGGGGGGGGGAGCAAAGCTTTGTGACATAATATTTGAGTTGGGGGGTCTAACTTATTGTGACGACGTGTGACGAGGGGGGATGGGGTTGAAAAATCAGCCACAAAATCGCCTGATGTCATTTATGGACGGCCCTTCAGGGTAAAGCCAATATACAATTAGACAGCACAAAAGTTAGTTTACCGTTAACTTCAGCTCGCGGTCTTGAACAACCGCGGCGGTCGCTGCGAGAATCAGTGCGAAAAATAACACGAACAAGAATCGCGCCAAGATGAAATCCCGCGCGTTGTCCTCAATGAAATTCATTTTGTGGAAGGAAAACATTTTCTTTGTGGCGAGTTGAAAACTTGTGATGCTTGTAAAGTTGCTGTCCTTCCAAAAGTTGATGAATACATGGGCCAGCTGGAGCTGGGTCATCGTGACCTTAGCTGCTGTGTAGTCTGGGAATAAGACATAGAAGATGAATAATTTGATTCGAGAAGAAAACAAATTTTAAAAAAATCTATTTGAAAAATTTAATTTTTTTAAATGAGTTTTTCAAAGCGGAAGTCATTTGGAATATATAATTTTGTCTGGGATAGTTCATTTTCGTTGGCTTTGTTCATAGTCCAGTAGTAAATCTACTGGTCAAAGTAACTCTTTCGAATAAGTCCCAACCGAAGTTAAACTCATTTTGTTTCTGTATTTAAGTATATGAAGTACATGAAGAATATCAACTAAGCCATTCCAGTAGAACCCAAATGTCATAGATGTGAGTTCACAGTCCCAATTAAGTGTACCTACTGTTAAAAAAATAGTCAATGACTGGCAACACGTTTTGTAATTATTCTGTTCTCATATTCTGTAAGCTTGAGATTACTCTCCTTAAAGCTTCGGCTAACACACGGGAAACCTGCTCCATCTGCTGAGCAGTGCCACACAACTTTGTCTGGACGTAGGGCTAACTCGCCGCCCTAGTCTCCCCATTGGGGCGCGAAGTCAACAGGTTTCAGAGGCTAGGCTGCAATGCTGGCATTTCGAGTCCCTGTTGTGGACTTGGCTGCATAAGTAACAGTTAGTCAGGGCCCTGCTCTCATTTGAGTCACCAAACCCTGGGGTTTTCGAGTCAGCTTCCATCATTTACAGATAAAACGTTGTTAATTATTCACGTTTCATCCGAGTCAGTGTTGAATAATCCTCCCAGGGCGATTTTGAAATTAGTTGGTTTGAAACGTCATTGGTCCCCGCAGTTAAAACCCCATCATCAGTTCAAGTACAGACACGTCAACTTAACATAAATTTATGAATTATTCTAACTCGCTGCGGGCTTCGACTTCGTCGCGCCGCCTAGAACCCATCTTCTCGACCCTCCTTTGATACGCTTGCTTCCCCCCCCAACTTGATTTAGTTTACAAATCTTCATGGAGACAAAAACTAAATGTACTCTGGACTTCCTCACCGATACTTGGTCCATAGATCGGTTGGGGAATTTCTTGGTCCAGGGCAAGTTCAAAGGTCAGTCTTCTGGGTAGCTCATTGCTGGAGGAGTCCATGTCTTTGAATACGATTAATGGGGACGTGACAGTGGAGTCGCTAGAAAACTTGTAGCCGCGATCAATGGAATCGAATCCTATTGCAGTTAAAACTTGAGGAAGATGAAAAAAACCGAATCTCATTATTTATCTATCGGTTTTTTTTAGCGAAGTGAAAATAAAAAAATAATATATATTTTGCGGAGAATTCCTTACATTTTCTAAAAATTCAACGTTTAAAAAAAATGAAAAAATAAAATAAATTCTGCTAACTTTAAAATAAATTATACCATACAAAGGGGTAAAGATTTTGTAAAATACATTATACTTGAACGTTAATAGAATTTGTTTCAATGGAACGGGACACACATGTTACAAATCTATTGAGTGGTAACTATGTTACTGGTATGAAAGAACACAATTTTATATGTGACGTAATAAATGTACACATTATTTAATTTTTTTTTAAAAATGAAAAAATCCATTGAAAGCTACTTAGGTCGAGCTGTTGGGCCTTTTGGAACATGGAGTCCAGAGCTCGACACTTGGGAGTGTAGGCGAAAATGGAAAGTCCGGCTGTCGATGGGGAGATATTTTCCTGGGGTAACTGAACGTTTCTGAGCCGAGCTAAACTCTCGACTTGTTTGCGGTCAATGAAATAGAACAGCACGCACAGCAAGATGGGGAAATCTGTAATAAAGAAAACAACCCTATGTGGAAATCTGTGGCAAATAAACAACAAGATGGGGAAATATGTTTTATAGAGACAACAAGATGGGGAAATCTTTAATAAATAAACAACGAGATGGGAAAATCTGTCATATACCAATAACAAGATGGGAAAATCCGTAGTAAACAAACAACAAGGTGGGAAGATATGTAAATTTACACTTTTAAGCCACAATCCATATAAATTGTGTTAGTTCCTTTCTTTAAAAAAAAATCCTTTATATTAACTCGTGGTGGCTGGTTGCTTGCTTGCTTGATTGTCTGTCGCCAAGCTTGATTGTCTGTCGCCAAAACTTTGAATCGATTTTTAACCCACTTTCTCGTAAGCTAGCAAGCTGAAATTTAGCAGGCAGTTTCGTGGCGATGATAAAAACTATGTATCAAAATTTCAGATCGATCGCATGTACTGTATTTAAATTATTGAATTTTTAGATTATTTTATTTATTCCTATGTATCATGTTATTTTTTGAATTAGAGTGTCGCGGTGCGTATTATATTGAACAACCTTTCTGTCGCGCAATAAGGTGCGTATGTTATTGACAACACTTTTTTATAAATATTTTCGTGATTGTTGCGCATTATGTTAAACATGTTTTACGACACAACTGGAATTTTGTATTTTTGGATGGTCTTGCGCTGCGTATTATAATGAACATTCTTTTAGTTACGTCTGGTACATAAAGGATTTATAGTGAAAAACTGGGTTTTTATACGTTTTTTAAAATTGAATGTTTATTTTGTTTTGTTATTTTTTACCCATCAAAATGAAATTGAATGTTAAAGAAATATCTGCATCAAATTGCTCCAAGACTGCAGAAAGCGTGCCCCAGGGTTGGCATGTACATGCGGGCACTATATCATGTTGAGCGCTTGACGCCCTGGATGACCATAATGCGCTTGACTGTTCAGACCCGACTCACGAGCAATGTTCCCTCTAAGCTTCGTTGGTCCGTGTGCAAAGTTGCACAACGTCCATTTTTGTGTGCAATATTTTACCAAATTAGTTGCTCGGTGTTTCTAAACCGCTGCGTGGCGTCGGTCAAATATCTGCGCAGCCGCGCAGCTTAATGGGAACATTGCTCAGGAGTGACGTCAACTCAGGCCTGTGAAGTTGTGAACATATGACATGTAGGGGGAAGGGGAGAGACGGTATGTGTGTGAATAGTGTAGCTATTAAGCAGTGTGACTTTATATATATATATAAGTGTCACATGGAATAAAAGATACACAAGGAATATAAATAAAGTTTTGGTACATAAAAGCAAAAGAATTTTTTAGGAAAAAAAAAGAAGCTGAAGTTGTATTTTTTTGTGTTGCACTCAAACCATTTTAAAGGTTTGACATGAACATCAATGGAAGAGTTTTTGGTTTTATAACATTGCATGAAGCTATTTAAAATCATGTGTATGTTTATGTGTGAGTGGTGGCTGTACGGTTGTAATGGTTAGTTAAATGAAATTAGAAATTATGTATGCGGCAAATGAATGACAGGAATGGACTGTTTTACAAGCACATGTATTAATACCTCGTTGAAGGTGGTGGAAAAAAGGGGTGGGGCATAGAATGAGTGACGTGGCGGGAGAAGACTGTCATTTTGAATAACTCACCTCGTTCGTTATTGTAGTAAGATTTCCACGCCCGGAAACGAACTTTAAAGTTTTTCCCTATCAGCACTCGCAGCTTCGCTAGTTTGCTAACCATGCTTTAGTATCACCGAATTCAATGCGCCAGGATTAATTCCAGATCTGATACCAACGAGCCACCTGTCGATCGAACGGTAGAGCCGTGATACGCGATACCAAGAGATCCCATGGAAGTAGTAGCATCTCTTTCCGGCGATTGGTTCCTAGATGTTGTCTGATTCATTTTGGCGTGGGCATTGGACAAACTTATCTCAGGAATAAAGTGAAACGTTCACTGAGGTATGAAAAACACTTAACAGTACTGACAGCTGATGTGGCTCACTATAAGTCTAATGATATCCATGTGTTTTTAGTTGTTGCTTCTCAGATTAGAGATAAACTATTTAAGGCTTGTATTTGAGATTATGTAAAAACACCCAATAAATAGTTATTTAACTCAATGACTTAAATGATCGTCTTAGACGCGACACACTTAAAATTTAGCGTCATTTTCCCTGTCTTCGTGAAGTTTTATATTCATATGCCACACGCCAAGAACACTATAGTGAGGTAATGCAATAAGGTTTTTTATTTAAAAATTTTGATAGTAAAATAAGACTCGATACTTATTTAGTACAATATCTTTGTTTCAAACAGGAATGCCACATTTTATTATAATAATAAACATTTAAATAACACGTACAACAAGGAGATGAGCCCGGTGCTGAATCGTGAATTTCCATAAATCCGGATACAGCCGGTTAGGTGCGCAATTCAGAACTTCAGATTAAAAATATATCAACTTTCAATAAATGCGTAATTTTAGTTTAACTTGCTGATTGTGTCCGTAAAATAAGGTCAAAGCATGTGACAGTCAACATAGCTTGCAATACGACACACAATCAGTTTGACGGGTTAATCAAGACAGCCAGGAAATACTCTATGTAAATATTTATCAATTAAAAAACAACAACAAAATATGTAATATTCTAAAATAATTAATTATGTCTCTTTATTTTAACTAATCGTGTCTTTACATCTTCATAGTTTTACCAAACTGAGTACAGACAATATTCTATTCAAAGGGAAACAACTAATGAAAATTTATTTTCTATAAGTTTTGTTTAATACAATGCCTGGTGCCATTTACGTTGGTGAGATTTTTACTCCATAACAATGCGGTTGAATGTAATTTTCAAAACATAATTCTTAAAAAAAAATTGCTTTATACATTTTTATGATGGCCAATCATTTCGTTCACACGGAATGATGCTCAATATAAAGATTCCGTATGCAAGAACAAACACATACAAGTTTTCCTTCTTCCCGTCCGGAATTCGGGCGTGGAATGGGTTGCCTGAAGAATCCAGGAAAACCAACACTTTATCAACATTTAAATCTCTGATAAAAATGCAGGACTAAACACAAACCATAGATAAGCGTAGGACGCAATAATCTTCTGTATAGAAGGAGCGTCTGTAAACAGATAAGATAAGATAAGATAAATAATTTTTAAAAATTACAACAATAACATAGAAAATAGTGCCTACGCTATACAGAAGGTGAAATTTAACCCTAGAACTTCACTGTATACACAATTTAATATGTAAAAATATTCCAAATTGTATTTATCACACACACACAAAACAAGGTTGTAGTCAAGAAAAATTAGTGTGTTACATGTACATGAAAATATATTCCTACTTCGTGCATCCACAATGAGCAGAGTCGTATCAACTAATTGTTTTAGACACATTTCTGTGAACAATGAGTCACGCAACTTCACAGGTCACACGCAGTTTCAGGTCACACAACGTCACAGGTCACACGAAGTTTCAGGTCACACAATAATGTCACAGGCCACACGCAGTTTCAGGTCACTTAGCAGAAAAGTCGGGAAAGTGTGTGTAAAACCATAATTTTCGTTCCGTAATTCGCAATTTCATATCTGACAATTGTAAAGAGACACAACCCAACGACAGGCTCGCTGTATCGCTTCACACTCATTTGTTCAACTCTGATTAAAAAAAAAGGACTCGCTAACTTTTAACAATCGAAAACTTTTATTAAGTTACAACAAAATGAAAAGAGCACATTCCATGATTAGTCGTGTAGTTTGTGTGTAAGAAATAGTTTTCTGATTTTTTTTTGGTGAGTCAAAGAGTTTAAGAGGAAATAGGTCCGAATGTAAAAGAAATTCATTTTAAAAGATCAACAAAATTAAATATCCGCACACATTTTTTGGGGTATGATTTACAGTAGAAGTTTTATTTACAATATTATAAAGACATCACACTCCGGCCTTGGTCTGATTTCAGACCGAAACAAAAAAATTCAAGATGTTACAATTTTTTTAAAGACAATAATTATCCTTATAAAGGCATTACACGTTTGTTCTCTAACATAAATGCGAACATGAAAATGCATTCTTCATATTGTAGCTAAAGTACAATTATGTTTCATTTGTTTGACAAAATGTTCAAATAATTTTGTTTGTTTATTGTTTGTTAAGTTTATTCTCCTTGCTCGAGATATCACTGACGCACCGTACTTCTGACAGACACAAGGGATGTAAGCCAGACCAAACCTGTGAAATAGATGCATGAAGATGAAAACAGTTGACGTGACTGTACTTCAAACACTGTGCTCGTTCCTTTCATTACGCCAACCCCATCGAAAAAAACAACAACAACTACAGCTCGACCCCGTTAATAATAATAAAAAATAATAACCCCCTTTCCAGTCCATGACCGACTATGGGGCATGTGTAGTAGCGTTCACAAGTTTTATTTAGCCACCACTAACGAGCAAGGGATTGTGTGGCTAGCACAATGCCCCGGGGCTTCGTTATTTCACGAAATCGGCCAAGTCCTAGTAATTCCATGGCTCCAAAATTTTCCGACGTAACATATCAATAAATAATACGTACGTGGGATTTCCCCGCGATTTAATATTTCTGTTTGCCACGGTAGTTGTAGAATTGTTGAACAATATTTTGTTTGCCTAAAATGTCATTTTCGCTAAAGGCTTATGCTATCGAGGAAAAACTTGATATGATTGTGAGAATTCGGAAAGGTGCAAAAAAAGCAGGTATAATTGATGTATGCAGAGAACTTAATTTGACAGAGTCTGCCCTACCCTGATTTTAAATGAATTTTATAGGGAAGTAAACACGTTTTTATTTGCATCCTTTATTATCGCTCAATAAGTTACACTGAAATCTGTACTAAGTGACGATAAATCGCGATTCACCTAAGTCGCGATAACACAAACATGGACCCGAGCGACCGCGACTTAACGAGGTCGCACTGTATACGACAGGCTAACCAAATATTACATGGTCACCACGCATCCTGATAAAAAGTTATTTTTTTATTTGGACGCATGGTTTAATAAAAAAAAATCATAAATGATAAATTCTCAACATTTTGAAAATAAATACCATAAATATTTTGAGTGTTGGATTTGATATCAAGCGATAAATAGGACGTTTGGAACAGAAGAATATTATAACGTAATGCAACAGGATTGAACTCACCAACCGTAACAGGTTTATGGCTTGTGAGGACATTTCCTAAATGAAGATAGAATTTTTAAAAGTTATTTATGAAAACGACGTAAATCTCTGAAAAAGTGCTATTGTATAGTTAACATGACACACACATATATATATATATAAACCTTTACACTTTCATTTTCGCTTTATCACATAATTATTTGCACAATCATCTTCATTTCCATCAGCAGGCTGTTACATCAACTATCACTACTTTCATCAGCAGGCTGTTTCATCAACTATCACTACTTTCATCAGCAGGCTGTTTCATCAACTATCACCACTTTCATCAGCAGGCTGTTTCATCAACTATCACCACTTTCATCAGCAGGCTGTTTCATCAACTATCACCACTTTCATCAGCAGGCTGTTTCATCAACTATCACCACTTTCATCAGCAGGCTGTTTCATCAACTATCACCACTTTCATCAGCAGGCTGTTTCATCAACTATCACCACTTTCATCAGCAGGCTGTTTCATCAACTATCACCACTTTCATCAGCAGGCTGTTTCATCAACTATCACCACTTTCATCAGCAGGCTGTTTCATCAACTATCACCACTTTCATCAGCAGGCTGTTTCATCAACTATCACCACTTTCATCAGCAGGCTGTTTCATCAACTATCACCACTTTCATCAGCAGGCTGTTTCATCAACTATCACCACTTTCATCAGCAGGCTGTTTCATCAACTATCACCACTTTCATCAGCAGGCTGTTTCATCAACTATCACCACTTTCATCAGCAGGCTGTTTCATCAACTATCACCACTTTCATCAGCAGGCTGTTCCATCAACTATCACCACTTTCATCAGCAGGCTGTTTCATCAACTATCACCACTTTCATCAGCAGGCTGTTCCATCAACTATCACCACTTTCATCAGCAGGCTGTTTCATCAACTATCACCACTTTCATCAGCAGGCTGTTCCATCAACTATCACCACTTTCATCAGCAGGCTGTTTCATCAACTATCACCACTTTCATCAGCAGGCTGTTTCATCAACTATCACCACTTTCATCAGCAGGCTGTTTCATCAACTATCACCACTTTCATCAGCAGGCTGTTTCATCAACTATCACCACTTTCATCAGCAGGCTGTTTCATCAACTATCACCACTTTCATCAGCAGGCTGTTTCATCAACTATCACCACTTTCATCAGCAGGCTGTTTCATCAACTATCACCACTTTCATCAGCAGGCTGTTTCATCAACTATCACCACTTTCATCAGCAGGCTGTTTCATCAACTATCACCACTTTCATCAGCAGGCTGTTTCATCAACTATCACCACTTTCATCAGCAGGCTGTTTCATCAACTATCACTACTTTCATCAGCAGGCTGTTCCATCAACTATCACTACTTTCATCAGCAGGCTGTTTCATCAACTATCACTACTTTCATCAGCTATCTATTTACCCAAACTTCCTCCAATCCAGCAATCATTGTTTCCACTGTTTATTTACACATTACATGTTTACATCACCTCTGCTGTTAACAAGTTAATTCTTATTCCCAACTCTATTAGCTAATAATTTAAACATTCATTTTTTAAAACTTCAAATAAAAAAAAACTACACAAATATACCCACTCATCTATCGCGAAAATATTTATTAGGTGGCTAAGAAACAAAAATAAATTATCTTTTTTTCCCCTGGAAATTTTCATTGCCCATCAACCGGTTAAAAATAAACGAAATTCTGCACTTTTAGTTTGATCTTACCTTCTGAGAGTTTATCCTTTGACTTTCAAAGCAAAAGTAATTCTTCTCAGAGAGTTTGTCCCTACCTTCAAAGAAACGTAATTCTACTCCGAGAGTTTGTCCCTACCTCCAAAGAAAAGTAATTCTACTCCGAGAGTTTGTCCTTGACTTTAAAGAAAAGTAATTCTGGTCTGAGAGTTTGTTCTTACCTTTAGATTGAGCACGGGAAATCTTGATACAATTGGTATTTTCTGTAGAAAAGTTAGAAGAAAAGCTGCAATATGTTTGTTTACGGTAGAGCAGTGGACCAAAGAATTCGCCCAACTATTCGTCTTCTCTGTACGGATTAACTAAGACATAGGTCAAGGCTGAGATGTGACTACGGACACATTCTAATAGCCACAACATTGACAGGAAAGAAGTCTTTAAAAACAACTCTTTAATTGATAATGATATAAAAATAATTGGATAAATTATTTAGCGTGGTACCCAAGCCAGCAACTGGGTACACAGCACTTGACATAAAAATTAGTAACATACATAATTATCAATTCATTGTATATAAAGCATTCATATTCTAAATACAAAATATAATGGCATTTCGTTGCATATAGGCTATTTTTTAAAGAATTTTTAAAATTGCTGTTTAATTAATTTTGAAAGTAAAGTTTGAAGAGACGCGCTTTTAAGCTTGTAGGCTCTAATAGTTGGAAAACTGTGAATGCGTAATGGTCACATTTTATATCGATAAATTCTACATGTAAATAGCAATGATATCAATAAGAAAGCTACCTCAGTATATTGCTACTGTTTATTAATCATGTCAATTTTATATAAGTTAAAAAATATTTAAATAACAAACTATTTAATATTTAACAAACTATTCCATCGGTATACGATGTTCTCCTAGCCACCCACTTGGTCCCATAGATCAGTGCTTCTCAAACTTTTTAGTGTGGCCGACCGGCAGGAATTATTACATTGCTCCAGGGCCCGGTGCACTAGTTAACCGGTACTGACGTGGTAGCGAAATTTAATTTATTTTATTTTATTTGTTTCGCTGTAGTGCTAATTGCCGAAAAATTGACATATTGTATAGGGTTAGAATCAATGGTTACTATCGGGCGATTATAATTATCTTTTTCTGTTCTTTCTTGATAACTTCTGCGGAGCGGCGGCGGATAGCCCACGGACCGGCGGTAGATAGCCCACGGACCGGCGGTAGATAGCCCACGGACCGGCGGCAGATAGCCCACGGACCGACACCGGGCTGCGGACCGCCACTTTGAGTAAGTAGCACTGCCACAGCCAGCTCACAACCCTCCGACACCTACTGTAGATGTACGGCAGCTCGATGGGGTTGCTCAGCATCAGGTCGCTCTCACTCATGTCAATGACGAACATCAAGCCCACGTGGAGGTACTGGTACCTGAGCTGCAAGGTGATGTTGAACGCCAGCTCGGCGATGTCCTGCCTGAAGCCCATACAGTAGCACGTCTCCTCACGCCTCCTCATGTGGCAGCCGCTGTCCAGGTAGACGATGCAGATGCTCTGGACGACGACATTGGGGGAGGGGGGCGTTAACGTTATAAAGAAACTTGTAACATGTGACGTGTATCACATGAATTGTATGTAACTTGTAACACGTTACTTGGATGCAACTTGTAACACGTGACTTGAATGTAAGTCGTAACAAGTGACTTGAATGTAACTTGTATCACGTGAATTGTATGTGACTTGTAACATGTGAATTGGAAATAACTTGTAACACGTGACTTGGATGTAACTTGTAAGACATGACTTGGATGTAACTTGGACACGTGACTTGAATGTAACTTGTAACATGTGACTTGTTTGTAATTTGTAGCCTGTTACGTGAATGTATAATGTACCATGTGACTTGTATGGGGCTTTAAGGTAACTCATTAAACGTGAATTATAGGTAACTTCTGTAATGTGAATTAAATATGTCTTGTGTAATGTGAATTATAAGTAACTTGTGTAATGTGAAATATATGTAAGTTTTGTAGGGTGAATTATGTGAATTAAAGTGACTTTTGTAATGTGAATTAAAGGATAAATAAAGGTAACTTGTAACATGTCACTTAAAGGTAACTTGTAACATGTCACTTATAGGTAACCCGATGTTTAAATGATTACTCAGTACTGATACTTTTCAAAAATTGCTTTTTGTTTTGTCTGTTTTTATAGGTCCACGAGTAGACAAGTGACCAAGAAAGATGAATAACTCAATGAGATATTGGCCTTTACAAATTGAGATGAACAATCGAGTGAGTTATGGACCCTCAACTAGAAATATGAACAATGGAGCGAGATAGTGAAACATATAAAGACAGTAGTGGTATAAATATGAAACAAACAAAAAAGTTAGGATTAGAGACAGGTTTAGGGTCAGGGGTTAGGATTAGAGACAGGTTTAGGGTCATTGGTTAGGATTAGAGACAGGTTTAGTGTAAGGGGTTAGGATTAGAGACAGGTTTAGTGTAAGGGGTTAGGATTAGAGACAGGTTTAGTGTAAGGGGTTAGGATTAGAGACATGTTTAGGGTCAGGGGTTAGGTTTAGAGTCAGGTTTAGGGTTTCAGCTGACCTCGCTCGGGAACATGGTCACGGTTTCATCTCTCTCCAAGAGGGTCAAGGCCAGGAAGCCGTCAGAGATGTCAAAGTTGATGTTGCTGAGATTGACGTAACCAGTGATGAAAATCCGGTCCACGTCAGCCACCACGCCGTCACGACACTGCCAGGGGCGCAGCGGTTGAAAGAAAGGGTACAGCCGTAGACGGTTCCAGGGCTGCTGAGCCAGGACATGAGAACCTGTGACTGGTGGGATTTAAGAAAAAAAAAGAGGCGGTAATGTTGTATAAGAATGACCGAGAAGAATGCCACATGCCAACCAGGGCGTACTGCTTCCTCTGACCCCACTCTTTATGACACGATACCTCATTTATTGTGTATTGTTAAGTGTGTTATGTACTCAGGTAAGTTATTACCTTGGAAGGTATGCAGAAAGGTAAATTATGTATGCAGGTACGCATTCAGGTAACTTATGTACCCAGGTAAGTTTAGTATTCAGGTAAATATGTACTGAGGTAAGTTTTGTACCTAGGTGTGTGATGTACTTAGGCACAGGTATGCCGTGTACACAGTTCCGTTTTCGACAAATGTACAGTAATTTCTAAATTAGCGTTATTGTTAAAATATGCTGCCACCCAGAGGCGTCACTGGGGTTGGTGTCACCCCTCACGACTTACACCATAGATCTCCTCCGAGTCTGTCAGTGCCAAAGAACAGGAACGTACATAATTTTACATTTTGGTGAGAGCCCTTGTGTTTGTGTCACCCGCTGCGGTCCGCAACACTCGAACCGATTTAGCGACGCCTCTTTTTTCGCACCAATTAACCGTGTCTCATTATCCATCGTTAGTGCTCACCCAAGAGGAACGAAAGACAGACTCCGATCATCGTCTTGATAACAGGTGTCAGCTCTCAGTGGCATGAAGCTCTCACCGTGGACAGAGGGCAGTCTTTAAATTCAAACAGTTCTCAACTGTCGTTCTATTGACTTCAGTAATGGATTTTTGGTGTCTGGAAGAAGTTTGAGGTTAAGTTTATTAATCTAGAACTTTAAGTTACCCACAGTATATCTCTACATTCCTATGAAGACTTGCTGAGTTCTTTAAGTAATATATTCAATAATAGCACGTTTATAGCAAACAATATAGTACTGTACTGTAATTTAATCACAGTCAAATTCTGTTAAGTTTTTTTACTAGTCTTATATTAGCTTGCTTTGTAAGTTTAATCGGAACTGTCCGTCCAACCGTCCAACTATTTGTTTATAATTTTTTCACGTGCCCAGTTCACGCGTTGACGCCGATCGTCACTGTTCACACCCCCTACCGTCCTTGCGCCCAGGGGCGATAAAAACCAGGGGAGATAATTCTGTTTCAGTCTGTAAATGTCGCGTTTGAACATAATCACTACTTTTAGTTATGTCTCATATATAAGGGATTTATAGTCAAAAGGTAAGCTGGCTTTGCACTTACTGTAAAATGCGTAGACTAAAAAGTATAAAATTAGTGCATTTTTAATATAAGACTAGTTTTTAAAAAGTGTTTTTAAGGTTAATTATTTGTAATGAAAAGACACACCAAACCCTCAATGAAATCTTTTTTTATTATTATTATTATTTGTTTATCATATTGCAACCATAGTGTCCACTGTCCTTGTTATTCAAGAGGGGACTAATGAGCTGGTCAACTGCCCCCAATACAAAGACGTGGTCATGGCAGGCAGAGAAAGGCTCATAGCAACAGGAGCTCTGTTCATACTTAAAAAATTTACAGGATTGAAGAAGAGGAAGGAAGTATTAAAAGTACAGTTAAAAAACTGGAAAAAGATGACGTCTTGTACTTTTGTGCAAAGTTCATAGTAATGATTATAATTTATAAAGTATATACAAGACAATGAATATACATGTATAATCCATATAATGGGCACTGAACTCTTCAGTCATATCCGCTCTCACGCTGCAAATTGTATCATTGAAGTTTATTGTTGTGCCTAGTACTAGTTTATATATTATGTAGCGTTTAACTATTAAGCATTATTCAGTGCTTTTCAAACATTGGACTTGGACCAATTCCTAAAATTATGATAGGATAAATGATGAAGGGGAAAATTACATTCTTATTCTGTGAAATGAATACGTTCGACTGCCTATCGCAAGACACGTTCACTACTGTCAATATTATTATTAGAAGTACATACTTTTGCTTATTCCAATTTTTTTTATATTATGTCCATTTCTTTAAATTTGTTTACCTCCCTGATTTGACGGATGTCACAATTTAATTTAGGAAGCAAAGCGCCTTTTAAAGAAATAAAATGATGTCATTGAAATATGCGTTTAAAAAAAACAAATTTAATTACTTAAAATTGCGTTATATTCGGGTGTTATCTGTTTTGCTTTGCAAATTAAATTTCAATCCTTATCAATTTATTAGCATTGGAAGTTGTAAAAATATTTTGCTTCCCACCAACAACTTTATTTCTTTTTTTCATCGAAATTTAAAAAACTTATTATTAGTCGGACGCCAGCTCTTAGGAAACCTTCCAGTGGGGGTCACACCTTAGGTAGGTCATTGATGACCCCCCCCCCGCATAGCGGCTGCCCTAAAAATGGAGACTCGTGAGATTTGCCGGGGTGGCGCCAAAGTGGTAGCGGGTCACAGTAGGGAATTCTAACCCTCCTTGTGAGGTCAATTTAGTTGGAGGAATTTTGGACTTTCTATACTGGATGCCCAGGGGCCGCTTTAGAAGTGACCGCTTCTGGGGGGGGGGTCCCTCAGCTGTTAAGTCCCCTTGGGTGCCAGATAGCTGAGAGATACTTCCGGGAAGACCCATGAAGAGCACTAGACTCAGGGCTACTGACTTTCTTCCACATGTAGGTTATTAGTCGCTAAGGAAGTATACTGTTTTTTGAACTGCCGAGTACAATATTCTTTAAAAATTTGAAGAAAAAACACAAAAACAAAACAAAACAAAAGTTAATGTTTCCTTCCTTTGCTTTACTTTTTAACATTTAAATCTGTAATCGCAGGAGAAAAAAACCTACCCACTACGTACCTCGCTGATCTCTTCATCCCATTGGGCGTAATCAGGAAATATTTTTTTGACCACGTTTTATTAACTCGCTTTCGTTCCTGTGGATTTGTTTGTCTGTCCACAATTTTTCAAATCTGCCAACGTAAAATTAAACCCCTTCTGATGGTCCTAGAGATCTCAAAATTTTACCACAGATAGATCTTGGATGACAATGCATTGTATCAAAATTTCAGATCAATCTAATCTACCGTTATTAAATTATTGAACTTTTTAGTTTATCTATATATAAGCATCTGTACAGTCTGCTTTTGTTGACATCCATGAGTTCACCCCGTGACCACATCACCGTGTTTTTAAAACGTTGGGCGGGCGCTTATGAGGTGTTTGGTATAAAAAAAATTAGAAGTAAAAAAAATATATTTAAAACCACGTTTTTGTAAGTGGACTAAAAAGAATGAAATAAATAGAGGTAAAAAAAGATTTTTAAGAACCACGTTTTTAAGTGTACTAAAAAGAAGAAAATAATTAAAAACTAATAAGTACTTTAATATAATATGACTAAAAATGTGGGGCGGGTGTTTGGTATAAAAATTACAGATTTATAATTAAGAAGGCAAAAAATATATCTATAAGTGAGAGAATGAGTGAACTGCATATGTAAAACATCATAAGCGCCCGCCCAACGTTTTTAGTCATATTATATGAAAGTACTTGAACTAATTAGTTTTAAATTATTTTCTTCTTTTTAGTACAATTATAAAAACGTGGTTCTTAAATATCTTTTTTTGCCTCTATTTATTTTTTTCTCCTTAAACTTCTTCTCCTCGTGGTTTCGAGAAGAGGCTATTACGTAAATGAATGACTGAATGAACGAATGCATTCTTCTAAAGCGCTAAAAAACACTGCTACTTTCAAATGATAATAAATATCACAAATCTCTCTATTTTTTAAAAAATAAATTTTTGACAAGCGCTATTTAATATAAAACAACTGAAAAACCAAACTTGTTATTGAATAGATAAATGCTAGTTTTTATTTTGTCAACAGTTTTGTTACACACGTTACAACCCCAGCGGTGGCCAGCTTGGATAATTTATACCTCAAGCTTCCATCACCATGACAACGGGGCTTGCGTTGAATTATTATAAACATTTCTGTACATTTAAATCAATTTATCCATAAAGGATATCCTGCCAGCCACCAACGCTTAGAGCCAACATTTAAAAGGATTTGCTAAAGTCATTCATAATATGATGATTATGTCGATTATGTACAAGCGAATGTCCTTTCAACGACGTGATCCGAATTTAATGAAGTTGGTTGTACATCCTTCTATAATAGTGTTGTTGTTGTTCGTCCGTCGTGATCGACGATGACCACTCTCATCATATTTGCTGCGCCGCCACATGTGTCCTCTGGTGGCTTATTAACCCTATTTTTGCACGAAAGAGGCGTCCGCATGTCGGACAAGAGATAGAAGCGGTCCCTTCAGGTGGGTTTTGGTTACGTTCCTTTCTGGCTTGGCGCTTTAACTTGGCAGCCTGTTGTCTATTAGCTTCACAGACAGCTGCGCCATTCCATATCGTAGAGCGCTAAAATAGTATTACAGCGTTACATCACATTGTCGAACATGAAATTGTGTTAACGTGCATAAAAAGTTGCCTCCAGGCGTTAACAGATAATAGTTTCTGTAGGATATATACAGAAACTGATAGACAGAGAAATAATTGATATTGCACATAAATAAAGAAATGACTAAAGAACAGAATGTATTTATCAGTATTTATTGTATTTCTCTTTTGTGTTTTATTTCTTTGTTTCGTTCTTTCTATTTTTTTTTGTGAATATTATATGAGGACGAAATAAATAGAAGTTATAGAGAAATTTTATTTAAGCCAATGGTAAAAAAAAGAAATTCCATTTTACGATGAGAGCAAATCATGACGCGTTGTTACTCTGGTACATATTTATTTCATATGATGACACTTATCTAATTCTTCTGTTATCTTTGCTAAAACATTAATTTGGTATATTATTGCTGAATGTTTTGTCTTTCTTTTCAAATATAGTTTGGTCACCCGTAGACACACTTAATTAATCTCATGAAACCAGTCAGAAAAGTAGTTCCTGAGATGTAGTTCGGTCACCCGTACACGTGATTGATGAAACTCGTGATACCAGCCAGAAAAATAGTTCCTGCAAAAGATTATATAAAATTTACCATCATCAGCATAAAGTAAACAAAAAGTCTTGGACTGAATACGAGGTTTTTATTCTAAATTCTGTACAACATAGACTTAAACCTAAACCTTTTTACCGAAGCCAGCATAAAAACATATATTAATATGACTCAATGATGTGTGCCTAAGATTGAACTGTTTTGTGGGGGCGAGGGGGGTGGGAGTTTAGGGGAGTATCAAGCTCCAGGTTCGAATTACGATACATTCCAATGACGTAATCAGACATCAGTCGTATATATTAAACAACAATCGATTAGTTTTGAAAGTTTAATCTTATGTTCAGGATAGGATTATGATCATAAGGGGATAATCATAGGAGATGTCTGTATAATTACAAAATCGTTTCAAATCCAGCCTGACCTAGTCTCTCTGTTTACAAGAGTTGACGATAATGTTTGGTTCCTGAAACCGCGCTACTGGAAGTGCATCAGTCTGGTGACAACAATCCACAACAAGACGGTGCGCCGTGGTGTCTGAAATAGAGATACGCATAGAGCGCACCAGAATCATCTCGAACTCTATTAAAGATTAAAGAGGCTCAAAGATCACCTCATCCACGAACGTTAACTGTCATAAATCTCGTGATCAGCGACCAGTGTTAAACTCACACCAGAATATCCGTTAATTTCCCACTGTGACATCGAATTCCCGAGATATTAGCAGACGATAACATGCGGCATATGGACAGGATTCAGAGAGGCAGAGCAGGATACCGACATTTAAAGCAGGATCCCGACACTCATTGCAGGATAGTAATAGTCTTGACCTTTGGTCAACTTCTGACAATATCTAATAGTATATCATGCAATAGTCTAACTGCTAGAAACAAGACATCATCATCAAAGGCTTGTCGTGTGTCTGACGAATACCTCTTTAATCACATGAAAATTTCACTTATAGCCACCCCTCTCTCTCTCTCTCTCTCTCTCTCTCTCTCATCTCTCTCTCTCTCTCTCTCTCTCTCTCTCTCTCTCTCTCTCTCTCTCTCTCTCTCCCTCTCTCCCTCTCTCCCCCCCTCTCTCTCTCTCTCTCTCTCTCTCTCTCTCTCTCTCCCTCTCTCCCCCCCCTCTCTCTCTCTCTCTCTCTCTCTCTCTCTCTCTCTCTCCCTCTCTCCCTCTCTCCCCCCCTCTCTCTCTCTCTCTCTCTCTCTCTCTCTCTCTCTCTCTCTCTCTCTCTCTCTCTCTCTCTCTCTCTCTCTCTCTCTCTCTCTCTCTCTCTCTCTCTCTCCCTCTCTCCCTCTCTCCCCCCCTCTCTCTCTCTCTCTCTCTCTCTCTCTCTCTCTCTCTCTCTCTCTCTCTCTCTCCCTCTCTCCCTCTCTCCCCCCCTCTCTCTCTCTCTCTCTCTCTCTCTCCCTCTCTCTCTCTCTCTGAGTTCACAATCTCGCACGAGTTCAATTCACAATACAAATGACTAGCTCCATACTCAGTCAAGTCACGTGATCCAACAACAACCAACACGTCTCTACAATACTGGACAAATGATAGGATTGGTTACAAGAAACTTACCAGACAAGATCATTTCGTTGGCTCTGATGCGATGGGCTGGAACAAAATAAAACAATGTTTCATATTCCATGGTTATGTATTTGAATGTATAAATGAGGGTTGATAAAACTATTATTTTCTCTATAGTCCCGCTTCATATTAATGCCGTTCGAGTGATGGGCTAATCTATATATTAAACAATATAATTTGCAATTGTCACGCAAGTCAGTAGTGTCTGTCAGTCAGTCCTGACGCTACTAATTTTAGAAAAGAGGGGAAAACCAAATTACTGCACCAAAGCACCAAAAGGTGTGCAAATTAAAGATGCGCTGTAAAAATAGTATATGACGTCATTGTTTTCGCTCATATTTTAATTTTGGAAAAGGGAACATTGTTAAAAGAGAATTAGATGGTGGACAATTTTAAAAATATTTAAAACACAGGGGCGCCGCAGGCGCCCTGCAACCCCTATTATAAAATACTGTGTGTACATTTCAGAAAGTTTAATATTTCGTATTTATCAAACAAGGACAAGTTAGTTGGGCTTTTGAAAAAGGTCGGCGCCGTAGGCGTCCTAAAAAAGTGCATTTTTTATAAAATAAATAGATTTCAGCTGAAAACTTCCGTCATTTTTGACGGATGTACAGTTTACGCTAGTTTTTATATATATTTCACCAAAGCGAGTATGTGCAAATTAGCATGACGAATGACCCTCGCTGGGGTCGACCAATCACTGTTGGCAAGCGTAGCGGGATGAAAAGGAAAACAAAAGGGGGATGCAAAAATAAAGGAGGGGGGGGGCAACAATTTTTCTCGCGGTAACTTGCGTTGTTCCTTCACAGAATAACATGTGATTCGTAGTGTAGTGGTTATCACGTCCGCTGTGCACGCCGAAAGTCCTGGATTCAGGCCCCAGCGGGAACATTTAAATTAAAAACATGTTTTGTTTATGCCCGTTCTTTTCCCCCTTTTATTGCGAACATTACTAACCCACGCTAGTGTCGGCCAATCACAGTTTATGATTGGCAAGAGATGGTAGTAAAGGGTGAAGGAGGGGGGCAGGTAACAACAAAAACCGCAGTGCGCATGTATCCACGTCTACTTGCTTTTTTTCATTACCTACTGCTGCTGTTTGTGTCCGTTCTCTCACCCCCAGCCCCGTTCTTTGCAATATCTATGTTGAGCAAGTCTGCGGCGTATGCTACGTTGCGGGTCGTATCTAGTTGTTTATAATTGACGTAGTGCTTATGTAAAATCCTTTAGCACAACCATCCTAATCATTGATTGAGTTCCTGACTGACTTTATGCCCCTGGGATCCTAGCCCAAGGGGCCGTCCATATTGACGTCACGTGATTTCGGCCCATTTTTACCCCCTCCCCTTTTCATATGTCGTCACAAAAACTTACACCCCCTCCGTTCAATGTGACGTGATAAAGCTTCTCTCTCCCCCCCCTTTTTTTTTAAATCGTAATTTTCATTTGATAAAGAGCATGTTTCAAATCACTTTTTTTCTTCATTAAAGTAGCTATTGAGTATGAGGCTGCAATCTATTGTCGTAACACGTGTGAAGCCATTTAAATTGTCATTAAAGTAAGCAATCAAATATTTAAGTGGAATTTTTATTCAAAGCTGCGCGTTTTGCCGTTGCGTCACATCTCTTAAAACCTCCTCCCCCCTCGTCACACATAGTCAAAAATGTCTGACCCCACTTGTCCCCCTAGATGCGTGACGTCATTTAAGGACGGCCCCCAATACACCATGGCCTTTTTGTATACGCGAAATGACATAGATGACTACAAACGCGTTATGTTAATCTCAGATTAGAATTTTAGTTTTCTAATGACTAAAATAATCTTTTAAAAAAACATCAGCAGCTTTGGTGCACACCTTACGCACAGCTTTGGTCTCACCATGCGTGCGGCGTTGGTGCACAACATACGTCGCTTTACGAACACTTGATTGCCTAACCTACATGTTCTCGGATATGAACATATTGGCATATAGGCTTTGTGATACTTAACCATTAACCAGAAGTCTAAAAAGAGAAATATTGGGGATATATTTATATCTTTTTCTTAAGGACAATTTCATATTTTTTTTCTCAAAGATACGAGTCAATATGTAAATGTAGGTATATTGAGAAGTATTTATCTTATCAGCTATTTGTTAATTCCTCGTTAATTTAAGAGAGCTTATTGGACTTGAAAAAGGAAAAACAGTTTCGTAAACTTTACTATGCCAACAATTTTGAGAACATAGTGATTCGACTGTATTTATGTTTCAAAACATTGTTCCTCTAAAATGTAATCTAAAAATAGAACATTACTCGTTTTCCGGATTAAGAAATGACAAACCGTATTGGAATGTCATAAGCGTGGACAATTACAATACAATATCGTGATTCTTTGGTGTTACGGATCACTGCTGAAACTGGTCAGCGTTCCTAAAAATGCCATGCAGGGTTGTAAACTAATCTTTTAACACATTTATTGAGTGGGATTAAAAAAAACAAAAGTTCGTGGCGTATTTCGGGCATGGGTCTAGTGCTAGATGTGAAATACCTAAAATAGCATCGTTTACTTAAAGTGATAATGTTTCAAGGTACCCTTGGCAACAACGTAGAAGGTTGCTGCAACTATCTTAGCACATTCGTAATGTCAATTCCTACACGAGCAGTGGCGTAGCTAGGGATTTGTTGGGATTTGGGGCCCTGTATACATTGCGGTGTCGTAATATTTAATGTAAAAAAATATTTGGACACTTCTTTGGGGGACCCCCTCAAGTAGGCGCCCGGGGGACTCTCGAATTTGGACCCCCCTACCCCTACCCTAGCTACATCACTGTACATGAGGGTATTTCTCATATTGTTTTACCCGAGAGCTAAAATGACTTAAGTCACATTTTCGTCATATTCAAATCTAAACAGTGATCTATTAACAACTGGTTGATCACCAATCTACTGTATGAAGTTGAAAACAATACAATGTAACCAGGTCCAATTTTATAATAGCCTAAAAAATTAAAATTTTATCATCAAAGAGACCAAAAATAAATTAAAACTTAATTTTCGCTAACTGCGTATTTTCGGACTTAAGTACTTTTAGCATTAAGCTCTTCAAATACTCTGCACTATAAATAATATTTATTAGCAAAATACTAACCTTCATACTGGCAGCAGTAGACAAAATGTTATTTTACCTTTAGTGCTTGACATTTTGAGACAGCGCGCATCCTCTGCGGATGAGAACAGATAGTTTAGACACAAGCCACATAAATACATCCCTGAGTAAAGCCAATAAACATTGTGACACGTGGTGTGTATAACCAGGGAACAAAGCTGTCAAGTCGTTGCAGGAGGAAACATAATCATTTTTCTGTTTACTTAGCTCGCTTGTTTGTGCACATATTAATTATGTCACGTGGCGGAAATCTGTCTTTTATGTCATTAAAAAAAAAGGGATTTCTCCAATAGCTTTAAAGGCTGAGTAGTCCAGGAGGTGTGTGCTGTACGTGACGTCAGTGAAGTGTGTGCTGTACATAACGTCACTGAGGTGTGTGCTGTACATGACGTCACTGAGGTGTGTGCTGTACATGACGTCAATGAGGTGTGTGATTTACGTGACGTCACTGAGGTGTGTGCTGTACGTGACGTCACTGAGTTGTCCAGGACGTGTGTGCTGTACATGACGTTAAGGAGTTGAATATTCTCAATGGATTAATGCCGTCACCGGATTAATGCTGTCTCTGGTTTATTGCTGTCACGGGATTAATGATGTCTCTGGTTTATTGCTGTCACGGGATTAATGATGTCTCTGGTTTATTGCTGTCACGGGATTAATGATGTCTCTGGTTTATTGCTGTCACGGGATTCATGATGTCTCTGGTTTATTGCTGTCACGGGATTAATGATGTCTCTGGTTTATTGCTGTCACGGGATTAATGATGTCTCTGGTTTATTGCTGTCACGGGATTAAGGATGTCTCTAGTTTATTGCTGTCACGGGATTAATGATGTCTCTGGTTTATTGCTGTCACGGGATTAATGATGTCTCTGGTTTATTGCTGTCACGGGATTAATGATGTCTCTGGTTTATTGCTGTCACGGGATTAATGATGTCTCTGGTTTATTGCTGTCACGGGATTAATGATGTCTCTGGTTTATTGCTGTCACGGGATTAATGATGTCTTCGGATACATGCTCTCACTGGATTAATGCTGCCACCTGATTAATACTGTAAATGGATTAATACTGCCACTGATTAATGCTGTAAATGGATTAATTTTGTCACCGGATAATTGCTGTCACCGGATAAATGCCCCACCGGATAAATGCTGTCACTGGTCTAATGTTGTAACTGTATTAAGGACGTCACTGGATTAATGCGGTAATTGAGTTAAAGACGTCAAGGGTTAAATGCTATCACAGCATTATACTGGCGTCTATTCGCTGAGTCCTCCCGACCATTATCATGGAGCGACGAGGCCATGGAGCCACGAGCCCACAGACCGACGACCCCACAGACCGATGAGCCCACGGACCGACGACCCAACGGTCAGGACGCAGATGAGCAGCGGTATCCGTGAAGCATGGACTGTTTATTTTATTATTATTTTTTAAATTTTTTTTATTTTTTATTTTTTTTGCTATATCCTCTAGTGCAGGGGTTCCCAACCTTTTTGTACTCTAGAGCACATTCTAAAATATCGGTAGGGTTGCGGGCACCACCTATTTTTTATCGACAAACTCCTTCAATAACTTCTCATTTTCCCATAATTTATTTTTCTTATATTCATAATTTATTAATAAATAAATTAAAAAATAAACCTTCATGTTTCAAAATATTTAAATTATTATTCAAATTGCATACGAAGAGAAAAATGTATTTACAAAAGGTAAACAAAGTAAACAAAAAAACACAAATACAAAGAAAACATTTTAGTAAAAAATTATAATACTATATGTCACTGTAATCTTTGGCATTGCATATCATTGGCCAGTGCCTCATAATTAGGAGAGTAAGAGGATAATCCTGTTAGCAAACAATCATAAACATGATAATCGGTGAGTCGAGATCTATATCTTGATTTTATTAAGTTCATATTTGAAAACTTTAATTCGCATAAATATGTCGAACCGAAAAATGATTCAATTTTATATGCCATTTTTTAAGGGGAACTTTTCTCTGTCCACTGTATTCCAAAAGTCCTCTGATATGAAGGATTGTAGCAAAATATAATTCTTAAGGTCCAAAATTGCTAACTCTAGTTCTTCTGCTAGACCTTGAACAAAATCTGCAATACATGCGGACATTTCCATTACATTTATTTGGCAAGTAAATGGATTGATACAGAAGGAAACAATTGTCTCGATATGTGTAAACTGCAAAAATCTCTCTACAAACTGTTTTTTAAACACTTGAAGATGCGTAATAAATAAGTAACCGTTTAGTTCATTGTTACCTATCATTTTTATTTAAATGTGGGTAATGCACGAGAGAATTGATCTGCAGATGTGATATCAACAAATCCATTTAGCTTTAAATGACTTTACAGAGCTTATCATTTCAGCCATGTTTTTGTCTTTACCATGCAACTCCAAATTTAAAGAATTCAAATTTTCCATGATGTCTGTGAAAAATCCCAAATCAATCAGTCAGCGAGAGTCAGCTAGTTCATCATACTTTTCCTTTTTATCGTTTATAAATGTTTTTATTTCTTCAATTAAACCAAAAATCTTGTAAGAACCTTTCCTTTACTGAGCCAACATACTTCAGTATGCAGAATAAGATCATCTTCTTTATTTTTAGTATTTTCTAACAGAGCCTTGAAAAGTCGCTGTTGCAAAGGAGCTGCTCGAATAGAATTGATTATTTTTGTAAATATTTTCATAACGTGTTCAAATGGCTATATTTTACAAGACAGAGTTTCCTGGTGGATAATACAGTGGTAGGACATAAAGTTTGACAATTATTCATCCTTCTTGCAGAGGACAATAAATCCTTTGTTTTTACCTACCATTGCTGGTGCCCCATCTGTGGTTATCACATACAGCTTGTGCAAAGGCATATATTGACTTAGCGTATGTTCTGAATGTATTGTAAATATCCTGATCCCTCGTCTGTCCTTTCATAGGTAATATTTGTATATGAAAAAAATTGTCTCTGTCGAATAGTGGCGGGCACATACGAATCGTGCCGCGGGGCGCCATGGCACCCGCGGGCACGGGGTTGGGAACCTCTGCTCTAGTGTTTCTAGAATTACTAATCTAACTAATGGAGTTACGCTTATCACTTGTGAATATCCACCAAAAAACAAAAGTAAAAAATGACACACTTCCCGTGATGCTATCGAGCTGAAATTTTGCACATAGACTAGAATCACATAACAATGCGTGGTATCAAAATTTCAGATTGATCGAATGTACCGCAATTAAATTAATGCATTTTTAGTTTATCTCTATATAACTATATGTACCGTGTGCTTTTGTTTACATTTTACGTGTCACGCTGAGGTCGGTCCAGCGATCGGTGACCAGACCTTCCCCCCAACCCCGTTTTACAGCAAAGGGGGTTAAAGCAGTATCATTCTGTAAATATTTGTCGCGTTTGAACATGATCAATACTTTTAGTTATGTCTCATATATAAGGGATTTATAGTCAAAAACTTAGTTTTTACGGGGTTGTTTAATTCTCTCTTCTCTCTCTTTCTTTCATTATGTCGATCGTTAGTCCTTCACCTTAAAACTCACCGTTTTTTCTTTCTCTCATTTTCTTTTTTTTCCGTAATGTTTTTTTTTAAATTTTGATTTTTTACTCACCAGTTTCAAAATCTTTTATTTTACTTTCTCGCTTGACGTCTAATTGTTTTAACTATTTTAGTTCTATTGTCAGCGATAAATCCTATAGAATATAACATTCAAAGGGAAAACAACTCACGACATACACGTCATTGTCTAAAGAAACGCCCGTTGTTTAGAATTCCGTGCAAAATTGCTCTATGATTCAGCTTTCAAATAAATTTAATTGTTTCCAATGAGATTTTAAAATTAAAATTTAACGTTTCAATAATTGACGATACACACGTGTCTCATTCGTGGAAAATGTCTTAGCAGTGTTATTATTTTGAAAAAAAAGATTTTAAATTAAGTTCACTTAAAATATTATCTATTCTACATTAAAAACTTTTAAATATGAAAAGAGCAAATGTGGGCTAAAGCAAAGAGAACGGTGCGCACATCTATTTATATGGTTGTTATGGCAGAGTGAGGCGTACTTCCGGGAAAGGAATTATGTGTTCATTTATATATTTAATTCAACAGAACAAGGTCAAGAGCGAGTATGTTCAACTGTGCATGTTGAATGACCCCCGCTGCGCCGGGGGCAACCAATCAAGCGAAGTGGGTTCTAAAAGGGGGGCGGGTCATGTTTCAAGACCAACAATGCTTCTTGCGTTCACTTGCGTTTTTCCTTCACAGAGTAACATGTTGTTCGTAGTGCAGTTGTTAACACGTCAGCCTTACATGCGGGAGGTACTGGGTTCAAGCCTCAGTGGAAACTTATTTCCCCCTGTTTTGTAAACATACATGACCCTCGCTAGGGCCGGCCAATAACAGTTTATGGTTTGGCAAGCTAGGTTGGTGCAGGTATCTAACCGCAGTGCGCATGTCTCGAGACCATCAGTACGTCAGCAATGTCGCCCCCCCCCTCCCCCAACCGAACGTTCATTCGCGGTGTTGTGATTTCTTCGTGATGTAGTTTCAGTCCGTCCCCCCCCCTTTATTTGCGCTATCTATGAGCAAGTCTGCATCGTATGCTAAGCCACGGGTCGTATCTAGTACGACTATAATTTATACAGAGTAAATAAGTGTAATTATTAGCATTGTTATTTTATTTACATCCTTGGATAATATTGAAATGACTTGCGTTCATCCCACTGCGACGCGACCTTGGAAGCAGAGCAATCGACGTAAACGATTAGACGACCTGTCCATTGATATTTTTTATAGTTAGTCACTCCTTATCGATTTTCGCCGTTTAATTGAATGTAATCTTTTTTACAACTTTTCTTTTCTTCAATTTTCTTATCCCTGACAGAACCCCATTTTTTAAATTAATGAATTCATTATTAATAATATTTTTTTTATTTATCTCCCAGATATAACCCATATTAACTAATTTTGTATTCACTACTTTTGCCGCCATCTTTGTCACGTGTTGACAACAAAGATGGAGGCAAAATACACAAAAAAAGGCACACCACTCTCTTTGCTTTTACTTTCACCAAAACTTCTAAATTGTAAAAGACTAAAAGTAGTTACAAGTTCGTGCCAAAATTAAAGGCCCACAAGAACGGAACGGGAGTTTCACCCGTATAGTGTCTAATATAAAAGCATACGCTTAGAATTCTTTGTCTAGAATAATGACTTACCCAAATAAATATAAAAAATCCAAATCCATGTTACGCAATTATTATTAAACAACATAATTTGCAATTGTCACGCAAGTCAGTAGTGTCTGTCAGTCAGTCCTCACGCTACTAAATTTAGAAACCAGAGATAACCAAATTACTGCACCAAAGCATCAAAAGGTGTGCAAATTAAATATGCGCTGTAAAGATATATTATATGACGTCATTGTTTTCGCTCATATTTTAATTTTGGAAAAGGGAACATTGTAAAAAGAGAATTAGATGGTGGTTAATTATAAAATTAAAAAAGAAAAGGGCGCCGCAGGCGACCCTGCAAAACCCTATTATAAAATACTTTGTGTACATTTCAGAAAGTTAAATATTTCATATTTATCAAACAAGGACAAGTTAGTTGGGCTTTTTAAAAAGGTCGGCGCCGTAGGCGCCCTAAAAAAAGTGCATTTTTTATAAAATAAATAGATTTCAGCTGAAAACTTCCGTCATTTTTGACGGGTGTACGCTAGTTAATAAATAAATCACTAAAGAAACATACTTTACCGGAGGTTAATTTTTAACTTAGCCAACTATTCAAAACGAGGCTTGGCTCGGCTTTTAAATCATTATGGCTCTTGTAAAAAGTTGAGCTTTTGTGTATAACTATATTCACTTTTGATGGATATTCACAAGTGATAAGCGCAACTCCATTAGTTAAATTAGTAATGCTAGAAACACTAGAGGATATAGCAATAAAGATCCAAGTAGTAAAAAAGTATTAGGCATCACATTCTAACTTGGAAATACAACACTCAGATAGGCAAAGGGATAAAAACACGTTTCTTGTTCCCTTCGCAAGAACAAAAACATTATCTGCTCAAAGCAAAGCGTAAGACATTTTTTTGTCTTTTGGTTGTATGGGGCCCTCAATAAGTCACAGTACAATATCGGCTGGTCAAAGCCCTTTATAAGTGTTTTTTTTACCCTGGTGTTTCCTATCCTTGGGTTTCACCGTAGAATCCCAGCTTCACACAGTGCCAATACGTTCGTCACAGCAAATCTCCCTTTATATTTTTAGCACCAGGACACCTTACGCTAGTATATGGCCACGAAGTTTACAAGGCTAGTGTAACGGTTTTCCGCTACTCGAAACTTGGAGAGTCGGGCACTTAGCCGGATGAACCTCCATGTCCCAGCTGACCGATAAAGTCAGTGTTGTAGCTGGTCCTGGCCAGAGCTGTTGCCAGTTGTCCATTACGTGACACTTTCAACAGCGAATAAAATTGTTTGGGAGATCGGCTTGTCCGGGAGGTCAATGATGAATGATAGTTGAAAATGATAGGATCAACATTTAATCTAACTAAAATACAGAATATTCAAATGATGTTTGTGAATAGAAAAATACATTTAAAGCCTTACTAATTGATAAATACAAATGTAAAAGTTTCGGAAAATGCCACCATGAGTACAAATAAATAAGTTTTAAAATGCTAAATATTATAACTGTCACGTGTGAATCACGAGTTGGATGACAGAGAGGTCACGTGAGTGAAAGCGCGAGAAGAGGTTCTAGAGTGTTTCAAGATGGCTGGACTGGTGTGAATATGTTTCCACGAAGTGTAACCTCAATTTGATATTTGTGTATGAGTCATTTTATTCTAAAAAGTTGTTTTCAGCCTAAAAAGTTCACATAGAATGCAACTCAATTCAAGTGTTTATTTACAAAAAATAATTAATTTGTCTTCATTTTATATTATTTGGTAGACACATTTTTCAACGACATCATTATAAGCTTTTAAAACGTGTTTACCTCCATAATACAATTATCTATCTATCTATAATTCACCATAAATAAGGACAAACATGAGACGCGATAAATAAGCACGAGTAAACAAATTTACAGTGTATGGTTGGCTTGCGAAGGTGGTGCAGAGTGGGGGCAGGTAGCAAAAACCGCAGTGCACATGTCTCGAGACCAACAATGCGTCGGCGATCCCCCAACCTACGTTTACTCGCGTTGTTTTCATTTCTTCGTGCTGACGTTTTGTCCGTTCTTTCACCCGTTCTTTGCACTATCTATGAGCACTTATCTATGCTTATCAATAGTCAAATTTCAAATATGTATAATTAAATAGAGTAAGTTACCGCCTCGCGAACGCTATGTCGAAGCGAACACTATTTCATAAAGCGTTCTCTGTAATTTTATTTTCCGTCTAACACGAAAAAGAACACCCGTAAGTCGAAAGTAGTTCTGTTTTCAATATCATTTTATCGTTTCGTTTGCCGGGACAGACTATTTTGTGAGTAAATGTGTGTCAACATTTTGGTCCTTGCGCCATGCATGCTGTCAGCGTCCCTAGGAAGAACGGAGTTGATTTCCGGGTTAAGACTACTTTTCCTGTTCGCTTTGGAAAACACACGTGTTTGGTATTGCATCATCACTTACAAAGAGGCCAGTAACCACGCTGTTATACTTTACAACGCTATTTAATAGCAATGTTCGTTTCGAAGGGGTGTTCGCGACGAAGTAAGTTTAAAGTTGGATTTTACTTCGTACCGAACACTTTTATTCTGCAGAAAAATTTAGTTAAATAAGGGTCTAGCTCTTGGCCTCTAGTGTTATTTGAAAAATAGTAGTGTTCGTTTTGAGGGCATGTTCGCGTTGAAGTATATTTGTTTTTGTTTTATTGTAGGATATTACTTCGTGCCGAACACTTTTTCATGTAGGAAAATTAAGCTAAATCACCTGCACAGCATAAATGACAACAAATTGATTGAGTCACGACGATAACCAAGCAATCATCGAGGCACAACACATAGAATCCGACACAGCAGCAACCACTGAAACACAGCCAATCGAATCTTACACACAGGCACTCATTGAGACACAACCGATTGCGAATGAAACACAAATAGTCATAGAGACCCAGCCCATTATACAGGAAAACAGTCCATTTGAGAATGAAAATAAGTCTATCATTTACAAATCTTCCCAACCAGAATCATTACCTGCATCATCACCACCACAGTCCAATTATTTGTCTGCTGCACAACTTAGAGCACTACATGACTATTCAAACTTTTTATATGATGAAATGGGTCGCAACCAATTTAATAAAAAATTTTGTCAACTGACAATGACAAGTTCTACTGCAGGAGACAACCTTAGCAATGAGGAAGAAGAGAACAAGTTTCAAGCCTTAGCTGTGGGGCTAATAGAAACGTGCAGTCTAGAAGAACCCAAAAACTGCACAGTCAAAGCTAACTTGACAGTAGATGGCATTTTGAAGCTGCCTGCTTTTGTTAGAAGGAATAAAAACAAGAAGAAAAAAGAAAATGCTCCAACCATGCCAAACTTGGTCAGTGGAGAAGAGTTTAGAGAAGCATTAAAAAAGAAAATAGCAGACAAGGAAGAAATAGAAAAAAATAAACTGAAAAGAAAGATCGAGAGGGAAGAAAGCAAAAAGATAAAGGATGCACAAAAAGAGGCTACAAAAAGGAAAAGAGAGCAAGAAAGGGAAGAAAAAAGACGCAAGAGAGAAGAAGGGCAGATTAATAAAATGAAAATAGTGGAGTCCAAGAAAGTAAAGTAGTATCCAGTAATAGATCTATCTGATAGCAGCAGTGATGACTCACAGTTGGTTCAAACAATGGAGCTTGACATGGCTGCAGATGACGATACTTTAGATATAGAAGAGGATCTCTTGTTGGAAGGAATGTGTCATGGGTGCAAAAAAGGGCAGAGGTTTGGGTCCAATGTGATGTGTGTGATGGCTGGTGGCATGCACAGTGCACGCAAAATTGTGCATCTTTGAAACAAGCCCCTTTTGTGTGCACTGTTTGCTGCCCTGACTATACTATAGATTATAGATCTACCTATAGTATTATTTTGTATACATAGATCTAAGTTATTCGGGATCTAATTGCTTTAATAAACGTTTATTACATTATTATTGACATCTCCAGTGTTATTTGTTGACTCCATTAACTAAAAATTGATTCTTTGATGATTTTGGTTATGTGTCTGCTTTGAGGTAAAAGTGTCTGCTTTGAAGTAAATTAAGCAAAAAAGTGTTCGGCAGGCGGTAGCTAACTGGGTCAGCTAAAATTGGACTTTACACTCTAACCCCGCGTAGTAATACAAGAATGATGTCTCATTATGGTAGCCTTGTTGTCATACTACTTGTAGGTACTTTCGTTTTTACCCTGTGTCGAACGGTTTAGAAACTATGTCATGAAAGCCAAAAATGGTGCTTTTTTTAGCGTATGGCGTTCGCGAGGTGGTAAATTACTCTATATACTAGTGTATCACCCGTCAAAAATGACGGAATTTTTCAAAATAAATACACATCAGATTAAAAAATAACGTAATACAGAACTTTCATTTATTTTTATTTGATTCATTTATTATCATATTGAACAATTTTATGCGGAACGTTCGAAAAGTGATATTTTTGGTGCAGTAATTTAGTGCGCTGCTTTCTAACTAAAAACTATAAAACAAAATCGATCGCAGCGCCACCTAACAGCATTACATCCTCGCAGCGCCACCTAACAGCGTTACATTACAACCATACAGACAACGGGAATTATGTCTATTGATATATAGACATACATATATATATATATATGTATATATGTATATAAATATATATTATATATATATATATATATATATATATATAAACAGTAATTTTATTACACAAGTGACAACCCCATTGGTTCCCAGCCGAGTTGTATAATCTATGTATCATGCTTCAATCATCATGACAATGGGGCTTGTTTAAAACTATTATGTACATTTCTTTACGTTTGAATCAAATTTTTCATTAAGGATATCCTTCCAGCCATGGGGCAAACATTGAAAAGGATTTAAAAGGCCATTCAAGATAAGATGATTGTGTCGATTTTTTAAACGTTTGTCCTTTCAACTCCTCGATCAAAATTCAATGGCGCTCGTTGTGCATCCGCCTATCATAGTATTACAGCGTTAAATCACGTTGTAGAACATATAATGTAGACGACGTACATAAAAAGTTGCTTTTAGTCGTTAAAAGATACATAGTTTCTGTAGGACATATACAGAAACTGATAGACAGAAATCTTTGCTTTCACACATAAAGAAATAAACAAAGAATTAAACTACCCGTAAAAACAAAGTTTTTGACTATATATCCTTTATATATGAGATAGAATTAGAGTATTGATTATGTTCAATATAATACGAACCGTGTGACAAACATTTACACACTGAACGTGACTGAACTCTCCTTGCTGTAAAACACGAGGATGTGGTCATCGCTGGCTGGAGTGAAATGCAGTGAACAGCATGAACACATCACTGTGTCACGCAACAAAACCTTGTGACACGTAGCATGGGGAACCAGAAAACAAAGTTGTCAAGTCGTTGCAGGAGAGACATAATCCATTGTTTTCTTTTATGTGAAAACGTGACAAGAGTGCTAAGAGAAACAGTCACAGATAAAAATTTACTAATTTATCGGCAGTGTTAATAAAACAAAAAAAAACAACAAAAAACAAACGTGCTTATCCCTTCAATCTCTAGGTTAGTGGTTTGATATTCAATGGTCCAAGTTAATGAATCTGTTGGAACGATTGGTTGTTGGAATGATGGTCTCCTATGATCGGTTGGTGGAATGTTGGAATTTTGGAAAGGTGCATTTTTGGACAAAGCTTTACATCACAATAAAAAAAGATGTAGTTCAATATCTTAAAGTGATGCTAATCAATGTATCAAATGACTCAATCTCAGAAACATCTTTTAAGATTTCCGGCAGAATAGGGTTTTCCATGTGACGCTTAAGTAAAAAGAAAGCCTGCCGATTGACACAGTGACCTTTGTGCTGTTGTTATAGCCAATGTGTTGATGTTCACTTGTACTTGTTACACACTTGACTGCAGCACACGTAAGGGAGTTTGTAAGGTATTTTATTTTTAGAATTTTAAGTACAAATGTAATAAGCAGATCTCTTTACAAGTGATGATGAAGATTAGCACTACACACATAGCACGCACGCAAGCGCCCTTGGCTAATTTATTTTCGGCGCCCTTGATAAATTGGCAAGTTTAAACTTTGCGATTTTTTCATTTGTTAGAAACATTTATTGAATTTCTCTTATTTTATTTATGACAATAATTACGTAGTCTGACAGTGACAGTCATACAACGTGAATATAAGAAAAGCATAAGACATGAACAATACTAATTTGCAGTTTATTATTTACTAAATAATACCAAATAAATTGTTGGATAAAACGGGATATTCTTTAATTAATAAGGAATACAGCAAAACTTGAAGTAACATGTATTATACATAAAAACAAAAGTGCCAATGTGTAATACTCATCATCTCGTACATAACGATAGAAACTCACAAATAAAAGTAAATTTAAATAACACTCCACCGACTACAGCTCAGCACTTCCGTTAGCTGGCGTATTGGCGTGTTGCTAAGTCCTACTCAAGTAGGGTTGCCAGATACGTTGACAAAGGAAGACATAATAAAACAAAAAGGATGACGACAAAGGAGGACATTTTGAAAAACTCATTTGAGCCGTCCTGGATTAAACTCAATTGAGCCGTCCTGGATTAAACTCACAGTCAGTGCAATATTATTGTAATAGCTGCCACTGTTCATGCAAGAGTCATGGGGAAAAAATCTAATTTTTGTCTTGAAAAAAATGATTTAAAATTGCAGTATTGATCAAACAATTTCATATCATCTGCAAAAGAAAAATCCTACTCCTCCCATCCCACTGTGGAGGTAGTAAAGTGGGGGTGTTGAGGGAAGGTGTCTCCTCTCACGGGCTTGTGTCGGCATGTCAAAGCACGTTGGCTTCCTCTCATATAAAGCATAGACACCGCCTCTCTTTCCTGTCAAGCCTACTAACTAGCCGGTATGGCTTTTCCCACCACCTCTGAATATCTACTGCTCTACATATAGATCATACATTTTATTTATCTTGTCTTATATATACAGACGCTCCTTCTATACAGAAGATAATTCCGTCCACAAACCATACCGGTCTGTTGGCAAGTGATGCAGCTTTCACAGGCCACGGCTATGAGGGTTCCACGCATTATCCAGCATTTTCCCCCTAACCAGTGTTATATATTCATTCGGAGCTGGGTGGACTCAGGGACGCCCTAGGCCGCGGGAAAAAATCCTTGCCTTCACTTGGATTTGAACCCGTGACCATCGGTACGCCAGCCGAGCGCGCATGCCACTCACCCTGTAAAAACCTTTTTTTGTGTAGATTTCCAATATTAGTGTGATTCCACACGAGGAAAGCTATTGATATGATAAATAAATCACAGTTTTACTATCTATTTCTGAGATTTTTTTCTTGATGTGTTTCCCTCTTCCATCTCTGCATGGTGTGCCAGTAACAAGATTTTTTATTATGAGTTTTGTATACAATTCTTTGACTTATTGCCAGAGTGTCAAGATAATAGTTCTTGCAAACTCTCACATTCAAGCCTCCAACTGTAAAGCTATAAAATATGTGTTTAGGCGCCTAGATTCATTTTCTGCACATTGTTAAAAACATTGACTAATATATAAAATATATGAATGCTTTTGATAGTAATTAAGCGTACACAAGTTTTTGAAAATGTTTTCCCTTTCAACTGTTGAAATTTTGGTTTCACATTTAAACTTGCACAACTTTTTACAGTCTTTTAGATGCATAATTTTATTTTCAGGTACAACCTTGTTCCTTATATTTATGTAAGCCTGACCAGCTTCAGATAATTTTTTCCTTTGATTGCATTTCCAATTCTCAGGATTGCGTTGTCTCTTCCTTGTCAGCTTTTTAATGCCATTAATGTCACTGTTAGATGTTCCTATATCTAAATTAGTTTGACCTATCAAATGTGTGCTGGCCTCTCGTGAACATGTCTCAGAAGTTTGACTGCAGGTTTTGAAGTTCTGCTTAGTCTGGGTTTCACTCTCATTGAATGTATGCAATGCTGGCATCAGAAGGTGTAAGTGAGACTGACTATGAGGGGATGGAGGAATGCTGGGAAAAAAATGAAGTGGAGTTAAAACTAAAGGCTTACCAACTTAAAACTTTAAAATTAAGCTTAACTTAATAATAATTGTAATGAAATGAGCTTATGTACTAAATAAATGTATATGTGTTAACATTATATTTTATTTAACAGCTAAAAGTGTTAACTTTTCTTTTGCATCTGTATTATTATTTTATTGATACAGACCAAAGACTCGAAGTGTGTAAGTGTAACTACACATCTGTCCTCATTTCGATAATGGCTCAATATTAACTATTTTGCATTTAAAAACTATGTTTAAATAAAATAACAGGTAAAAGCAAAGAGAACGGTGCGCTCCATATATGGTATTTTTGGCTGATATATTTGTTTTTTTTCTATTTTAATTAAAACAAAATAGACAACTAAACCTAACCAAGACCCTAAAACTAAAACTACAACCTTAATTACATTTATGGATAAAATTATTGCACTTTTTCCCTTTTCAGGTGTAAAAATACAACAATTAATTCCCGGAAGTACGCCTCGCTCTGCCATAACAACAATGAGCTCAACGTTCTCTTTGCTTTAGTCAAAACGTACGTCTTCTTCAGAAGAGCTATCACATTGCAAGTGGATAGTTGTAGTCACTGCAAATTGTGTCGCTTTCACTTGAAGAGGCAGAGGTACTTGAAAAACTAAGCCTAGTGACGACGCCCACCATATCCCACCCGTACCAGGATATAAGACAAGGCATATGATTGGCTGGTATGTTAAACTAAATTTCAAAGCCTTTTCTTCACTGGCTTACGGTAGATAAGACCTTGTTAAAACCATAATGAATATTAGAACTTTGTAATTTTCATTTGAAAGGCCTATCTTGTGTTAGAACCGTGTAATTCTGTACTTTCTGCAAAATTGCCTCACGAAACAGCTTTCAGATTTTGTGCTATGATAGATTGAAACATGGGAACAATCCCAGGAGTGATAACTCATTTTTAAAAAATGGACTTAAAATCTTGTTATTCTGCCATCAGCTTGCTTGACTTGAAACCGCTGGTCATTGCTTATATAGTGGAGTGGACAGCAGTGAAATACAACCTCATATAAGCCAACTTGCCGGCGATTTTAAGTCAAAATTTGTCGACATATTTCTGTCAACTCGTCTTTTAACCAATTTGATTTTGTCAACATGTAGTAGCTTCCCGTGTCGTTGTCCAGATGAAATTGTCAGCTTTCCCAAAGGAACTTGACTTTATTAACACATAGTTGTAGCTACGTCTTTATCATCTTTAATTTGTGAGACACGAAGATATTTGAAGATGAATTTCACGGAGGAAGAGCGTAAATTGTATCTGGAAATCCTTCAAAGTAAGACAACCCTTGTCATGATTCCATCTCTGACATTCTTATCTCTACTTCTAGTAACTGGAGTTATCGGGAATTCCCTTGTGCTGTTTGTCTACTGGAGAAAACGTTCAAAGACTCCCGAGAAAATGTTAATACTTGTCTTGGCTGTGTTCGATCTGTTGGCCAACTCAATAACAATCCCAGGTAAAGTGGAAACTATTTTATGTTCTAAACATCTGTTTTAAGATAGGACCATGCGAAAATACATTTAATAATATCAATTGGTTTTACATAGATTAAATTGATAAGAAATAATAATCGTTTTTAAGATTAAACTTAATTACATCGTAATTGCATACATGGAGGATAAAAAATTAAAATTAAATGTGAAATGATGAAAGGGAAATCAACTGATAATTGTTTTCCTCTTTAGCTGATGTTTATGAGCTATTATCCTATACCTCAGTCAATAATTGATTGATGGTTTTAAAATGTTTCCTTATAGGTCAGACTATAATTGATTGATTCTTTGGAAATGTTTTCCATTAGATCATTATAAAAATAATAGACCTATATGATATGTTTCCCTAGAGGTAGGTCTATAAATGATTGATATGTTTTACATGTTTCCTGTAGGTGAAATGTACGTGTTACTGCATCAATGGGACTATGATCACCCGACATTGTGCAAAATGCAGAGATTTAACAGCGCTAGTTTGACCATTGGATCTGGTCTTCTCCTGGTGGCCATCGCGGTGACCAGGTAACATGACTAGTGGGGACACGAGTTCTGTGCTTCCCAATGTTTTTGTCCTTTCTCCTTGCTCTTCTGTCTGTAGCCTCCACCATCCTTCGTACCTCGGCCGCTGTGACGCCCTCTTTGACAACTGTGCGCCAAGTAGATCTGTCTTCTGCTTTGCATTCCCAGTCACTTGTGTTTATTCTGGGCTGCTTTCATGTCTCTCTGGCAGACATCCTTAAATCGGAGACGTGGGCGACCTGACCTGTCTTCCTCTTTTCTGATGCCAGTTCTCTATATAGGAGGTCCTTGGGGATACGACCATGGCTCATTCTTTTTACATTTCCTAGCCATCTTAGGCGTCTTTCACTAAGGATTGAGAACATGCTTTGGATATTGGCACGTATCAGGACCTAAAATTTTGCACTTTGTCCTGCCATTTAATGCCAAGGATGCGACGAAGTCACCACAAGTGGAAGCTATTAAGCTTGCGCTCATGGGATGAATAAGTGTTTACACATGTTTACTTCAATATTTATGGTAGTGGCGTAGATATCGAGAGATATGGGGGGGGGGTGAGGTCCACTCCATTTTACACCCCTCAGGGGCGTTTCAAAATTTTAAAAATTCTTAATTTCTTGCAATTTTTTTCACTGTACAAATCGACTCAAACGCAGTTGTAGATATCAAGCAGTTTTTTTTATTATTTTTTAAAATTATTTTTTATTTTAAAAAAAATACAGCAATGAATAATATGTCTTTGAAGACATGGGTTTGTGTTGTCACAATAAACGGTAAATTTGCCCAAATGTCAGGTGTTCAGACGGTGAGAAATTTTCTCACTATCTAGCTAATAGGCCTTATAGTTTCAGTACACTAAAAAAATCCAATGTTGTATTGAAAAGGGGAAGAGGAAGGGGTAGGGAGTGATCCAATTAAGTAACGCACGCAATGAAACCAAATCTGGGACAACGCCACTGACCTGTTGAACCTATGACCTGATTATCTAGTGTTTTTTTTTGGTTTTGTTAAACTCTACGGCCAATGCAGAGTCTTGTGAGGCGATATACACCTAAATAGTGTAGCAATCCCTTTAACAGAGACGTGTGCTATATGTTTAATATCAAATTTAAAATCTAACAATTCTCTGAAAGTAGGCTACTGGTGTTTAAATATTTTTCAACGGCCATTTATATATGCAAAAGCAAGAATTTGTAAGACTATTTATTAGAGCTGTTAACGATTAATTTAAAATTAATCGTTAACTTTTGAAAAAAAAATGACGATTAATTAATTGTTAATTTCGATTAAAGCCAAAAATTGAAATTTATGGTGTCATAAGTAACATCTATTAAAATACTTGTCGAAAATCGAAATATCACTGGAATGTCTTCTATAAAATTTATATGACATCTTTAACCAACAACGAAAACAGGCAAGTGTATTGACATTATTTGGTTCAAGTGATGTTCGGGTCTAATTGACAATATAACCAGCCGAGCTGAACAATCGTACACATAGCTTTAGATTGTCTCAGCTGAAGTTTCCGATACTGTAGTGGATGTTTGGTATGCAGGTGATATGTAAGTGAAGTGTTATAGCCATGGTAGCAATGTTCCATTTAAGCAGCGCGGCTGCCCAGATATTTGACCGACTCCACGCAGGAGTTTAAAATCACAGCGCAGCAAATTTTGTAAAATATTGCACACAAAAAATGGACGTTGGGCAACTTTACACATGATTTTTTTTAAACTTTTCACACGGACCAACGAAGCTTAGACTTAGAGGGAAAATTGCATGGTAGGCAAACGATTTCTCTAAATGGACACAATTACCTTTATCAACATTTTGAACATTCACGTCAGTAAATAGTTTAAAACCTAAATGTTAGTGTAATCGTCCGGAAATTATTTTATATTTATCGGCTGAAATATTTTACTTTTTGACGTCCAGTACATTTATAATTGGTGGGTCAATTAATCGTTAAAAAATTTATTAATCGTTAAAATTTTAAACGATTAACGAGAAATTAATCTTTAATTTCCGCATCTCTACTATTTGTTTAACTACAAGTACAATTAAAAAATAAAACTGCTAATAACCACGCAACCTTTTCTACATATTATTGACGGCATAATAATGCTTTTAAATATATATATATATATATATATATATATATATATATATATATATATATATATATATATATATATATATATATAATATATATATATATATATATATATATATATATATATATATATATATATATATATATATGTGTGTGTGTGTGTGTGTGAAAATGTCACTTGAACTTGTTTGTTTCCTTATATTAAAAGAATATTTTATTACAGTGAACCTAAACACTTTTAAATTAAAATTTTAAACTCAAATACTTCATTGCAGGACATTACAATATTATTAGGCACTAAACATAATTAATTTTGAACAATTAAATAAAATTAAAATACGTGCAAAACATTTCAAGTTAATGATGAGCTTACAGAATGAACAGGGAACGTTCTAGAACGTTTATTAACGTTCCACGTTCCTTTCGTCCACGTTTGGCTTTTCTTTCTTTGGGAAACGAGATGACAGTCACGTCACTCAAACAACGGCAGAGATGGGCACGCATTTCCGAAGTAACAAATATTTCCCGTTGCAAGCAGTCTAATGCTCCTAGTGCAAGTTCGAAGGAGTTAGCTGCCGCGTACACTACACAGTCTGTGCTGTTGTGTTGCCGTTGGCAAGGAAGAAGTGTCACGTGCAAATCTCCTTGATTGTCATATTTATGTTCAAACAACTGTTTCATTTGACGTGTCACGTCGTCAGATATCGACCCACGCATACGATCAGGAAACACTGCTCCATTGTCAGTACTAGCTGCGATTATCCAATGGTTTGTGCCATGCAATATGTGTACTGTGTTTGCATCTAGTGCCAGAAAACCACCAACTGTTTGCAGTAACAATTCTGTTTGAAAATTACAACTGTTATTCATGTGGTTGGCAACAAGTTTATTTACTGCATCTATTATTCGGTCATTAAGGCAATCACCAGTCGCTAGCAACCTTTTGTCAGATTCTTTTAAATGCAACGACGATATCCACATCGGATCATGTTTCATGTTAATGTATTGGTCAGCAAAGTCAAAATTATCCATGGGTTTTGTTTGCTAATCACTGATTTTCGCCATTTCGTCGTCGGTTTGGTACCAAAGACGTTGATTACTGACATTCACTTTACTGTTGAGAATTTTCCCTGAAAAATCAGTTAATTTATACACACCCTTACCAAGCACTTCATGAATAACATAGGTTAAAACGAGGTTCCAATCTATCACCCATGCTCGTGACTTTCCTTGTATTGCATTTCAGCACTTTGTCACCCATATAAAATCTTGCACCCGAATGCTATATATCGTATCGTTCCTTCTGCTTAGTCTGTGCACACTGAATATTGGAACATGCAGTTTTTATTATTTTACACACGGTCTCCGTGATATACTCCATCCTTGCATTAGAGGCTGTTGAAGGTTCTGGAATATCACCAGTCTCATTGTTTTCTTGAAAATCACATGGTAGTTTTGCTGGAACACCAAAAATCAGCTGGAACGGGGTGTACATTACGGAAGCCTGCCGGTTAGTTCAGTAAGCGAAAGAAATCGGTTGCAAAACGTCGTCCCAATTGTTCTTTTCTGTGTGCACTAACTTCACCAGTTGTGTTATTAGTTTCTGATTGAATCTTTCTGATTTCTGTCAGGCAATTGCTCTGTTGATGGTACGCTGACGAAGTCGATTGTTGATAGATATTAATGATATTATATCACACAAATTCTTTACGAGAGCATTGCAAAATTCTCTCCCCTGATCGTTCAACAGGAAATGACAAGCTCCAAAACGAAAGACAAGGTTGATCAAGAATTCTTGTACACCCCAACGTTCAAATATATATGTAACTTTAACCGGATGCAACTCAGAAGCAAGTGGTTTATTTTAGGGATTAATCCTCTGACAATGACTACAACTTTTTCAGTAATCACGAATGTCCTCAGCCATACCACGCCACAAAAACCTTTCGCTAACCTTTCTGATTTTTGCGTCCTGTCCAAAATGGCATCCACCTATAACGTCGTCATGTAGTCTTTGTATGAATATTGATTGCTACATTTTTGCCTATGGGGCCGTCCATAAATGACGTCACGCGATTTTTACCGATTTTTGACCCCCTCCCCCCCCTCGTCACGCGACGTCACAAAAACTTAGACCCCCCCCCTCTAAAAATACGTCACAAATCTTTGACCCCCCAAAAAAAAACACACAACAAAACAACAACTTTATTTTCTATTTGAAAATAAGTATGTTTCAAATCACTTTTATTGTCATTTAAGTATTTATTATTTATTTAGTGAAGATCTAAATTGTAATATCGTAACCCGCGTGAATCATTTTTAAAAAAACGTTTAACCGGCTTCAGAAAACTAACTGTGTTAACATCCTTAGCTTATATTTTATTTTAATGCATACAAATTAAACATTGACTATTGGTCATCACGGTTAACGTCTTTGTTTAGAAAAAAAATTATTTAAAAATAACATTTTTAAAATGTATTTTTTTTAAATCCCTCAATTGACTGACGGGCATCCCGTAAGACAGAGGTCGGCGAACAGAGGTAAACAACCTGAACTGGGGTCAAAAAGGGAATTCTTGGGGGTAATGCAGACTCATTTGGGACATATAACATCCACTACAATCCACTAGATAGATTAAAATACGTCATGTGTACGTGTACGCTTGGAACATATGCCCATTATTAAACAGGTTCCTTCCAGAAAATGCATTTTTTTAAAAAATTTGACAACTATGTAGATTTCTTACCTACGCACTATATGAAGACACCTAAATCTACCCTACTTTCATTTATATTGACACGAGTGACAATAATCTTAATCCACATGACTTGTCTTTATCACGTATCATTTCTGTGATATTTAAAATTAATGCCTTAAAAACTGAGCTAAGAAGAAAAGTTGTTTTGTTCTCCTCTCGAATTGCGATGTCAATAATTTGATGCATTCAATAAAGTTAATGAATACTTGACTAATTTTAAATGGGCTCATTTACCATTATATCTAGAACAGTGCTTCTCAAACTTTTTAGTATTGCGGACCAGCAGGAATTTTTTCCATTGTACCAGGGACCGATGCACTATTTTCCCTGCACTGACAATTTTTTCTGTCCTTTTTTGAGGACCGGCAGCGGATGGCCCACGGACTGGCACCGGTCCGCGGACCACCACTTTGAGAAGCACTGATCTAGAAGACTAGAATGGCCAGGGGCGTTTGACCAAAAACCATCGAACAATTATATCAAACTTAAAACGTTTTTAATTCTATCAAATAGATTCCCTCCCCCCCCTCCCCTTTTAAAGAAAAAGGATATTCCGTGTCGTTTTGACTTAAAATATCTACACATAATCCTATTCAAATCATTTTAAGACACTTGTCATGCTTGTAAAACTCACCAGTAGTATTTTCGGGGGGGGGGAGGGGTGGGGGTGCTAAAGATGCTCCCCCAAATCCCCGAGTCACGTGAGCAGGACCTATAGTCTGGGGGGGGGGTAACGCATACATAAACTTGTATATTTTGTTGTAACGGGCATGAGAGAACCAAACGGAGCTGCGGTTAGATCACAAATGCTTTGATGTCAACATCAAACGACGCAGTGTAACAATTTCATATGTTATCTTGTGGATTCTCAAACTTAAGGATTATAATTAGATTTAATTTTAGTGTCTTGATAGCATACGCCAACCAGCGTCTGATGGCCTACCGACCGGCACATTGAGAAGCACTGATTTTTTTTTAAAAGAAAAAAAAGTCATTAAATAAATTGTAAGCGACCAAATATTTCAGTGGAAGTTTTATTTAAAGTTACCCTTTTGATGTGACGTCACATTTCTTCAACCCCCCTCCCTCCCCCTCGTCACGCAACGTCACAAAAGTGTGACCCCCCTCCCCCCCTAGGTGCGTGACGTCATTTATGGACGGCCCCTATGACAACTTTCTTCTTCTTTTCACCCTTGCCTTTGTGATAGAGTGTTACCTTCGTCACAATAAGATGCCGCGTGTTCACGCAGTCTCCTTTATGAATTCTTTGTGTATAATTTCGGAAACTTTTTATTTAAAAAAAAATCCACGATTTCAGCAACTATACACGGATCTATGAAAAAATCATTAGAATATTAAAATGAATGAGCACATATAATTTCAACTTCTGTTTTGAATTTTGACTGGCCAAACACATCTCTCTCACTGTCTAACTCTGTAGATTACACAATTGATTAAACAAAATTTCTTTTAATGATTAACGTAGCTTTTGTGTAATGTACTGTCCTTTATGTTGTTATTATGGTATGAATGGTTATTTAATTATATTATGTTATGATCTCCATGTAAAGCGCTGTGAGCTCGGTTCCTTGTTGGGATACAGCGCTATATACATTATCAATTTATTATTATTATTATTAGTGAATTTCTCACACACTCACCACCTTATATTGCGATCTCTTATCTACTTGGGTTATAGCCCCTTACCCCATACCGCCCCACCCACTGGCTTGAGTATCTGTTAAGTTAGGTTTTCCATTGATTACTTGTTGATCGTACAACTAAAAACTATACATAACTCCTTCATCGCTCCCAGTGCGTGACTATTACATTAGATTACATTATCAGACAGTGCAGGTGTCCTACGCAGTCTTCCTCATACCTCAGCAAACAATGACTCGATAGACAACTTAAATGGACAATACGTGCCCCTATTAAAGTAATCTACTCATTAGCTAATCTCGTACCCGGCAAACAAATGACTCTTTGCGTTTTCCTGGCGCATTTTCTCAATAAAAAAAGCCCACCTCTCAGCTACACCTTCAGTCTCATGGGCTCTAACATTCCGTGAGGTAATTGACATTATGCCTAACTAGTTTAGTGGCACACCTCTACGCGAATTTCAAACTAACTAAGCGAGTGCCCTACCTCAACCCAGATCTCCACAGATCACTTTGATGTAGGCTTTAAAAAATAACGTATCGAGTGACTCCAACCCATGCTACGACATTCATTGTTTAAACGTGTGACCAATTTTTTTGCCTTACTTTTGGCATGGGCTGTGTTTCTTGGGAACGCTACACAAAAAGTGATCCCATTTGAATTGAAAGCTCTTTTAATATATTTTAAAAGACAAATTATTTTTTTTTGTTTACAATCCTTGGCAACTTGAATTGGTAAAATTTTCTGCCGTAAATTTAGTAAAGGCTTCCGATAAAAGTCTGTAATAATAGTTTTTGAATTATTATTATGTTCACATAAAAATCGCAAATTTCGTGTAAGTCCTAGCCACAGGTGCTACTCAAGGAAGTAAAGAGTGAATTCTTGTTTCAAGACATCAGTGTCAAGTTCTCCTATTACTTGTTCATCTTTGTTTTTCAGTTTATTTGTCTGTTATTCTTTTAAATAACTCTGGGCAATTAGCCAACTCAAAAAATTTGTATATCCATAGCAAATTGCTACGCCCCTGACTTAGCCTATGATTGTAAAATTTCTAATTATTATACACAAATGCATGTAAAACAAATAAAAACTATATTGTAAGTCAAGACGTGTAATAAAACAATTATTTATAATTTTCAAAAATTAAGGGGAGGATTCGTTTTAACCCCGGAGACTTTATTTTAAAAGAAAATCTCCGGGGGCAACTTTGTTTTTAAAAAACTCTCCAGGGGAGACTTTATTTCGTGACACCGGCTCACAAATTAATTTCCAGGAAAAATGGACTTTCCCTTTCTGCGTCACTCGTTATGGGAATTTTCGCTCGTTACGGGAGCAACTTTTTCAACAAAAACATTTGCTCGTTATGCGAATGATTCGTTATGAGAGGTGTGACTGTATAAATATATATAAGGGCGCCCTTAAACAAGCTTGTATATATATATAAGGTATTAAAGATTTATTGCAGCAGAAATATTTGCTCTAATAATGCACAATTGAAAATTGTTTCTTTCATTTTTTAAACAATTCGTTTGTCTCCATAACTCGTCCAATAGGTACAGAAAGATTTGTTGGCCATTTGATTGGCAGGTCAGCAGCACGCAATCGAAGATCATCACAGCCGCCATTGCCGTGACGACCCTTCTGTGCGCCATCCCTTACAGCGTCATTAATGGCCGCCAGACCAAGCCGACCCCGCGTCCTGGTATCCATGGTTACATCTGTGAGACAGACGACGCTTACGTCGAGACAATTTGGCCGATGGTCAACTCGATATTCTTCGTTTCCATTTTTGTGTTTTGCTCCACCCCCATGCTTGTCTTGTATGTTCTCATTGGGAGACTCGCGCGCAGGCGCTTCACAGGTTCCGGGAAATCCATCAATTTTGTCAGCTCTCACAACGATAAAGTCAGCAGTGCGGTCACCAGCAAATCCACAGATAATCACAACGCTACATCTTCAGCTGGGGACGAGAAAGGGGAAACATACAAAGACAATCAAAAGCCTGTGAGTGACGTCATGACATCAGACTTCGTTGGACCGAACCGGAAGTCATCTACACCGGAAACGTCGTTTGCTGAATGTCGAAGTGGACAGCATCACGTGACCATAACAGATGTCACGACTCCAAAAAGCATAATGATCAAATACCAAGGGTTAAGTCGAACAACCTCGATGCTGCTTGCCGTCAGCCTCGTTTTCGTCATCTCTTTTCTTCTATTTATAGCGCTGGAGTTATTCCAGAACACCGCCCCTGATGCGTTTTCATCTCTGAGCGACCCCTCACTTGCAATCTTTCATCTATTCCACAGATCTCCTCTCATTAACACCGCCGCCAACCCAATCATCTACAGCGTGTGTAACGTCAAATTCAGGAAAGAGTGTCTGAAACTGTTCACACGCTCTGTCTTGTACCCCTTCCGATCTGGTTTGAGTCGGGGACAACCTTAGCCTTGAGAACAAATCCTTAGCTTCACGGAGATTCGAACACGTGACCCTCGGCCCACCAGCCAAGCGCACATGCAACGCAAGCACCGTTGATATGTGTTGTGTTTACTAAGCTCGGCCATATGTCTTTTTTTAAATTATGTAATCTGGCGGACATAAGGCTTATATTTCATTAAAAGGGGGATTTCTCCACCAGCTTTAGATGCTGACTTGTCCAGGAGGTGTCTGGTGTATATGACGTTCAATACTCTCAACAGATTAATGCTTTCACGGCATTTAAACTATCACCGGATTAATGCTGTCACTGAATCAACGCTGCCAAGGGATTAATTCTGTCGCTGGATTAATGGGATAATTGAATTAAATGCATCACTAGATTAATGCTGTAACTAGTTTAAAGACGCCAATGGTCAATGCTTTCACTGGATTATTGCTATCAATAGATTATACTTGCATCCCGACAATTTTAACGGACCAACGAACCCAGGGACCGACGACCCAATGGACCGACAAACCCGCGGACCGACGACCCCACGGACCGACTAACCCACGGACCGACGACCCCAAGGACCGACGACGACACGGATCAATGACCCCATGGGCCGTCGAACCCACGGACCGACGACCCAACGACCGACGAACCCACGGACCGACGACTCCCTCCACGGTAAGGATGGAGACGGCCATCAGTACCCTTGAATTATCCATATTTGTGCTAAATGGAATATATATGACAGTGCTGAATTGAATATATATGACATCGCTAAATGAAATACCTGTCACAGTAGTGACAGTAGGGGTCTACCGATATGCCTTTTTGCCGATATTGCCGATACCGATATTACCATTATTTTTTTTTGCCGATATGAGTGCTGATATGAGTATTTGTTAGGACAAAAATAACAGCGGTCATATTTGATTACGTCATTCTTAAATTTATCACTCGTAATTATTTATATCTTATAATTAAGGGGTCTAACGATATCCAGTTTTGCCGAAATTACCGATTTTTTTTCCCGAAACGAAGTTTCCGATGTGTTTACAAGTTCCAGATCATGACCTACATAGGACTCATAACAAAACGAACCGTCCTTTATAAAAATGTACAAGCATATTAGGTACTCCTTTTGAAACTTCAACCTTGACTCATAATTATTAATTCTAACCAATAGTTTAATGGCTTTTGCACACGGCCACCTTTTATGAATGAAACAATGAGAACAAAGTACAATAATAATAGAGTGAAAATGAGGATGAAGGTTGAATGGTTGCCAATGACAACAAGTCTTCACACAGTACATTTCGTTATTCCATACGAAACTAAATGTTTTAGACATCTGCGATTCTGCGTGCATCTTTGCTATTAGAGCAATTACGTGAACATAATGTTTACATGTTATACATTTATTAGAGCAATTACGGTATACTTGGCATCGGCACTATTTGCACAGTATTTCTGAGTATACGAAAATCGGCCGACACCTAAACAATATCAAAGCACATGGCACACTGTATCGTGGCTGCACATATTAATACTAGGACTCTTTTAACTATTTCAATACCGGTATAAGGGTCGTTATATTAATTTGTCGAGATATTGTAAATCTAAATGATAGGTTTTTTTTTCCCGTTTTTTTTGGAGGTCAAAATGTCACTTATTATGAAATATCGGTGACGTCAATATCGTGACCTTTACATGCTTCCGATACCGATATTGCCGATATCCAGATATCGGTGCCGATATATCGGTAGACCCCTAAGTGACAGTACTAGTTGGATTTATCTGGTACAATGGTTCACAGACTATCTGTGACAGTGCCCAGGAAAAGGAAGTCATAAATATTTTTTTTTAAACTAACTTAAAAAACAAAGTATTTTTTACTATAAATCATTCATATACGAGACATAACAAAAATAATGCTCATTATCATACTCACGCACGACAATCCAAAAATCCAAAATTTTAGTTATGACTCGTAAAACATGTTTAATATAATGCACACCGATCGGGAATATATTTTTAAAAATTATCGTCCATATAATACGCACCGAATCGCGCAACAGGAAAGTATTAAAAAGGTCGTTCAATATAATACGCACCGCGACGCTCAATCGCAAAAAATAACATGATACATAGAGATAAACAAAATAATCTAAAAATTCAATAATTCAATTACAATACATGCGTTCGATCTGAAATTTTGATACGTCATGTTTATAATCGGCACGAAACTGCCTGCAAGATTCAGCTCGCTAGTAGGGTTGCCAGATGTCCGTTTTTTAACCGGACTGTCCGGTATTATCGTTATTTGTCCAGTTAAAAAATTGAAGCGATACCGGACATGCATGTGCCCAGTCTTTTCAATTTTCTTAGTATTTTCTTTAATTCAAAAAACTAGTAGGCTTTTTTAAGCAATCTTAAAATCTTCTGATTATAGAATCGACCGTTTTACCTATTTACGCATCGAAATTTGCAATTCGGATTGTAATAAAAAACACACCCAATGTCTTTTATTATATAAATGAAGCACGTAAAGAATTAAACGATAATCCATTCTGGCATTACGAAATAATTTTAAACGCCTCACAGACTGAAGAGTTATTTTGTAACCAAACATAACGCGATTTGCGATTTGAGGAGAATTGATCAAATCAATACTTTATTTAATAAAATAAATACAAATGGTTTTATTGTCATTTTGGGTAAGAATATATAATATATTTACCCTCAAGTATCGCTGACTGACTCACTTGGGCCTAACGCTAAGGGACATCACTCTGCTTTTTTAAAATTGAAAATATAGACTTGAAATCATAAACATTTTGGTTTCCCGATTAACATTAAACACACTCCACACTATTATTAATTGAACTATTTCATGCGGACACTCGAAAAGAGTTATTTTTTGGTGCAGTAATTTGGTGCGCTGCTTTCTAAAATTTCTCGCCGTAAAAAGATATTATATGACGTCATTGTTTTAGCTCATATTTTAATTTTGGAATAGGGAAGAATGTAAAAAGAGGATTCGAGGATTGTTAATAATAAAATACTTTGTGTACATTTCAGGAAGTTTAATATTTCATATTTATCAAACAAAGATAAGTTACTTGGGCTTTTGACAACAACGACGCCCTACAGCCCCTATTATAAAATACTTTGTGTACATTTCAGGAAGTTTAATATTAGATCTACGTATGTATCATACAAGGACAAGTTAATTGGGCTTTTGAAAAAGGTGGGCGCCGTAGGCACCCAAAAAAAAACGGGCGCCGCATGCACCACGGCGCCGCAGCACAACCTAGTGACTTAATATTTTCTTAAATTTAATTAAATATTCAAAACAGTGATTTTTTATACATTTAAATTGCTTTATTATTAGCTAAGCCGGTTGGTGCGTAGATTTCCGTGGTTATTTACATTTTACTCAATTATCGTTTTATTATTTCAAAATGCTGATGATTATTGTGCAGTGTAGTGACAGTATTATACTTAGTAGAAGTCTTCAAACAAAAAAAATTAGAAAGTTCGAACTTAAATAACAGTTACGAGATGTTTAAAAGCCCCTAACATGAAAAAAAAATTTTTTTAGTGACATAATCTTGCTATCAATATACATAATTCCCGTTGGCTGTATGGATGTAATGCTGTTAGGTTGCGCTGCGATCGATTTTGTTTTATAGTGCTACTAATTTTACAAAGCAGCGCACCAAATTACTGCACCAAAAATAACACAATTCGAACGTTCCGCATAAAATTGTTCAATATGATAATAAATGAATCAAATAAAAATAAATAAAATAAATGAAAGTGCTATTATACGCAGGGGCGGATTAAGACTGCACGGGGCCCCTGGCTGCAATTCAAACTGGGGCCCTATCCAGCCAGTGTACCTTTAGATAAAATGATTGCTAGCAGCTAATATAAGACTGTAACTTGTAAATATTCATCCAAAATGAATATTCATGAAAAAACCGAATTCTAAGAAATAACTTTTTGCCGATATCCTAAAATTGAGTGTAAAAGACAATTATATAAAATTAAAAAACACATGAAAAAAAAATTCATACCTCACCCGGGGATCGAACCCGCCACCGCTTGCACCATAAGCCTTAGTACTTCACATTCGGCCACGAGAGCTCATTTCCAGATGTGAATTTAAACATATATATATAATATTCTTTAATAATTTCTGTTATTGAGCCTATCAAATCAGGTTTTTTGACTGCTAAAACTATCGTGTGGGAAAAGAGATCATTTTAATAGATGAGATTTTATTAATTTATCATATTTTCAGCAATTCATGTATACATTTGTCCACATTTATTATAAAATATGCTAAGTTTGGGGGCCCTAAATAATCGGGGGACCCTGACTTTAGCCCGTTCAGACCCCCCCCCCTTAATCCGCCATAGATTATACGTTATTTTTTAATCTGATGTGTATTTATTTTGAAAACATCCGTCATTTTTGACGGGTGATACACTAGTCACTAGTATTTTGATATTTGCAATATTGTAATTTTCTCCAGAAAATTCTGAGAAAACATGGCATAAGCAGACATATTACTAGACAGAAGAAAAACAAAATTATTATTGTATTATATTATTGCATTCATAAACATCTCTTATGGTTTGAAAATATAATAAAGCAAGGATGTTTAATGAGATTCCGATCTTATTCTTATGTTATCCTATCTTATCTTAGATATACAGACGCTCCTTCTATGCAGAAGATAATTGCGTCCACAGACCATGACAGATGATCTGTTGGCAAGTGAAGCAGCGTTCACAGGCCACGGCTTTTTGGGTTCCACGCATTACCCAGCCGCATAACTAGTGTTAGGTACCCATTCGGAGCTGGGTGACTCAGGGACGCCCTGGGCCCCGGGAACGAATCCTTGCCGTCACATGAACCCGTCACCATCGGTACGCCAGTAAAGCGCGCTGCCACTCGACCACCGCGTCCCCTAATATTCTATATTTAATATACGAATGTTGCAATGCATCATTTTTATCTTGATTTTGAATATTAATGACATTTACAGACTACAGCACTTTTTGAACTCACACAGTTCACTAAACCTATTCAATGATTCCAAAACCGCAAATTATTCATGTTGCTATTTTGGCTTTTTGTGCCATTGACAGTTGATACTATAGTGTACGGTATTTTTGAGACAGCCATCTGGCAATCCTACTCGCTAGCTTACAAGGAAGTGGGTTAAAAATCGATCAAAAGTTGTTTCGACAAACAAGGAAGCAACTAAACAGAAACCACGAGATAATATAAAGGATTTTAAATAAAATAAACACGTAAAAAACCAAGTTTTTGACTATAAATCCGTTATGTAGGAGACATAACGAAAAGAATGTTCATTATAATACTCAGCGCACGACAATCCAAAAATCCAAAATTTTAGTTATCTCTCTTAAAACATGTTTAGTATAATGTGCACCGATCGGGTATATATTTTTAAAAATTATCCTCCATATAATACGCACCGAATCGCGCAACAGGAAAGTATTAAAAAGGTCGTTCAATATAATAAGCACCGCGACACTCATCTGAAAAAATAACAGGATACATAGAGATAAATAAAATAATATACAAATTCAATAATTTAATTACAGTGCATGCTATCGATCTTAAATTTCGATACATTGTTTTTATCATCGGTACGAAACTGCCTTCAAAATTTCAGCGCGCTAGCTTACGAGGAAGTGGGTTACAAGTCGATCCAAAGTTTTGGCGACAAGCAAGGGTGCAAACAAGCAACCAGACACCACGAGTTAATATAAAGGATTTTATTAAAAAAAACACGTAAAAAACAAAGTTTTTGAATATAAGTCCTTTAGGTACGAGAAGTAACTAAAAGAATGCTCATTATAATACGCAGCGCAAGACGATCCAAAAATACAAAATTGCAGTTGTGTCGTAAAACATGTTTAAGATAATGCGCACCGATCAGGAATATATTTATAAAAAGTGTTGTCAATAAAATTCGCACCTTATTGCGCGACAGAAAGGTTGTTGAATATAATGCGCACCCTTACACTCTATCTGAAAAAATAACATGATACATAGGAATAAATAAAATAATCTAAAAATTCAATAATTCAATTACAATACATGCGTTCGATCTGAAATTTTGATACATTTTTTTCATCATGCGTACGAAACTGCCTGCAAAATTTCAGCTTGCTAGCTTACGAGGAAGTGGTTAAAAATCGATCCAAAGTTTTGGCGACAAGCAAGCAAGCAATCAAGGGCGCTAGCAGACATCACGAGTTAATATAAAGGATTTAATAAGAAAAACCCGTAAAAAACCAAGTTTTTGACTATAAATCCTTTATGTACGAGAAGTAACTAAAAGAATGTTCATTATAATACGCAGCGCCAGACCATCCAGAAATACAAAATTGCAGTTGTGTCGTAAAACGTGTTTAATATAATGCGCACCGATCAGGAATATGTTTATAAAAAGAGCTGCCAATAAAATACGCACCTTATTGCGCGACAGAAAGGTTGTTCAATATAATAAGCACCGCGACGCTCTATCTCAAAAAATAGCATGATACATAGGAATAAAAAAAAATCTAAAAAATCAATAATTTAATTACGGTACATGCGATCGATCTGAAATTTTGATACATTGTTTTTATCATCGGTACGAAACTGCCTGCAAAATTTCAGCTCGCTATCTTGCGAGCAAGTGGGTTAAAAATCGATCAAAAGTTTTGGCGACAAGCAAGCAAGCAAGCAAGCAAGGTCCGCCGCAGACACCACGAGTTAATATAAAGGATTTAAAAAGGCGAATGAGCGCAATTAGAGGTTATCACGATCTTATTAATCCGCCTCTGTAATCACTTCACTGGCCCCCTACACAAGCACGAATCGATTACAAACTGTCTGTTCTCTGTCACAACTTATTTCCTGACTCATGCCATTTCTATCTTACTGAACTTATCTTTGTCTACTCATTCACTCGTAAGCTCTCTTCTTCTGCAGATACACGCATTCTCTGTGTTTTTAAGACACGCACACAAACATTTGGTGAAAGTTCTTTTTACACGATAAAAGTAGCTTATATGCACCGTAATGTAATTATTTGCTGTTTTTAGGATATGAATGTTTTACATTGAGTGAATTGATAATTACGTGTGTTACCATTTTTTAAAATGTATTTTTTTTGTAAAGCGCTGTGAGCCCAGTTGCTTTCTGGGGTTCTTCACTATATAAATACCGGTAATCAAGTTATTATTATTATTATTTAACCTCAAGAAGCAGTATGTGTACCTCATGGAACGCAATTTCCTCCCCGTATTTTTGGTACGCATTCAAAGACATGAACCCCCCGGACAGGTCCGTGTTGATTCCGCTTATGTTGATCATGCCCGTGAGGTAGTCGCTCTCTTGTTGGGCTATGATGCCCCCTGGGCATTGCCTCCCTCGCATGGGCACCAAGATGCTGAACAGTCGCGCCCTGTTGCCGATCCTCTTGGACAAATTGACCTAGTGTTAGAAATGAAATTTTGTTGGTGTTATGGGGGAAGAAGGAATGTTGCATCGAAGGCTCATTGTGAGCAGTGCTTACTTAAATATTATATACGAGCAAATAAGCCCGTCCAAGGACGTTCCGCCACCGTTCGGTGGCATGTTGTAACTCCCCTCCAACAGCCGTCTCGACCGGCATACATGTGCATCACGTCAAAAATACTATTCATTATAGGTAAAATAAGTAACCCGTAAAAACAGAGCTTTTGACTATAAATCCCAACGCGCATAACTCAATATAAAGTCTTGGAAGAAATCCTGCACCAAAAATAACTCGTTTTAAACGTCCGTGTAAACGTGTTCAATATGATTGGATGTAGGAGTCATATGTGTTTGAGGGACCAATCGCCATCAATGACCGCACGGATCATAGCCTTTTATTATATAGAAGGATTATTATATAGGATATTGATTCATTGAAAATTGCATAAAATTTTAAAATATATTAAAATTTGTTACAACTAGCAAATGTGTTTTTTTTAATGAATAATCTCATACAACTTAAACAGCAAATTGAACTTGACGCTAACAAGACATTGAACTTGACACTAACAGGACATTGGACTTGACACTAATAAGACATTGAACTTGACGCTAATAAGACATTGAACTTGACACTAACAGGACATTGGACTTGACACTAATAAGACATTGAACTTGACGCTAACAAAACATTGAACTTGACGCTAACAAGCCCTTGAACTTGACGCTAGTAAGACATTAAACTTGACGCTAGTAAGACATTGAACGTGAACGCTAACAAGAGCTTGATCTTGACGCTAACAAGACATTGAACATGACGCTAACAAGACATTGAACTTGACGCTAACAAGCCCCTGAACTTTACGCTAACAAGACATTTAACTTTACGCTAACAAGCCCTTGAACTTGACGCTAGCAAGACATTGGACTTGATGCTAACAAAACCTTGAACTTGATGTTAACAAGCCCTATTACTTGAAGCTAGCAAGACATTGAACTTGACGCTAACAAGACATTGAATTTGACGCTAGGGGCCGTCCATAAAGTACGTCACGCTATTTTTGACCATTTTAAACTCCCCCCTCCCCCTGTCACAAATCTCGGACCCCCCCCCCTAAAGTACGCCACACTTTCGGGAAAAAAATGTTTTTTATTAACAAAATAACTAAATTTTAATATAAAACACCGTGACGTCACACATGGCCGGGACCCCCCCCTCTCCCCCTGTCACAAACTGTCACACTTTCTTACACCCCCTGCCCCCTCTGGAGCGTGACGTACTTTATGGACGGCCCGCTAACAAGACATTGGACTTGACGCTAACAAGCCCTTGAACTTGACGCTAAAAAGACCTTGAACTTGAAGCTAACAAGAAATTGAACTTGACGCTAAAAAGACATTTAACTTGACGCTAATAAGACATTTAACTTGACGCTAATAAGACATTTAACTTGACGCTAATAAGACATTTAACTTGACGCTAATAAGACATTTAACTTGACGCTAATAAGACATTTAACTTGACGCTAATAAGACATTTAACTTGACGCTAATAAGACATTTAACTTGACGCTAATAAGACATTTAACTTGACGCTAATAAGACATTTAACTTGACGCTAATAAGACATTTAACTTGACGCTAATAAGACATTTAACTTGACGCTAATAAGACATTTAACTTGACGCTAATAAGACATTTAACTTGACGCTAATAAGACATTTAACTTGATGCTAATAAGACATTTAACTTGATGCTAATAAGACATTTAACTTGACGCTAATAAGACATTTAACTTGACGCTAATAAGTATTCTACTTGACGCTAATAAGACATTTAACTTGACGCTAATAAGACATTTAACTTGACGCTAATAAGATATTTAACTTGACGCTAATAAGACATTTAACTTGATGCTAATAAGACATTTAACTTGACGCTAATAAGACATTTAACTTGATGCCAATAAGACATTTAACTTGACGCTAATAAGACATTTAAATTGACGCTAATAAGACATTTAACTTGACGCTAATAAGACATTTAACTTGATGCTAATAAGACATTTAACTTGACGCTAATAAGACATTTAACTTGATGCTAATAAGACATTTAACTTGACGCTAATAAGACATTTAACTTGATGCTAATAAGACATTTAACTTGACGCTAATAAGACATTTAACTTGATGCTAATAAGACATTTAACTTGACGCTAAAAAGACATTTAACTTGATGCTAATAAGACATTTAACTTGATGCTAATAAAACATTTAACTTGATGCTAATAAGACATTTAACTTGATGCTAATAAGACATTTAACTTGACGCTAATAAGACATTTAACTTGACGCTAATAAGACATTTAACTTGACGCTAATAAGACATTTAACTTGACGCTAATAAGTATTCTACTTGACGCTAATAAGACATTTAACTTGACGCTAATAAGACATTTAACTTGACGCTAATAAGACATTTAACTTGACGCTAATAAGACATTTAACTTGATGCTAATAAGACATTTAACTTGACGCTAATAAGACATTTAACTTGATGCCAATAAGACATTTAACTTGACGCTAATAAGACATTTAAATTGACGCTAAAAAGACATTTAACTTGACGCTAATAAGACATTTAACTTGACGCTAATAAGACATTTAACTTGACGCTAATAAGACATTTAACTTGACGCTAATAAGACATTTAACTTGACGCTAATAAGACATTTAACTTGACGCTAATAAGACATTTAACTTGACGCTAATAAGACATTTAACTTGACGCTAATAAGACATTTAACTTGACGCTAATAAGACATTTAACTTGACGCTAATAAGACATTTAACTTGACGCTAATAAGACATTTAACTTGACGCTAATAAGACATTTAACTTGACGCTAATAAGACATTTAACTTGACGCTAATAAGACATTTAACTTGATGCTAATAAGACATTTAACTTGATGCTAATAAGACATTTAACTTGACGCTAATAAGACATTTAACTTGACGCTAATAAGTATTCTACTTGACGCTAATAAGACATTTAACTTGACGCTAATAAGACATTTAACTTGACGCTAATAAGATATTTAACTTGACGCTAATAAGACATTTAACTTGATGCTAATAAGACATTTAACTTGACGCTAATAAGACATTTAACTTGATGCCAATAAGACATTTAACTTGACGCTAATAAGACATTTAAATTGACGCTAATAAGACATTTAACTTGACGCTAATAAGACATTTAACTTGATGCTAATAAGACATTTAACTTGACGCTAATAAGACATTTAACTTGATGCTAATAAGACATTTAACTTGACGCTAATAAGACATTTAACTTGATGCTAATAAGACATTTAACTTGACGCTAATAAGACATTTAACTTGATGCTAATAAGACATTTAACTTGACGCTAAAAAGACATTTATCTTGATGCTAATAAGACATTTAACTTGATGCTAATAAAACATTTAACTTGATGCTAATAAGACATTTAACTTGATGCTAATAAGACATTTAACTTGACGCTAATAAGACATTTAACTTGACGCTAATAAGACATTTAACTTGACGCTAATAAGACATTTAACTTGACGCTAATAAGTATTCTACTTGACGCTAATAAGACATTTAACTTGACGCTAATAAGACATTTAACTTGACGCTAATAAGACATTTAACTTGACGCTAATAAGACATTTAACTTGATGCTAATAAGACATTTAACTTGACGCTAATAAGACATTTAACTTGATGCCAATAAGACATTTAACTTGACGCTAATAAGACATTTAAATTGACGCTAATAAGACATTTAACTTGACGCTAATAAGACATTTAACTTGACGCTAATAAGACATTTAACTTGACGCTAATAAGACATTTAACTTGATGCTAATAAGACATTTAACTTGACGCTAATAAGACATTTAACTTGATGCTAATAAGACATTTAACTTGACGCTAATAAGACATTTAACTTGATGCTAATAAGACATTTAACTTGACGCTAATAAGACATTTAACTTGATGCTAATAAGACATTTAACTTGATGCTAATAAGACATTTAACTTGATGCTAATAAGACATTTAACTTGACGCTAATAAGACATTTAACTTGATGCTAATAAGACATTTAACTTGACGCTAATAAGACATTCTACTTGTGACATAAGACATGTCTTAGTACAAAATTATAGCTTCTAAAATATTGCTTACCTAAAATCGTAACTAAAAATATCAGTGACATTTTTTCTAGCTGTGTGGAGATTAGAATTCCCCAACGCTCTGCTCAAAGGGGAGTAACTCATGTTTTCCTTACCTCTGCAATGTCAAACAAAGTTATTATTTTTTTATAGTATTTTATCATTATTATTATAATTATTATTATTATTTTAATTTTTTTTTACCTGCCTCCACTTGGAAACGTGAAATTTACAATGGGTTTGGAATCATTTTTTAATAGCTTTATGAATGCTATAGACTAGTAAAATATTATTATACATAATATTCAGAGGTACCTGTTGATAAGAAACAATAACTGACATGATAAATTTTGTATCTTGCTTTTTCCGTATCGCGAACTAAGCTTTACATGTAAAATACTTAATCAGTTCCAAGCCACAGAGAAACAGTACTAGAAAATTTCCAGTAATCCTTGTAACATATCTTTTCATAAGTGTTTAGCGAGCAACAATGTGAACACTGAAGAGCCGCAGTTTGATCACCGTGGGTTTAGACCAGGGGTCTCCAAACTACGGCCCGCGGGTCAGATGCGGCCCGCGAGGCCCTCTCATCCGGCCCCTGGAGACCTTTTAATCTCCAAAACAGATACTATTTTTACCAGTAGTTTACCACAAAACATCAAAACATAGTAGTTGGGGGTTATTAGTAGGCCCCCAAACTGCTGATTGACAGTTAATGCGGCCCTTCGGCAGAAAAGTTTGGGGACCCCTGGTTTAGACACAAGCCACATGAACACATCGCTGTGTCACGCCAGTAAACCCTGTGACAGGTAGTGTTTAGAACCAGGGAAGAAAGTTGTCAAGTTATTGCAGAAGAAATAGAATCAATTTTTTTCTTTCTTTTAGGTGAAAACAAGAGAGCAAGGAGAAACACTTGCAGATAAAGTTTTATTTATGTATCGGCTGTATTAATAGAACAAACAAAAAAATTGCTTTTCTCCTAAAATCTGTAGGCTAGTGACTTGATATTCAATGGTCCACGTTAATGAATCTGGCGGAATGATGGGTTTTTGGAATGATGGGTTGTTGGAATGATGGTTTTTTAGAATGATGGGTTGTTGGGATGATGGGTTGTTGGAATGATGGGTTGTTGGAATGATGGGTTGTTGAAATGATGGGTTGTTAGAATGATGGGTTGTTGGAATGATGGGTTTTTGGAATAATGGGTTGTTGGAATGATGGGTTGTTGGAATGATATGTTGTAGGAATGATGGGTTGTTGGAATGATGGGTTGTTGGAATGATTTGTTGTTGTAATGATGGGTTGTTGGAATGATGTGTTGTTGGAATGGTGGGTTGTTGGAATGCTGGGTTGTTGGAATGATGGGTTGTTGGAATGATGGGTTTTTGGAATGATGGGTTTTTGGAATGATGGGTTGTTGGAATGATGGGTTGTTGGAATGATAGGTTGTAGGAATGATGGGTTGTTGGAATGATGGGTTGTTGGAATGATTTGTTGTTGTAATGATGGGTTGTTGGAATGATGGGTTGTTGGAATGGTGGGTTGTTGGAATGATGGGTTGTTGGAATTATGGGTTTTTGGAATGATGGGTTTTTGGAATGATGGGTTGTTGGAATGATGGGTTGTTGGAATGATAGGTTGTAGGAATGATGGGTTGTTGGAATGATGGGTTGTTCGAATGATGGGTTGTTGGAATGATGGGTTGTTCGAATGATGGTCTATTGGAATGATGAGTTCTTGGAATAATGGGTTGTAGGAATGATTTGTTTATGGAATGATGGGTTGTTGGAATGATTGGTTTATGGAATGATGGGTTGTTGGAATGATTGGTTGTTGGAATGATGGGTTGTTGGAATGATTGTTCGGTTGGAATGATGGTCTTTTATGATGGGTTTTAGGAATGTTGGTATTTTGGAAAGGTGAGTTTTTGGACAAAGCTTAACTTTACAATAAAAAAGATGGAGGGCAATCTTTTAAAGTGGTGCTAATAAATGTATAAAATGACCCAATCTCTGTAACATTTTCTTAGATTTCCGGCAGAATAGTGTTTACATGTGACGCTAAATTAAAAAAAAAGCCTGCCGATTGACACAATGATCTTTGTACTATTGTTATAGCCAATGTGGTTGATGTTCACTTGTACACACTTGACTGCAGCCCACGTCAAGGAGTTTTTAAAGTAATTTATTTATAGAATTTCGAAGTACAAATGTAATATACAGATCTCTTTACAAGTGATGATAAAGATTAGCAGTACACACGCACGCACACACGCACTTACACACGCAACCAATACAGGAAGTAAGATCGGCGGATAAAAAAAAGTTTATACAACGTTTCGCGTTTTGGTACCTTATAAAGTGTTAGGCACTAGAATGCAACGGAAACATAGTAAAGTAGTATCATGCAGAAAACGGAAGAAATTATTTTTTGGAAAGTTTCGCCTTAAAAAAAAATAAACATAATATCTAAAACTAAATTTTAAAAAATGACCCCCCCCCTTAATATGCCCCGAATTGCATAGCTTCTTCTAAGTTATCATTCTAAATTAAATTTATTCTCCAAATTCAAAATGATTAATGGAAAGACAAAAGTAAGAAAACCAAACTCAAAGTATAAATAGCATCTCGTAAACCATACTTTCCACACATACAACAAGTCAATCACATAATGAAGCAGATTAGTGATTATAGGACGATATTGAATGTTGCAGAATACCAACCCCCTTTTCCATCAACCCTCCAATACGTTGAAGTGAGATGGTGCAACTAACCTAGTTGATAGATTCCAGGACTTAACACTGCAATTAAGTTTTTTTTTATATTTTCGACATGCTATTAATTTTTGATTTTCATTCTTCGCTGACGAAGGCTTTTTGCCGATACGTCCTTTGTTTTGTGGTGTCCTGTCAGGATCACGCATACTTTTTTATATAATTTTATTTTTTGCACAGCCTGATTGCAGTCTCACCCCACATATATCATTTTCTTAACGTTTAGCCTGATAAAGTTTAACAAATGGAGTGGGAATAAGAGAGGGATACTAGTTTATTTCTCCAGTCAGCTTAATGTTAAACATCAACTTATCAACTAAAACATTCATGCCTTAACAATCATAAATAATATAAAAGCCCAAGTCACTGGCTGGCTGGCTGGATGTGGAACGCTAAATAATATAAAAGCCCAAGTCACTGTTGGATGTACGGATGTGGAACTCTGAGGAACGATGTACAACAGTCTATAGCAGTTGAAAAATCGTGTGTTGATGAGCACTGTAAAAATATTTAATATGACGTCATTGTTTGATCTTATATTTTAAAATACAAGGTGTGCATCGGTGCGCAAGATGATTATAAATTAAAGATGTAAAATACTTTGTGTACATTCCAGGAAGTTTAGAAATTTCGTATTTATCAAACAAGGATAAGTTACTTGGGCTTTTGACCAAAAAAAATAAGTGGGAACCGTAGCCGCCCTACAACCCCTATTATCAAATACTTTGCGTACATTTCAGAAAGTTTAATATTTTGTATTTAACAAAAAAGGACAAGTTAGTTGGGCTTTTGAAAAAGGTTGGCGCCGTAGGCGCCCTAAAAAAAGTGGGCGCCGCAGGCGCCACGGCGCCCCAGCACAATCTAGTACTTGAATAATAAATGTTTAGCAATAATGCACAATATTAAATTTTGTCGTTACTGATTCCTTTGAAAAACTTTAAGTAGTACTTGACGTAGTTAGAGATGTAGTTTAAGTGCAGGAAGTCCTTTTGTTTAAATGTCATGACCTTGTTGAATGTAAAAAAAACCCACACATTTCGTCAGAAGTCGTCTGCCCTCAGCGTCCATGACTTGAAGCCGTTGGTCATTGCTTATATAGCAGAGTGGACAGCAGTGAGATACAACCTCATATAAACCAACAAACGCGGACGCTTTTAAGTCGAAGTATTGTATTTCTCGACATATTTCCGTCAACTCGTCTTTTAACCAACTTGATTTCGTCAACATGTAGTAGCTATCCGTGTCGTTGTCCAGATAAAATTGTCAACATGTAGTAGCTCTTTGGACTTTGTCAAGATAAAGTTGTCAACTCTACCAAATGAACTGTGTCATCACAAAGTTCTACCTACGTCTTTATCACCTTTAATTTGTGAGACACGAAGATATTTAAAGATGAATTTCACGGAGGAAGAGCGTAAATTGTATCTGGAAATCCTTCAAAGTCAGACAAACCTTGTCATGATTCCATCTCTGATATTCTTATCTCTACTTCTAGTGACTGGAGTTATCGGGAATTCCCTTGTGCTGTTGGTGTACTGGAGAAAACGTTCAAAGACGCCGGAGAAAACGTTCATAATGGTCATGGCAGTGTTCGATCTGTTGACCAACTTAATAACAATTCCAGGTAAAGTGGAAACTATTCTATCTTCTAGGCATCTGTTTTTAATACATATCATAATTCATAGACTTTTAAATATATCAATTAATTGTATATAGATAGAATTGATAAGAAATTGATGACGGGTTCTATGACTAAATTTTTAAAGACGTCATTGTTGATTTAATTTTCTTCTTTATATGAAATATAAGAAGTATTATTATGCTCTAGGTCAGTCTATAATTGATTGATGTATATGAAATATTTCCCATTAGATCGGTAAAAAATAATAGACCTATAGGAAATTTTTCCTTATAAAAAGAATGATATGTTTTAAATTTTTCCCTGTAGGCGAAATGTACGTGTCACTCAATAACTGGGACTATGATCATCCTAACTTTTGCAGAATTCATCAATATATTATCTCTGCATTGGTCATGGGATCTGCTTTTGTACTGGGGGCCATAGCGGTGACCAGGTAAGATGATTAGCGGGAAAGGTGGAACAGTATTTCTGGCTTTCCGTACCCGTTTCTTGTTCAAGAAGAACGGAAAAACTAAATATGTACACACACACACAAATAGTTTGAAAAAAGAACTTTAAATAAATAATTTTCAAGGGAGAAAAATGGACACGTGGATGAATATTAACGAATACAATTTTTGATGTTTTCTATCTGTGAATTATATTTTGATTCTTTATACTATTTAGCTTTTAATAATAACTACTTAATTTCAATCTTTAATTTGAGATTATCTTTGCTATGTCACATAAACGTACACATACACACATACACACTCGCACGCAAACTCACGCACGCACACACACAGACACACACACGCACGCACGCACACACACACACACACACACACACATATATATATATATATATATATATATATATATATATATATATATATATATATATATCAATTTATATTTTGATTTCACTTGCGATCCATGCAAATTTCAGTCCTAAATAACAGTATTATTGCATATTTATATATAACGGTTGTTAAAAATTTAGTGGTCGAATATAAAAACAAAATTTAAACCTAACCTCCTTTTAAATCACTTGGTCAAATCCCATTGAAATAACCTGGGTAATTTGGATCATGTAAAATAAGATGGGGAACGATAATTTAGTTTCATTAAAGCAAAAATAGTTGCTTTAATAATGTGCCAATAAATTTCTTTTCTTTTTTTTTAATAAATAAAAATCTTTTGTTTTCATGACTCGGCAAACAGGTACAGAAAGATTTGCCAGCCCTTTTATTGGCAGGTCAGCGTCACGCAATCGAAGGTCATCACAGCAGCCATAGCCGTGAGCTCACTTCTGTGCGCTATTCCTTTGGGCGTCCTTAATGGCCGCCAGACCAAGCCAACCCCGCGTCCCGGTATCCATGGTTACATTTGTGACATTGACGACTATTATGTAGAGACAATCTGGCCCATGGTCAACTCGATATTCCTCTTTTCCATATTTGTACTCGGTTTTATCCCGATGCTGGCCTTGTATGTTCTCATTGGAAGACTTGCGCACAGGCACGGCGCAGTTTCCGGGAAATCCATCAATTGGGTCGCCTCACACCGTGATGAGGTCAGCAGTGAGGTCGACACCAAATCCACGGATGATAACATCGCTACATCTACAACGGGGGAAGAGAGAGGGCAAATATTCAAAGACAATCAAACACCTGGGAATGACCGCATGACATCAATCTTTGTAGAACTGAGCCGGAAGTCACTGACACCGGAAACGTCTTTTACTGGATGTCAGAGTGGGCAGTATCACGTGGCCAAAACAGATGCGGCGACTCCGCCAGACAAAACGATAAAAAAGCACCAGAGGTTAAGTCGGACCACCTCCATGTTGCTTGCCGTCACCCTCGTTTTCGTCATCTCATTTCTTCCATTCCTAGCACTGGAATGCTTCAAGGCCACCGCCCCTGATGTGATCTTATCTCTGAGTGACCCCTCCCTTGCAGTCTTTCATCTATTCTACAGATCTTTCCTCATCAACAGCGCCGCCAACCCAATCATCTACAGCGTGTGCAACGTCAAATTCAGGAAAGAGTGTCTGAAACTGTTCACATGTTTTTAAATGAGCATAAACCAAGGGATAAAATACGTGAACAGGATCAACATTCAACTTAAACATTGTTCAGTTCTGCTTTCTTTTCTGGCCTATGGTCAGTTGTTGTTGTTTTTGGTTCAGCTTCGATTAGGGTGGAATTTGAACAGACTGACAATCTGTCAGAGCAAACAATTGTTCTGAAATACGCAGTGTGGGAATACACACTGGTATAAGCCAAATTAGACTAAGTTCTGGTGCCTTTCCTACCAGACCAACTTAAATCCTGACTAAGTATCCAACTTTCTGTGCAATTACCTAATCGTGGTGTGTATAATTCGTTGTGGGGTCGAGGATGTGATTATCCTCACAAGCGTTTTAGTATTATTTGGTATTGGACATCTTGTCTATTTTCTGTACTTTTTTTCTGGATTTTTTATTTGGATTACAAATGGATACGTGTTTAATTGTCATAAATTAATTTTTTTTAAACAACTCCTTAAAACAACATTTTAAAGAATATTTTATATATAGTTAAATAGGATTAATTGTTAAGGTTTTTTTAAAATAAATGACAATACTTTTTACGAAGTAGATTGCTGTGTTACGAAAAACAGTATGGAGGTCATCACTGAACCTAAGTGAAGTCTTCAAGGACAGAAAAACATTAAACTCAACAGCCGAAACTTAAGAAACACTTGAATTAACGATATAGAAGGTACACAAATGTCAGTGGCGTAGCGAGGGGGGGGGCAGGTGGGGCGATTGCCCCGGGCGGCACTTTGTCAGGGGCGGTAAATTCCTAGTCGTTAATTAGTTTCTTAAAATGAAAATTTAAAAAGAAAGGGGAGTTTTTAAAAAATCAAAATTAAAGAAAAGCCAAATAAGAAATTAATCAAAGAAAATAATAAATTATCCAAAAGCATGTGAACGTTTTAACTGCCAAAACTTCAAACTCCTTATTGGATATAAATTCTTCTGATTCTAATTAATACTGTAATAAAAAAAAACAGAGGCTAAATTAGTATGAGAACTGGATACTGATGTGGTGATAAAGTCATTGATTCTTAAAATTTGAGAGCCGACCCTGTTATAAAATTGGGAGGGGGGGGGCGGCAAATTCCTCGTTGTTAATTAGCTAATTGTTTAAACATGAAATACATTTTACTAACATAAAAGAAAAGCCAAGATAACAAAAAATAAAACGAAATGAAGAACTATATGAAAATACGAGAGCGCGTCTAATGCCAAAACTTCAAACTCCATTATAAATCTAAAGTCTTCTGACACGAATGTTACTAAGCTAGAAAACATAGGGGCTGACAGTATGACAATAATGTGCTTGTATATATCATTGGTTCAAGTTTGATTTTAACGTAAGTGGACTACTGGACAAAATTGTGGCGTATTTATATAGCTTATTTTAATTTTAATGTCTTTTGTTTGTTGCATAAACAGAAATAATGGAAACAATTGCTTATCTAGTGGAATTAAAACTTGGCACAAATAAATACAAAATTTGGGAGCGGAAAATTCCTCGTTGTTAAGTAGCTAATTGTTTAAACGTGAAAATGACTTATCTTTTCTTATATTAAAAATTTAAGATAAGTACTTAATAAGTAATCAACATTACCAAAGTTTTTTGCAAATGGAATGAATCAGAAATTGGATAAAAAAGAATAGACAATTAATAAAGACCGATAATTAGTTGTAAAAGAGAAAACAAAGCGGCAAGAAGTTCTTGTTAGAATATTTGACATGAATAAATCCTGGCGAAATTCGATGTGACTTTTTGAGAAAACAGAGAGGGCAATACTATTGCGAATAAAGGTAATATTCTGGAACTAATGCATTAGCTTGCAAAGTGCGTTCGAGCACTCCGAGAACATAGTTGGAGAATGACTAAAAACGTGTCATCAAAAATTCAAACTTATTTCATAGCAATTTTAGGAGATACAGCTCACGAAAAATCATCTTTCTTCAATAACAAGATACCAAATATTGTTCCATTGTATTTGAAAGCTCTTCATGTATTTGACATAAGGATCAGACAAGTCCAGTTGTGTGATATGTAAAGATTGAAAATCGCAAAGTAGAAACTGTAGAATCTTTCAAAGATTTCATTCAAGCAAAAATGAATCTGCTTACGACATTTATGAAATGATTTTGAAAAATGATGATCTTAAATAATGGACTGCACAGGCCCAACGTGTGTTAGTACACAGGCCCAACGTGTGTTAGTACACAGGCCCAACGTGTGTTAATACACAGGCCCAACGTGTGTTAATACTTCTTTAGGGCTGGAAAGAATACAAGAGTTCAAGAAAGGCTCAAAAACATAAAATCTCATGTCAAACTCGTTCAAACAGTTAAAACTAATTTGTTAACATGATACTGCTACTGAAACGAATTCTCCAACTATTTTAGTACAACTGAGCGTTTTACGCATTCTTTTCCAAGCCCATACACTGTTGGAAATACCTAATTGCTTCTACAAGCAAGGCGTTCAGACTTCAGGATACAAAATAGTGAATATACCACGGAGCCATGTTGAGGTTACTTTGTAAGCTATAGAACTGAAAGATGCAGACAAAAAGCTCAACACACGAACAGACGCAGGAACTTTAATGAGGGAGTTCCAAGTGAGGGCTTGTCTCACAATGCTGGATGTAGGCTTTCTGAGGGTGTTGCCAATCCATCTCCATCTGCGCTGGCTTATTAGCTCTTCCACTGGCTCTTGTTCTGTGCGTTTCCAGAGGTTTTCGTTGGTGATTACGTTGGACCAGCGGATTCGGAGAATTGTTCGGAGACATGTGTTTATAAATGTTTGAAGCTTTTTCGAACCACTGCTGTTGTTCTCCATGTTTCTGCTCCATATAGCAAGACAGGCTTTACTGTGGTGTTGAATATAATGACCTTGATCTGGAGGGTCAAGTTGTTGCAGCTCCAAACTTTTTAGCTATGTAAATGCTGAATAGTCTAATGAAATGTGAACTAGGTTAGCTAGACAGTTGTTGTTGAGCCTTCTCGTCCATGAGGGGCATCTACCGATCATCGTCGGCGTCTGCGATTACTCCAAGGGCATAGGCCACCTACGAGAGACCTCCAGGCATCTCTATCCTGGGCCAGCTTCTCCAGGATCTTCCATTCATGGCCAATTCTCTTGATGTCTGCCTCCAATTCTCGGCGCCAAGTGTTTCTTGGATGGCCTCTTTTCCGCTTACCCTGTGGGTTCCATTTCAGGGCTTGCTTTGTTGTGTTAGGAGCAGGTTTCCTTAGTGTATGACCAATCCACCTCCACCGCTTCTGGAGAACCTCTTCCTCAATGGGCTTCTGTTTTGTCCGCTGCCACAGTTCCTGGTTGCTGATTTTGTCTGGCCAGTGAATTCTGAGAATCCTTCTTAAACAGTTGTTGATGAAGGACTGGATTCTGGTCAAGTTTACGGCCGTTGTTCTCCATGTCTCGGCTCCATATAGCAGCACAGGTTTTACCATAGCGTTAAAAATACTTACTTTAACTTGCTGCCTAAGTTGTTAGAGACCCAAACATTCTTGAGTTGCTGTAAGGCTGCTCTTGCTTTTCCGATCCTTATTTTGACGTCCGCATCTGTACCACCTTGCTTATCTACCACGCTGCCAAGGTAAACAAAACTGTCCACTTCCTCAAGGGCTTCTCCTTCAAGCATAATGGGTGATGTACTGGTGGCATTAACCTTGAGGATTTTACTCTTCCCTTTGTGAATGTTGAGACCCATGCTAGCAGAAGTGGCTGCGACAATGTTTGTTTTCTCCTGCATCTGTTGTTGGGTATGTGCAAGAAGGGCAAGATCATCAGCAAAGTCAAGATCATCCAGTTGATCCCACAAGGTCCATTGGATGCCATTCCTTTTCTGCTGTGTAGATGTTTTCATCACCCAGAGCTAGACAGTAGACAAGCAGATATAAATTCAGAGTAAAGAAATAAAAGCTAAATTGCCGATGAAATGAGATCCGTAAGAACGAATCAGAAAATTCACTTACAAGGGATATCAAGTATTGAGAAAAATGTTCAAAATTGTGTAGGTGACCAAGACTCAAGTTTGACAAACAGACTAGTTAAGTCTCGCTCCTCTTTTTATACAGCTTAACATTCTTCCAAACCTACCGGGGTCAAACTGTGGCTAAAAGCCTGCTTTATCGAAAGATGGCTTGCGGGCTGGGAAAATGGTAACACGGCAAGGGTGCTTTACAACAAAATGCCGAGACCGCGCACGTGAGAACCCTGGTGGGAGCTGCCTCGTCGCTGCCAGACCCTCATTACGCAAATGCGGACTGGACACTGCCCAACAAACAGCTACTTGCACAGGCTAGACAAAAACAGGGAACCCGCCTGCCTTTTATGTGGTATGGCCGAGGAGGCAGTTGCACATCTGATGACCGAATGCTCTGTGGCGAATGGGGGCGCGGACGGATCAGACAGCCCATATCTCCATGGCGATGCCCTTATGTTGAGGCTCGCCGTTGGTATTGTAGGCCGGGCTATAAGAGTCTAAGTGACTCAGCCCTCCAATGAGAATGTCACATATTTAGTGCACGATATCACTCTCCCTCCTAATTCCATGCATACACAAAATAACTTTTTCCCAGAATCCAGTCTTTCACGTCACGCTTAATGAAACATTGGACAAGCGCTCACAATGCTTCACACGTCCAGTCAACCAACACCGACTACAACAAGAAAGAGGCGTAGTTATCATTGTCTCACTTAAAGTGGTAATAAAGAGTTTTCAAGTTTGAGTGAATGCCATGACAGGTGGCGATAAAATAAAAAGACCTTATGTTGAGAATTTGAAAAGATGCCTTTTTTCGTGGTGTTAAACACAGATGATGATGAGTGATAAGTTGGTAGGTGCTGGTCTGGTGCAGATAATGAAGGTGGTTGGGCAGGCATAAAAGATAAATAGTTACGGTAGTACCTTGCGATACGAAATCCTTATCATACGAAAAATTTGTCTTACGAAAAAAGATTCCAATTTTTTTATGCCCTATAATATGAAGAAAAAAAAAGGAACGTTGTCATGGCGCCGTCTCACGAGAGACAATTAGTTGGCGAAAAGGAAGCTTAAAGTGATCCACACACACACATACACACACACAAACACACACACAAATAATATTTAAAAAATTAAATTTAAAAAAAATTGAATAGTAATTGTAAGTGACGATTTTGTTTATTCATTTTTTAAAAAAATTTCAAATGTTAAAAAAAAATGTATTTAAAAAAAATTCTACAAATTAGGAAAAAAAAATAATTAAAATACTTGTTAAAGATCAATGATATGCTTGAATGTTTTTCCTAAAATTAATTCGATTGTTTTTCGCAATACTTATACTATATACATTGCAGTGTATTTTAGTTTTATTATAAAATTAAAAGTTATGTTTTCGTAGGGCTTGGAACGATGTAACTGTGACTGGTTATACTTATTTAATATGTAACTCTCTTGTAGGCGTTCTCTCAATACATAATCTTGTACACTGAAGAACGTGTTTCAATAAAACAACTTTAATATGTATACTTTGTACAAGAATCATAATTTGAGGTTAGGGGCCGTCCATAAATGACGTCACGCACCTAGGGGGGAGGGGGGGTCTCACTTTTGTGACGATGCGTGACGAGGGGGAGGGAGGGGTTTGAAGAAATGTGACGTCACACCAAAAAGGGTAACTTTAAATGAAACTTCCACTGAAATATTTTGTCGCTTACAATTTATTTCCTGACTTTTTTTTTCTTTTTTATTTTAAATCAGTGCTTCTCAATGTGCCGTACGGTAGACCATCACACGCTAGTTGGCGTAGCTATCAAGACACGAAAATTAAATCTAATTATAATCCTTAAGTTTGAGAATCCACAAGATAACATGAAATTGTTACACTGCGTCGTTTGATGTTGACATCAAAGCCTTTGTGATGTAACCGCAGCTCCGTTTGGTTCTCTCATGGCAAGAGTCGTCGATTTTTTTTGCCAAAATATACAAGTTTATGTGTGCGTTACCCCTAGACTCTTGGTCCTGCTCACATGACTCGGGAATTTGGGGGAGCGTCGTTAGCCCCCCCCCCGACAATGCTACTGGTGAGTTTTACAAGCATGACAAGTGTCTAAAAATGATCTGAATAGGATTATGTGTATATATTTTCCGTCAAAACTTCACGGAATATCCTTTTTCTTTAAAAGGGAAAAGGAAGGGAATCTATTTGATAAAATTAAAAACGTTTTAAGTTTTATATAATCGTTCGATTGGTCTTTGGTCAAACGCCCCTGGCCATTCTAGTCTTCTAGATCAGTGCTTCTCAAAGTGGTGGTCCGCGGACCGGTGCCTGTCCGTGGGCCATCCGCTGCCGATCCGCAGATGCTCTAAAAAAAGGACCGAAAAAATTGTCAGTTCGCCGACCTCTTTCTTACGGGATGCCCGTCAGTCAATTGAGGGATTTAAAAAAAAATTAATTTTAAAAATGTTATTTTTAAATACTTTTTTTTTCTAAACAAAGACGTTAACCGTGATGATTAATAGTCAATGTTTAACTTGTATTCATTAAAATAAAATATAATCTAAGGATGTTAACACAGTTCGTTTTCTGAAGGCCGGTTAAACGTTTTTAAAAAACGCTTCACGCGGGTTACGATATTACAATGTAGATTTTCACTAAATAAATAATAAATACTTAAATGACAATAAAAGTGATTTGAAACATAGTTATTTTCAAATAGAAAATAAAGTGTTTTTTTAGGGGGGGGGGTCAAAGATTTGTGACGTATTTTTATAGGGGGGGGGTCTAGGTTTTTGTGACGACGCGTGACGAGGGTGGAGGGGGTAAAAAATCGGCAAAAATCGCGTGACGTCATTTATGGACGGCCCCTTATACAACGTGGAATTCTCAAGCACACACATTACGTCCTTCCCTCACGGAAGTTATCTGACAACTCATCGCCCAACCTTCTCAGCCAATGGGAAGGCTTCTCTCTTCCCGCGCTTATTACTCATGTGAACCCCTCCTTCATCTGATCATGCAATTCACTCATGATACACCCGTGACATTCACATGTGACAAACGATGCGGGCAATTTATATTGCCTTACGAAAGAACTGAGATGCGAATAATACTCCGGAACGAATTTATTTCGTATCTCAAGGTAAAAATGTATGGCCTTCAATGATGTTCGGTCGAAAGCTGAATTATTTTGAAATTGGTTAACATATTTGTACGTGATTTTGTTTGCATTTGTATGTAATCGGAAGCTCGCTGACATGTGTTATGTTTGTTATCCTTTTCGACCTAAAGCTCGCTTATATGCGTTATTATAATTATGTAATGTGACTGACATCTGCGTTATAAAATAAATAATATTAAAAGCCCAAGTCATTCACTGTTGGATGTATGGATGTTGAACGCTGAGGAACGATGAACAACAGTTTTTAGCAGTTGAAAAATCGTATGGTGATTAGCACTGTAAAAATATGTAATATGACGTAATTGTTTGATCTTATATTTTAAAATACAAGGTGTGCATCAGTGCGCAAAATGATTATAAATTAAAGATGCGCTGTAAAAAAATATATGACGTAATTGTTTTAGCTCATATTTTAATTTTGGAAAAGGGAACAATGTAAAAAGAGGATTTGATATGGTTAATTGTAAAATACTTTGTGTACATTCCAGGAAGTTTAATATTTCGTATTTGTCAAACAAGGATAAGTTACTTGGGCTTTTGATAAAAAACAAAGTGGGCGCCTTAGGCGCCCTACAACCCCTATTATTAAATAATTTGCGTATATTTCAGAAGTTTTAATCTTTCTTATTTATCAAAAATGGACAAGTTAGTTGGGCTTTTGAAAAAGGTTGGCGCCTTAGGCGCCCTTAAAAAAGTGGGCACCGCAGGCGCCACGGCGCCCCGGCACAATCTAGTTTTTAAATAAGAGATTTCTCCACAAGCTTTAACGACTGACTTGTCCAGGAAGTGTCTGCTGTACATGACGTGCTTAGTTCAATACTCTCAACGGATTAATGCTGTCACCCGATTAATGCTGTAATCCGATATATGCTATCACCGGATTAATGCTGTCACCCAAATAATGCTGTCACGGGATTAATGCTTTGACCTAATTAATGTCTTCCCAGGATTTATGCTGCCAACAGATTAGTGCTTTCACCGGTTTATTGCTTTCACCAGATTATCCTGACTTCTATTCGTTGAGTCGTCCTGACGATCATCACGGACCGACGAGCCCACGGACCGACGAGCCCACGGACAGTAGGCATATGACCAGAAGTATCAGTGAAGTATCCACGTGTTAAGTGTTTTTTGCTATCTGGAAAGATCAAGATCGCATATTTAGAGCGGAATCGAGAGACCCTGAATATTTTGACAACGTCATCAAAAGTGGTGCGGTGTTCAAATGTGATTGACAGGAAAGAACACAACAACAAGATTACACACACGGTAGGAGGTAAACACGTAGTCCAATCGACCGTTGAAGCCAACATTGTGAAAACAGATGACAGTGACCAAGTCGGCAATTTTAAAGGCTAACACAATATCTGTGATATTACTCAAAATAAAACCGATGAAAGTGCTAATGGGAATATCTGTCACATTGCTGAATGGAATATATGTGAAAGTTTTGAATCGAATATCTGTGAAAGTGCTGAATGGAATATCCGTGAAATTGCTGAATAGAATGAATATCTGTGAAAATGCTGAATGGAATATATAACAGTGCTACATAGAATATTTGTAAAGGTGCTGAATGGAATATCTGTAAAAATGCAGAATGGAATATCTGTGAAAGTACAGAATTCCCCAACTCTCAGCTCAAAGGGATGTAACTCTTGGTCTTCTCACCTCTGCAATGTCAAACAAAAATAAAACATTGCTCTGAATCTGTCATTTTATTCCTGTTTTTTAACCAGTAATTTTATTACATAAGTGACAACCCCTGAGGTGGCCCACTTGGATCATTTATAAATAATTTATATCTCAAGCTTCCACCAACATGACAACGGGGCTTGCGTTGATATAGTATGTACATTTCTGTACATTTCTGTACATTTCTGTACATTTCTGTACATTTAAATCAATTTGTTCACCGAGGATTATCCTGCCTGCTGCCAAGTCTTAAGGTAAACATTGAAACGGATTTTAAAAAGTCATTCAAAATATGAGGATTACGTAGATTAGGCACAAACGTGTGTACTTTCAAAGGCTCGTTACAAACTTACTGACGTTGGTTGCACAGCAATATAGCATAGAATTAAAGCATAGAATTACAGCATAGAAAAGGTTTTCCAGACATAAAAACTTGCTTTGAGGCGTTAACTGATACATGTTTCTGTGGGACATATACAGAAAATTATAGACAGAAATTATTGCTTACGTGGTTAAAGAAATGAATGAAGAAACAGAAGTTATTTATTAGTAAAGAAATTATTTTATTTCTCTTTAATTCTTTTTAAAAAAAAAGAATTACGTGAAGACAAAATGAATCAAGTTATAGAGAAATTTTATTTAATTCAATGGTGAAAAAAATCGATTTCACAATGAGAGAAAAATCATCACACGTAGTTACTCAGGTACGTATCTATTTCATGCAATGTCACTTATCTAATTCAACAGTTATCTTCGCTACAACATTAATTGGGTATATTATTGCTCAGGGCTTTGTCTTTGACTTTGAGATATCGTTTGGTCACCCGGAGACCCGCTTGATGAAACTCATGATGCCAGCCAGAATAGTAGTTCCTGTAAAAGACACAAAACATGTATCTAGTGTTTACTGGACAAATAATGAATCTAGTGTTTACTGTTCATGTATCTAGCATTTACTGGACATATTTTTAGTGTTTACTGGACATTTCTGATGCAATGGGCTGGTAAAAAATAAACCCAATGTGTCATATGACGTGTTCTAGTGTTGGAATAATGTATAAATGATTGTTGATAAAACGATTATTTTCTCTATAGCCCCGCCTCATGTGAACTCTGTTCTAGTTATGTGATAATTATTTGTAATTGACGCAGTTCTTACGTATAATCCTCAGCACAATCATCCTTACCATGGATTGAGTTGCTTACTGACTTCAAGCCACTGAGATCCCGTTCGAACATACAATGGCCTTTTTGCATGCGCGAAATAACGTAGATGACTGCAAACGCGCTAAAATGATATACAGGGTCGTAAAATACTCTTTTAAAACAGTTCTTGACAGGGATTAAAACAAAAAATGCGGTGCGGATTTACGGCAACTGTGTAGTCCTAGATGTTAAACTCCTAAAAAGTAATGCACTTTAATCTATTTTTTTCTCCCAACTAACGCGTGGCAACAAAGTAGCAGGCTGCGTCAATTATCTAAGCACATTCGTTATGTCAGTTCCTACAGCAAGGTATTCATAAGTATGTTTTACAATTACTTTTGTATTTAATTCAATCTCATTCGAAAATGTTGTCTTCCGTACTGGCAGAAGTAGACAGAATGTTATTTTACCTTGAGAGAGCTACCTGGACGTTTTGGTACATGGCACATCTCCTGCGGATGGGAACAGGTGGTTTTGGTACATGGCGCATCGCCTGAGGATGAGAACAGATAGTTTAGATCAGAGTTGGCCAGACCTAAAGTAACTGAGAGCCATTTTAATATACTAAAAACTTGTTTAGAGCTGCATTGAAGCACTGTGGGTCAGTAAGCCTGGCCTAGAAATCTTCCAGCAATCCTAGTAACGTATCTTTTCTTAAGTTGTTCGTGAGCCGTAATGTGAAGAGTCACAGCTTAGCCACCGTGGGTTTAGACACAAGGTACATCAAAACATCGCCGTGTCACGCCATTAAACCTTGAGATACGTAGTGTGTAGAACCAGGAAACAAAGTTGTGAAGTCCTTGCAGGAGAAACATAATCATTTAGTTTCTTTTATGTGGAGGCATCGATGGTTGGAATGATGGGTTGTTGGAATGATTGGTTGTTGGAATGATTGGTTGTTGGAATGAAGGGTTGTTGGAATGATGGGTTGTTGGAATGATGGGTTGTTGGAATGATTGGTTGTTTGAATGATGGGTTTTTGGAATGATATGTTGTTGGTATGATAGGTAGTTGGAATGATAGGTTGTTGGAATGATGGGTTGTTGGAATGATGTGTTGTTGGAATGATGGGTTGTTGGAATGATGGGTTCTTGGAATGATGGGTTGTTGGAATGATGGGTTGATGGAATGATGGGTTGTTGGAATGATGGGTTGTTGGAATGATGGGTTGTTGGAATGATAGGTTGTTGGAATGATTAGTTGTTGGAATGATAGGTTTTTAGAATGATGGGTTGTAGGAATGATGGGTTGTTGGAATGATGGGTTGTTGGAATGATGGGTTGTTGGAATGATGGGTTGTTGGAATGATTAGTTGTTGGAATAATGGGTTGTTGAAAAGTTGCTTTGCTGGACAGTGCTTTACCACACAATAAAAAAAGATGGACGGCAATGTCATAAATTGGTTCTAATAAATGTATCAAATAACCCAATCTCATCAAAAGCTTTTAAGATTTCCGGCAGAATGGGATTTTCATGTCACGCGTAAGTAAAAATAAAGCCTGCTGTTTGAGATCTATGGACTGTTGTTTTACCCAGCCCACGTACAGTATTTTTAAATAAATTTATTTATAGAAATTTCAAGTACAGATGTAATATGCAGATCTATTTACAAGTATTGATGAAGATTAGCTGTACATGAAGTAAGTCCGACAGATCGCAAAAGTGTATACGCCCCTTCGCGTTTTGGTGCATTATTAAGTGTGTTAGGCAATAAAATCCAACAGGAAAATAATAAAGGAGAATGATTTAGACAAGGAATGAAATGAAACTCCTAACTGCAAAGTTTCGCCTTTAAAAAAATAATACACGAATAAGATGTAGTCCAAATAACGTTTCTATACTCTGAATTACAAAGATGCTTTTGAATTATATTTTTTTTAAATTTATACTATAATCTCTAAATGATTTATGGAAAGGAAAAAATCCCATAAAAACAACTGCCAAGTATGAATAGTATCTCTTGAATCATACTCTCAAAGCATACAATAAGTCAATGAAATAAAGAAGCAGATTATAAGATGATATTAAAGTTTGCAAAATTACCCCCCCCTCCCCCTTTTCATCAACCCGCCAACACGTTTAGTAAAATGGAGCTACTAATCTGCTTGATAACTTAATGGATTCCATGGACATAAACTACAGCTTATTTTTCCTTTCATTTGTGCAAGGTCGATTGGTTTTTGTTTGTTTCCTGACTAAGGCTTTTTGCGAAACACGTTCGTTGTTTTGTGGCGTCTTGTTAGTATCACACATACACTTATATATAATGTATATACATATATATTAGGGCTGTTAACGATTAATTTAAATTTAATCATTAACTTTTGAAAAAAAATAACGATAAAATAATCGTTAATTTCGATTAAAGCCAAAAATTTGAAATTTATGGTGTCATAAGTAACATTTATTAAACGTACTTGTCGAAAATCGAAATAAGATTGGAATGTTCACATAGCTTTAGATTGTGTCAGCTGAAGTTTCTGATACTGTAGTGGATGTTTGGTTTGCAGGTGATGTGTAAGCGAAGTGTAAGAACCAAGGTAGCATTTTCCTTTTAAGCAGCGCGGCTGCGCAGATATTTTACGCAGGAGTTTAGAATCATGGCTCAGCAAATTTTGTAAAATAAACTTTGCACACGAGTTTTTAAAAAAAATACTTTTCACACGGACCAACGAAGATAAGACTAAGAGGGAACATTGCATGGTAGGTAAACAATTTCTCTCCATGGATACAATAACCTTTATCAACATTTTGAACATTCACGTCAGTCAATAGTTACAAACCAAAATGTTCGTGTAATCATCTGGAAATTAGTTTATATTTATCGGCCGAAATACTCTACTTTTTGACTTCCTGTACATTTATAAGTGGTGTGTCGATTGATAGTAAAAAAATATTAATCATTAAAACAGTTTAACGACTACTCGAGAAATTATTCGTTAATTTCCGCAGCCCTAATATATATATAGATATAGAGTGCAGGAAGTCTTTCTTAAAATGTCACGAGCTGTGAACTGTAGCATCAGACAGCAGATTTGGTCGGCCATGACCACTGGTTTTTTTCTTATATAGTGCACAGCAGAAAGATACAGCATCTTATAAACCAAATGGTTGGCGATTTTAAGTGGAAATATTTAGAATTAGTCAACATATTCCTGTCAAGTCGCCTTTTAACCAACTTGATTTCGTCATCATGTAGATGGACGCTGGCCGTTATCAACTATTGTCAAGTTGCTTTCAGGTGTAAACTGATACATAGTTTCTGTAGGACAAATACAGAAAGTGATAGACAGAAATCGTTGATTTCACACATAAATTTCAACTATTGTCAAGATAAAGTTGTCAACTCTCCGAAAGGAACTTGACTTTGTCAACACATAATTGTACCTTTTTCTATCACCTTTAATTTGTGAGCCACGAAGATATTTAAAGATGAATTTCACGGAGGAAGAGCGTAAATTGTATCTGGAAAATCTTCAAAGTAAGACAACCCTTGTCATGATTCCATCTCTGATATTCTTATCTCTACTTCTAGTGACTGGAGTTATCGGGAATTCCCTTGTTCTGTTTGTCTACTGGAGAAAACGTTCAAAGACTCCCGAGAAAATATTCATACTTGTCGTGGCTGTGTTCGATCTGTTGGCCAACTCAATAACAATTCCAGGTAAAGTGGAAACTATTTCATGTTCTAGGCATCTTTTTTAATATATGACCACGCGAAAATACTTATAACAATATCAATTAATTTTACAGAGATTAATTTGATGGAAATTATGATTGTTTTTAAGATTAACCCTTTAAAAGGCATTAGCAGATATGGAGAATAAAAAAATTAAAATTAAAAGGTAAAAGGAGGAAAGGGAAATCAGCTGATGATACCCCTCCTCCTTTTTTACCTAAAGTATATTAAGTATTATCCAATATGTCAGTTTATAATTGATTAATGTTTATAGAATTTTTCGCCGCTAGATCAGTATAAAAATAATAGACCTATATGAAATGTTTCCCAATAGATCAGTATAAAATAATATACCTATATGAAATGTTTCCCATTAGATCAGTATAAAAATAATATACCTATATGAAATGTTTCCCATTAGATCAGTATAAAATAATATACATATATGAAATCTTTCACATTATATCAGTATAAAAATAATAGACCTATATAAAATGTTTCCCAATAGATCAGTATAAAATAATGGACCGATATGAAATGTTTCACATTAGATCAGTATAAAATAATATACATATATGAAATCTTTCCCATTAGATCAGTATAAAATAATAGACCTATATGAAATGTTTATCATTAGTTAAGTAAAAAATAATAGGCTTATATGAAATCTTTCCCATTAGATCAGTATAAAATAATAGACCTATATGAAATGTTCCCCATTAGATCAGTATAAAAATAATTGACCTATATGAAATGTTTCCCCAGAGGAAGGTCTATAAATGATTGATATGTTTGAAATGTTTCCCTGTAGCTGAAATGTACGTGTCACTCAAAACTGGGACTATGATTACCCAACGCTTTGCAAAATGCACGTATATATCTCCGTTGCTGTGATAATTGGATCTGGTATGCTCCTGGTGGCCATCGCGGTGACCAGGTAAGAGGATTAATGGGGAAAGTGGGACAGAATTTCTGGCTGTCCTACCACTTTATATATATATATATATATATATATATATATATATATATATATTAGTACTGTTAAAGATTAATTTAAATTTAATTGTTAACTTTTGAAAAATTAATGATTAATTAATCGTTAATTTCGATTTCAGCCAAAAATTAAAATTTATGATGTCATAAGTCATAAGTAACACTTATTCAATGTTCTTGTTGAAAATCTAAATAACACTGGAATAACACTGTCTCCTTTATATGTCATCTTTTAACCAATTACGCAAAAAGACATGAGTTTTGACATTATTTGGTTCAAGTGATGAGCAGGTCTAATTGACAATATAACCTGCCGAGCTTAACAATCCTTCACATGGAACTGTGGTAACTGGTATGCACAAAATGGTCTTGGCAAGGAATGACATTATCGGATATCAGTGTTCATTAAGTTTCCGCCATTGTAGAGGGTTAATGGATTAAGGAACTTGCATCTCCATTTTGTAACTCAGTAATTCATCAGAAGAGCTGTCGTCATTTTCTGTTTCTGAGTCAGAATCTATTACTGCCATCACCTTAATAGGCTTTTCATTTGGTTTGATAAGTAGGCGAAGTGTTAGAACAATGGTAGGCAAACTCTATCAACATTTTGAACATTCCCGTCAGTCAATAGTTTAAAACCAAAATGTTTGTGTAATCGTCAGAAAATTTATTATTTATCGGCCGCTATTTTTTTAATTATTATTTGTTTACTTGTTGACTTCCAATAATTTTTAAGTGAAGGGTCGATTAATTTTTAAAAATAATTTAATCGTTAAATTTCTTTAACGATTAATCGAGAAATTAATCGTTAAGTTCCACAGCCCAAATATATATATGTATATATATATATATATATATATGTATATATATTAGGGCTGCGGAGATAACCGATTAATAAATCGATTAATCTTTAAAAAATTGAATAGATTAAAAATAATTTGATTGATAAAATTCGATTAAAATTTGATTAAAATTTAAGAAAATATTAAGAATATTTTTTTCTCCAATTTATCAATTATTTAAAAAAATTTGTTACTGACATACTTTTCCCTCCTATTATTATTATTTATTTAGACGCGCATACATAAACAAAGAGTTTTTTCTTTCTTATGCCTTGCATAGCAGAACGAATTTTTGTGTGTTACGTCACAAAATTTGCTAGCCATCTGCGGGGCGGCTGGATAGCGAAGTCAGTAGTGCGCTCGCCTCACAAGCTTCAAGTTAAGCCACAATAAAAATATTGATGAATGAATAGTGCTACAAAAATCCGCCAAGTCTACCAAACCCCGAGAAACACTAGAACCCCCTACGACCACGCGCTTAAGCAAAAAATATTTTAAAAATATTTAAATCTATATTAATAAAAGGCAAAGCCCTCACTCACTGACTGACTGACTGATTCATCACTAATTCTCCAACTTCCCGTGTAGGTAGAAGCATGAAACTTTGGGAAGTTGTCGATTAGCCCCTCGCGACGAAAATTGGAGTAAAAGAATTTTAAAAATAACACTCATGGGGGCCGGGGGCCCAAAAACGTTTTTTTTCCTTATATGGCCTATATAAAATTTGAAAATCACCAATTCTCCTATTTCCCGTGTAAGCAGAAGCATGAAACTTTGGGAAATTGTTGAGTACAATCCCGCGATGGTAACAGGTGAAAAAATATTTAAATTATCACTTCCTGGGGGCCGGGGGCCCAAATTAAGTTTTTTCCTAATATGAGCTATATAAAAACTAAAAATCACTAATTCTCCATTTCCCGTGTAGGTAGAAGAATGAAACACTAGGTAGTTGATAAGCACACTTCCGCGATGGTAACAAGCAAATAAGATATTTAAAATAACACTTAATGGGGTCCGGGGGCCCAAATGTAGTTTTTTTCTAATATAAAAAACTGACTCATCACTAATTCTCCAAATTCCCGTGTAGGTATTAGCATGAAACTTTAGGGAACTTGCTGAGTACACTCTCTCGACGATAATTGGCGAATAAGAATTTTAAAATTCACACCTTTGGGGGCCCGGGGCCCAAAAACGCTTTTTTCCCTATTTATGGACTATATAAAATATAAAATCACTAATTCTTTTCTATTTCTCCCGAGTAGGCAGAAGCATGAAACTTTGGGAAGTTGTTGAGTACAAACCCGCAATGGAAAGAGGCGAAAAAAATATTAAAATTATCACTTCCTGGGGGCCGGGGGCCCAAATGAAGTTTTTTCCAAATATGAGCTATATAAAAACTAAAAATCACTAATTCTCCAACTTCCCGTGTAGGTAGAAGCATGAAACTTTGGGAAATTGTTGAGTAGCCTCTCGCAACGAAATTGGCATAAAAGAATTTTAAAATTCACACTCATGGGGGCCGGGGGCCCTAAAAACGTTTTTTTTCCTTATAAGAGCTATATAAAACCTAAAAATCACTAATTCTACTATTTCCCGTGTAGGTAGAAGCATGAAACTCTGGGGAGTTGATAAATACACTTACGCGATGGTAACAAGCGAAAAAAATATTTAAATTATCACTTACTGGGGACCGGGGGCCCAAATGTAGTTTTTTTCTTTTATAAAAAACTGACTCCTCACTAATTCTCCAACTTCCCGCGTAGGTAGAAGCATGAAACCTTGGGAAGTTGTTGAGTAGCCTCTTGCGACGATACTTGGGGTAAAAGAATTTAGAATTCACACTCCTGGGGGCCGGGGGCCCAAAACAATTATTTTCCTAATATGGGCTATATTAAAATGAAAAATAACTAATTCTCATATTTTGCGAGTAGGCAGAAGCATGAAACTTTGGGAAGTTGTTGAGTACACTTCCGCGATGTTAACAGGCAAAAAAATATTTAAATTATCAAAGACTGGGGGCCGGGGGCCCAAATGAAGTTTTTCCTTAAATGAGCTATATAAAAACTGAAAATCACAAATTCTCATATTTCCCGTGTAGGTAGAAGCATGAAACTCTGAGTAGTTGATAAGAACACTTCCGCGATGGTACCAGGTGAAAAAAATATTTAAATTAACTCTTACTGGGGGCCGGGGGCCCCAAAAATAGTTTTTTTCTAATATTAAAAACTGACTCATCACGAATTCTCCAACTTCCCGTGTAGGTAAAAGCATGAAACTTTGGGAAGTTGTTGAGTACCCTCTCGCAATGCAAATTGGCGTAAAAGAATTTTAAAATTCACTCCCATGGGGGCCGGGGCCCAAGAGCGTTTTTTTCCTTATACTGAAAATCGCCTTATTCTCCACTTTCCCGTATAGGTAGAAACATGAAACTTTGGGAATTTGTTGAGTCCACTCTCTCGATGGTAGCATGCAAAATTTTTTTTATAATTATCTCTCACTGGGGGCCGGGGGCCCAAATGTACTTTTTCTTATATACCTTATACTCCACTTTCCCGTATAGGTAGAAACATGAAACTTTGGGAATTTGTTGAGTCCACTCTCTCGATGGTAGCATGCAAAAAAAAATATTTAAATTATCACTCACTGGGGGCCGGGGGCCCAAATGTACTTTTTCTTATATAAAATCTGACTCAAATCTAATTCTCTGATTTCCCGTGTAGGTAAAAGAATGAAACTTTTGGAAATTATTGAGTACACTCCCGCGATGGTAACATGCCAACAAATATTTAAATTTTCACTCACTGGGGGCCGGGGGCCCATTTTTTGTTCTTATGTAAAAAGTTAATCATCACAGATTCTCCATTTTCCCGTGTAGTTAGAAGCATGAAATTTTGGGAAGTTGTTGAGTACACTCCCAGAATGGTAACAGGCAAAAAAATTTTTGTTTAATTATCACTCACTGGGGGCCCGGGACACAAAAGTAATATTTTTAACTTATATGAGCTAAATTTACTTGGATACTGTGTAAATGTATTTTTACAAAACTTGGAAGATAAAAACTTGATGGCCTATATTAAAATTCGTTAGGGCATTAAAATTATATTTTTTCAATAATTTTGTAGCCGAGGGCCCCTAATCTCTTTTTTGTAAACGTTTAAGACATTTTAACCATTCGATTTCACTCAATTTAAAAAAAAATGTTTACTAACAAATATATTCATCATAATCCAAATTGAAATAAGCTGTTGTTTTGAACTATACATATTACCCCGATAGGGCCCCCGGCCCTTATTTTAGTTTTTTTTAAAGACGTATTAATTGTAAATGTATTTTATTCATCCCACGGCCATTAAACTTTAGGAAGTTTTTGGGTACGCTCCATCGAAGGTTTCTGGCATTAAAAGTAAAAGTTTTAAAAACACCACTTATTCCGGGCTGGGGGCCCGTATGCCATATTTTAACATTAGTTATATAAAAGGTAATTTAAAATGTGGCTACTAGGTAAATGGATGAACTATGGCCAAATTTGATTTAAAAAATAAAATAAAATTATATAGGGTAATGAACTTCTAACGTCTGTTCCTTTGGGGCCGGGACCCAAAATATTTTTTTTCGTAAACATTTAAAGCTTTGTTACCTAAAAAATAATTTAAATAAATATAGTCACATTTCTCTATCATGACCTAGATTGAAATCCTCAGACCTTATGAGATATGCACATCCTGCATCCATTTTGCACGGGGGCCCGTAATGTCATTTTAGTACCCATTTTATTTTACACGACCTTGACAAATATTGACAAACAAGTATATCAATCATGATTCAGACTGAAATCAATTGGTGTTTTGAATTGGTGTGAAACGGGTTTTCAACGCTTACTAAAATTATAACTTCCGCAGCGGAGTGCGTGAATTTTGCTAGTCTTCTATAAAAGTGTTATGGATTATATCTATACTAGCGTACACCCGTCAAAAATGACGGAAGTTTTTCAGCTGAAATCTATTTATTTTATAAAAAATGCACTTTTTTTAGGGCGCCTACGGCGCCGACCTTTTATCAAAAGCCCAACTAACTTGTCCTTGTTTGATAAATACGAAATATTAAACTTTCTGAAATGTACACAAAGTATTTAATTTTTATAATAGGGGTTTGCAGGGCGACTACGGCGCCCCCTTTGTTTTTTTATTTATAATTAACCATCATCAAATACTATTTTTACATTGATCCCTTTTCCAAAATTAAAATATTAGCGAAAACGATGACGTCATATAATATTTTTTTTACAGCGCATATTTAATTTGCACACCTTTTGATGCTTTGGTGCAGTAATTTGGTTTTCCCTGCTTTCTAAAATTAGTAGCGTCAGGACAGACTGACTGACTTGCGTGACAATTGCAAATTATATAGTTGTATCTATATCAATCAACATCAAGATACATAATTCTCCTCTTGGATGTAATGCTGTTAGGTTTTATAGTGCGCACCAAAAATTACTGCACCAAATATAACTCTTTTCGAACGTTCCGCATAAAATTGTTCAATATGATAATAAATGAATCAAATACAAATAAATAAAATTAATGAAAGTTCGTATTACGTTATTTTTTAATCTGATGTGTATATATTTTTGAAAACTTCCGTCATTTTTGACGGGTGATACGCTAGTATATATATATTTCACCAAACCGAGTATGTGCAAATATGTGTGACGAATGACCCTCGATGGGGTCGACTGATGACTGTTGGCAAGCTTAGTGGGATGAAAAGAAAAAAAAAGTGTGGGGGGGGGGCAACAATTTTTCTTGCGGTAACTTGCGTTCATAGCGTCGGCCTTGCACACGGAAAGTCCTAGGTTCAAGCCATAGAGAGAATATTTTTAAAAAAGTTTTTAAATGTTTGTTTCTATCCGTTCTTTTCCCCTTTTTTGCGAATATGACTAACCCTTGCTAGGGTGGGCCAATCACTGTTTATGGTTGGCAAGGGATGGTAGAAAAGGGTGGGGGCAGGTATAAACAACCGCAGTGCACATGTCTCCACGTTTACTCGCTTTTAAAAAAAATCCCTTTTATTAACTTCACCGTCTTTTCGTGGTCCCGCCCCTCCGCCCGTCCTCACATTCACGGAAGAAAAAAAAGTAAACTAAACAACTCCATAAAAACATAGTTTTTGACGATAAAACCCTTATATTTGAGACAGAGCTTAAAGAAGTGATATGTTCAATATAATACGCAACGTGCGACACATATTTACAGACTGAAACTGACTGATCTCCCGTTGCTGTAAAACCGGGGTGGGGGGTGGTCATTGATGGCTGGACTGAACTCCAGCACGTGGACGTGAACAATAGCAGACGGCTACATTGAATTATATAGAGATAAACTAAAAATGCATTAATTTAATTAAGGTACATTCGATCGATATGAAATTTTGATACAATCCATTGTTAGGTGAACCGAGTCTATGTGCAAAATTTCAGCTCGATAGCATCAAGGGAAGCGGGTCATTTTTTTACTTTTGTTTTTTCCATCCGACCGCGAACGATAGACAGACAGAGAGAGAGAGAGAGAGAGAGAGAGAAGAGAGAGAGAGAGAGAGAGAGAGAGAGAGAGAGAGAGAGAGAGAGAGAGAGAGAGAGAGAGAGAGAGAGAGAGAGAGAGAGAGAGAGAGAGAGAGAGAAGAGAGAGAGAGAGAGAGAGAGAGAGATCACGACAAAGAGACAAGATTTCGAAGTTAATATAAGGGATTTAATTAAACAACTCCGTAAAAAGAAAGTTTTGACTATAAATCCAGTATATATGAGACAAAACTTAAGGTATTGATATGTTCAATATAATACGCAACGCGCGAAAAACATTTACAGACTGAAACGGACTGATCTCCCCTTGCTGTGGTCATCGATGGCTGGACTGAACTTCAGCACGTGGAGGTGAACAAAAGCAGACGGCTACATTGAATTATATAGAGATAAACTAATAAACTATAGCAGACGGCTACACATGCTATATAGAGATAAACTAAAATTTCATTAATTTAATTACGGTACATTCAATCGATCTGAAATTTTGATCAATGCATTGTTATGTAACAAGAGCCTATGTGCACAATTTCAGCTCCATAGCATCACGGTAAGTGGGTCATTTTTTTACTTTTGTTTTTCCGCCCGCCCGAACAAGAAATCACGACAAACCGAGAGAGAGAGAGAGAGAGAGACAAGACGGTGAAGTTAATATAAGGGATTTAAAAATGACCCCCTTCCCAATATCCTATCGAGCTGAAATGTAGCACATAGACTTGTGTCACCTAACAGTGCATTTTATATAAATTACAAATCGATCGAATGTACCATAATTAAATTAATGAAATTTTAGTTTATCTCTAAATAGCATGTGTAGCCGTCTGCTATAGTTGACCTCCACGTGTCACTGGAGTTCACTAGAGCCATCGATGACAACATCCCCGTGTTTTTTAGCAAAGAGGAGTTCAGTCACGTTCAGTCACGTTCAGGGACGTTCAGTCTGTAAATGTTTATGCTAGTGTTTCGCGTGGTGCGTATTATATTGAACATAATCAATACTTTTAGCTAGGTCTCATATATATAAGGGATTTATAGTCAAACACTTAGTTTTTACGGGTTGTTTTTATTTCATTACTTCGTGCTGCTGTTTGTGTCCGTTCTCTCACCACCCTCCCCCCGTTCTTTGGAACATCTATGATGAGCAAGTCTGCGTCGAATGCTACGCCGTGGTTTGTATCTAGTTATTTCTAAACCGTGGACTAAAATTTATATTTGCTTGGATCACACGTCAAATTAATATATAAATAAATGTAATTTAGGAAAACTGAATAATTCAATATGTAAAAACTGTTTAAGTAAATTTAGTGGTCAAGCACAAAAACTAAATTTTAACTTTTACTTGTATGTCTCGTATATATGGTTGCGTTGCATCTACTCTGTTCACTCGTTCACTCTGCCGTCCAATGACAAGTAGGACTCCAGTGTATTATAACAAGTTCTTTATTCACTTATATGTAGCTGATATCTCTCACAATACTACACAAATTTGACTCTCAATGTCTTATGTACAGTAGAGGTAAGATATATGTAGCAGTCCTCCCTAACACGCACTCACGTTGTCCTCTCAACCATACACTCACGTAGACCTCCCAAACACAACCTCACTTAGTCCTACCCAACACACACTCACATAGTCTTCCCCAACACACACTCACGTAGTCCTCCCCAACACACACTCACGTAGTCCTCCCCAACACACACTCACGTAGTCATCCCCAACACACACTCACGTAGTCTTCCCCAACACACACTCACGTAGTCTTCCCAACACACACTCACGTAGTCTTCCCCAACACACACTCACGTAGTCCTCCCCAACACACTCAGGTAGACCTCCCCAACACACACTCACGTACTCATCCCTGTAAAGTCATCAACAAAGTTCACAATATTACTCCACAGTTGAACTGGCTTCACTCACGTGAAAACACAGTTCCCCACAGTGATTCTCATAACCCTCACAGTAACTCATTTACTTTTACATCATTGACTCTAACCCCATTAAAACTACCTGGGTAGTTTGGATCATGTACAAATAAATATGGGAAGGATAATAAAGATTTATTTCAGCAGAAATATTTGCTTTAATACTGCAAAATTAAAAATTGTTTCTGTTTTTTTTTAAAAATAAATCGTTTGTCTCCATGACTCGTCCCACAGGTACAGAAAGATTTGTCGGCCCTTTGATTGGCAGGTCAGCAGCACGCAATCGAAGGTCATCACAGCCGTCATAGCTATGACCTCACTTCTGTGCGCCATTCCCTATTGCGTCATTATGGGCCACCAGACCAAGCCGACCCCGAGCCCCGGTATCCATGGTTACATCTGTGAGACTGACGACGCCTATGTAGAGACAATTTGGCCGATGGTCAACTCAATATTCTTCGTTACAATTTTTGTGTTTGGCTCCACCCCCATTCTTGTCTTGTATGTTCTCATTGGGAGACTCGCGAATAGGCTTGGCGCAACTTCCGGGAAATCAATCATTTGTGTCGCCTCCCAACATGATGATGTCAGCAGTAAGGTCGCCACCAAATCCACAGATGATGACATCGCCACATCTTCAACGGGGGAAGAGATAGGGCAAATATATAAAGACAATAAAAAACCTGGGATTGACGTCATGACATCAATTTTTGTTGGAATGAGCCTTACGTCGTCTGCACCGGAAACGTCTTTTGCTGAATTTCGAAGTGGACAGCACCCCGTGACCATAACAGATGCCACAACTCCGCCAAGAAAAAAGATCAAATACCAAGGGCTAAGTCGAACCACCTCGATGCTGCTTGCCGTCAGCCTCGTTTTTGTCATCTCATTTCTTCCATTCCTAGCCCTGGAATGTTTCAAGGTCACCGCCCCTGATGTGTTCTCATCTCTGAGTGACCCGTCCCTTGCAGTCTTTCATCTATTCCACAGATCTTTCCTCATTAACAGCGCCGCTAACCCAATCATCTACAGCGTGTGTAACGTCAGATTCAGGAAAGAGTGTCTGAAACTGTTCACGTGCTCTTAAATTGTTGAACTTGATCCGAGTGTTATCTTGCGAAAACAGTAAAAACCTTCAAAATTGTTCAGTTCTGTTTTGTTTCAGCTTGGATTATCGGACTCAAAATCTGTCAGGGCACACAAGTGTTCTGAAACATGCAGTGTGAGAAACATTGGTACAAGCCAACGTGGACTAACTTGTTGTGTTTCTTCGCAAAGACCAATTTAAATCATGACGCTCTGTACGATTGCTGTCTTCTTTGATCACCCAATCTTGTTGTTAATAACTAATTGTGGGGTTGAGAGTTGAGGATATTATAGTTTTTCACAAGTGTAATAATATTATTTGAATTTGAACATCTTGTCTATTTTCTTTACTGGATTTTTGTTTCGGATTACAAATGTTTATTTGTCATATAATTTTTTTTTACATAACCATTTCAAACATCCTCTTTAAAAATATTTTATGATCTTGACTAATTGTTATGGATTTTCGAACATAACAACAAAACGCCTTGACACACCAGAGTGAAGTATTACAATAACAGGAAGTAATCTGATGGAGGTCATCACCAAAACTAAGTGAAGTCTTCGAGAACAGAAACAATTTAGAATTCGACGGACGAAACTTAGACACCCTTGATATACTTCCTTGAATTGATTGATGATAGTTAATTAATTTCCTTAGAGAAAATAAATATAAAAGACACACAGATATATACAAAACAATGAAGGTTTTTTAATTAATGAATTTCAAATCCATGTGATGTTATTTCTGAAATATATCATCGTCTTGTATGCTTGTATGGGTTTAGGGGTCTACGCGGTCTCCCAGGTCTATGGGGTCAATGGGGTTTTAGATGGTTTAGTGAGTTGAGTTCGTAAGTCGTCCGTGAGTGCGTCAATCCTGTAAACATAAAATGACGTTTTTTGAGGAAGTTAAATCCTGGCCGTCTCAAATGTCCTATATAGCTTTGGAGCGGCTCCTATGTGTAATGAAATGTGAGCTAGGTAATTAGACGAACCACTGGTTAAATATATAGGAGCGAGAGTAAAGACATATATGCTAAAAATCCCCAGGAGTAACATATGTTAGAAAGAAACAGAAAATTCCCATACAAGGATTAACATGTATTCGGAAAAAAATTAAAAATTTTGCAGTGGACCAAAACTCAAGTTTGACCAAAAGACTACGTTAATGTCATTCTCTGTTATATATACAAAATAACATTGTCCCCTAAATCTCTCCTTTACACATCATCCTGTACACATCATCACCTTCACCTCCTTTTTAAAAACAAAATGACTTCTTCATAATCCAGTCCTTGTCTTGTCTGTTACAGACGCTCCTTCTATAAAGATTATTGCTTGGTCCTTTGTTTTATTGGCAAGTGGTGCTGCGTTCACAGGCCTGTCAACGGGTACCCGGGAAGCCGGGTACCCATTGCCGTGCAATTAAACGAAAAGGAAACTTGCGCTCGGGTACCCGTGAAAATGTGGCTGCAACTAATTGTGGGGTTAGAGTCGAGGATATTTTAGTTTTTCACAAGTGTAATAATATTATTTGACTTTGAACATCTTGTCTATTTTCTTTACTGGATTTTTGCTTCGGATTACAAGTTGATACGTGTTTAATCGTCATATATATATTTTTTAAATAAATGCTTAAAACATCCCCTTAAAAACATAATTTTTATATACAGGGCTTATTGTTTTTGGTGATATTTAACAAAGGAATATACGCCTTGACACAATAGATTGACGTATCATTATAACAGGAAGTAATCTGATGATTGTCATCACCAAAGTTAAGTGAGGTCTTCGGGGCCAGACAAAAGATAGAAATCGACAGCCGAAACTTAAAACACGCGTTAATGGTTTTTTTTTGCATTGATGATAGTTAATTTATTTCCTAGAGAAAATATAGAAAGCACACAAATATATACCAAACAATTAAGGCTTTTTAATTAGTGACTTTTAAGGCGATGTGATGCTTTTTTCTGAGATATGTCATTGTCTTGATTACGACTTTATGAGTGCTATACCCCCCCCAACCCCCAGACTCTAGGTCCTGCTCACATGACTCGGGGATTTGAGGGAGCGTCGTTAGCAACGTGAGTTTTACAAGCATGACGAGTGTCTAAAAATGATCTGAATAGGATTATGTGTAGATATTTTAAGTCAAAACGACACGGAATATCCTTTTTCTTTAAAAAGGGGGGGGGGTCTATTTGATAGAATTATAAACGTTTTAAGTTTGATATAATTGTTCGATTGGTTTTTGGTCTAACGCCACTGGCCATTCTAGATATAATGATAAATGAGCCCATTTAAAATTAGTCAAGTATACATTAACTTTATTGAATGCATCAAATTCTTGACATCGCAATTCGAGAGGAGCACAAAACAACTTTTCTTTTTAGCTCAGTTTTTAAGGCATTAATTTTAAATAGCGAAGAAATGATACTTTGATACAGTAAAGTCATGTGGATTAAGATTATTGTCACTCGTGTCAATATAAATGAAGGTAGGGTAGATTTAGGTGTCTTCGTATAGTACGTAGGTAAGAAATCTACATAGTTGCCAAATTTTTAAAAAAATGCATTTTCTGGAAGGAACCGGTTCAAAAATGGGCATATGTTCCAAGCGTACACAGTACACATGACGTATTTTAATATATCTAGTGGATTGTAGTGGATGTTATATGTCCCAAATGAGTCTGCATTACCCCCAAGAATTCCCTTTTGACCCCAGATGAGGTTATTTACCCTGTTCGCCGACCTCTTTCTTACGGGATGCCCGTCAGTCAATTGAGGGATTTTTAAAAAATACATTTTAAAATATTATTTTTAAATAATTTTTTTTCTAAACAAAGACGTTAACCGTGATGATTAATAGTCAATGTTTAATTTGTATGCATTAAAATAAAATATAATCTAAGGATGTTAACACAGTTTCGTTTTCTGAAGGCCGGTTAAACGTTTTTAAAAAAATGCTTCACGTGGGTTACGATATTACAATGTAGACCTTCACTAAATAAATAATAAATACTTAAATGACAATAAAAGTGATTTGAAACATACTTATTTTCAAATAGAAAATAAGATGTTTTTTGTTTATTTTTTTGTTAGTTGTTTTTTTTTCGGGGAGGGGGGTCAAAGCTTTGTGACGTATTTTTAGAGGGGGTCTAAGTTTTTGTGACGACTCGTGACGAGGGGGGAGGGGGGTAAAAAATCGGCCAAAATCGCGTGACGTCATTTATGGACGGCTCCGTAGACAAGCCACTGGTTAAATAAGAAGCCATTTGACCAAAACTCAAGTTTGACCAACAGACTACTTCAATTTCCTTCCCTGGCATATACGACATAACATTCTCTGGAACATACCTCGATTTCCCTCCTCATTCACACAACACCACTTTTCATCCTTATTCCTTTTTTATATAAAATAAACTTTTCCAGAATCCAGTTGTTGTCTTATTTTTTTTATAGACGCTCCTTCTATGCAGAAGATTATTGCGTCGTACGTTCTATTGGCAAGTGCCGTAGAGTTCCCCAGCCATGGCTATGAGGAACCACGCTATTCCCAGCCGCCTTTGTTTTCCTAACTGTTGTCAGGTATCCTTTCGGAACTGGGATGGCTCGCGGACAACCTTAGCCCCAGGAACAAATCCCTACCTTCACAGAGATTCGAACAAGTGACCCTCGGCACACCAGCCCAGCGCGCATGCCACTCAACCACCGTTGATATGTATTGTGTTTACTAAGCTCGCTTATATGTGTTAATAAAATACTAGGGGCTGTAGGGCGCCTACGCCACCCACTTTTTTCAAAAGCCCAAGTAACTTATCCTTGTTTGATAAATACGAAATATTAAACTTCCGGAAATGTACACACAGTATTTTATAATTATAAATCCTCAAATCCTCTTTTTACATCGTTCTCTTTTCAAAAATTAAAATATAAGCTAAAATAATGACGTCATATAATATTTTTTACGGGTAGAAACACAATGTGCTTTTTAAAGTGATATTGATATGGACTGTTGTACTTTTTCTAAAATAATCTTTAATTAATTTATTTTTGCACACCTTCTGATGCAAACCTTGTATTAAAATATAAGATCAAACAAATGACGTCATAGCGGTACGTATACATCCAGAGAGTGAGTGAGTGACTTGGGCTTTTATATTGTTTATGTAACGTCGCGGAAATATGGCTTATGTTTCATTAAAAAAGTGATTTATCCACAAGCTTTAGATGCTGACTTGTCCAGGAGGTGTGTGCTGTACATGACGTCACTGAGGCGTGTGCTGTACATGATGTTCAATACTCTCAACGGCTTAATGCTTTCACGGAATCAATGCTGTCATGGTATTAATGCTGTCATGGTATTACTGCTGTCACTTGATTAATGCTGTACTTAGATTAAAGACTTCAATGCTTTCGCTGGATTATTTCTATCACTAGGTTATACTGGCTTCTATTCGTTGAATCGTCCCGACAATTATAACGGACCGACGACCCCACGGACCAACGACCCCATTATCAGGACGGAGACGGCCAGCAGTACCCGAGAAGTATCCAGATGTCAAATATTTTTTTACTATCTGGAAAGATCAATATTGCACATTTAAAGCGGAATCCGGAGGCCCCACATTTTGGACACCTTCATAAAAAGTGGTGTGGTTGGCGAAGGTGATGGACACGAAAGAGCACAACAGTAAGAGCCCACACACAGTAGGAGGTAAACATGTGGTTGAGTCGACCGATAAGCCCATTGAAGACCACTTGGTGAACACAGATAACAAAGACCAAGTCAACAATGTTAAAAGCTAAGAGAATATCTGTCATAGTACTCAACATCCATGACAGTGCTGAATGGAATATTTAACACTGCTAAATAAAATAGCTGTTGTGGTAGTGCTGAATGGAATATCTGTGGTAGTGCTGAATGGAATATCTGTGGTAGTGCTGAATGGAATATCTGTGGTAGTGCTGAATGGAATATCTGTGGTAGTGCTGAATGGAATATCTGTGGTAGTGCTGAATGGAATATCTGTGGTAGTGCTGAATGGAATATCTGTGGTAGTGCTGAATGGAATATCTGTGGTAGTGCTGAATGGAATATCTGTGGTAGTGCTGAATGGAATATCTGTGGTAGTGCTGAATGGAATATCTGTGGTAGTGCTGAATGGAATATATGTGGTAGTGCTGAATGGAATATCTGTGACAGTGCTGAATGGAATATCTGTGGCAGTGCTGAATGGAATATCTGTGGTAGTGCTGAATGGAATATCTGTGACAGTGCTGAATGGAATATCTGTGGCAGTGCTGAATGGAATATCTGTGGTAGTGCTGAATGGAATATCTGTGACAGTGCTGAATGGAATATCTGTGGTAGTGCTGAATGGAATATCTGTGGTAGTGCTGAATGGAATATCTGTGGTAGTGCTGAATGGAATATCTGTGGTAGTGCTGAATGGAATTATCCTGACAATACTCAATAGAATATCTGTGACAGTGCACAGCCAAAGACATATCATAAAAAATCAACCACTCAAAAAAAAAGCACTAACTATTGCCGTCGTAAAAAAAGAAGGTATTTACTATATGTACGGCAACGGCTGGGAATTGCTCTGCTCGACTACGTCCCCGTCCGTGTTGGGAATGAAGAGAAGAGTGAGGTGCAGGGACTGGTACTCCAGCTTTAGGGAGACTTGGAAGATCATCTCTAGGATGTCGTACTGAAGCTCGTGCAGTAGAACCGTTTGAAATGACATCCCGTATTAACATTGCAGATAATCTGTGAGGAGAGTGTGAGGGGGGAGGTGCGAAACATGAAAATAGATTCATTTAAGATATCTTTTTAAAAAAACAAGAACACGTCTTTTAAAGGGCAGAAAGAACGGAATAATGAATTAGTAGTAGTAGTAGTAGTAAGTTCCCTCTCAGACCATGAATCCATGAATGGCCTGTGGGGCAAGTGAAACAGCGTTCACAAGTTTCAATAACCACGGCATACGAGGGGATTGTGTGGCTAGCACAATGCCCAGCCGCCTTTACTACCCCAACTGATGTCGGATACCCGACTCAGGGTGGACTCAGGGACGCCCTAGGCACCGGGAACAAATCCATGCCTTCACAAGGATTCGAAACCGTGACCATCGGAACGCTAGTCGAGCGCGCTGCCACTCGACCACCGCGTAATGAATTATTACGACCATATTACTCTTCTTCTTTATTCACATTGGTTCCCTATACAAGCACGAATTGATTACAAACTGTCTGTTCTTTTCACAACTTCTTTTCTGACTCATGCCCTTCCTAGGTTACGGACACTAACAAGACATTGAACTTTACAATAACAAGACATTGAACTTTACAATAACAAGACATTGAAATTATGTGTTTGTTGTACAGTTTGAATGCCTTAATAATTAGAGTACTACTAATGTGTAATGGTAGATAATTCCAATGTTTTAGGGCATAAAAAGAGTAAGACCATGTACCAGCTGTTTTAGTGTGTCTTAGGAACATAGAAAATACGGGGGTCTGCAGAAAAGCGTGGCTAACGAGTGGGTGAGTAGACAGAGAGGATTTCTTGACGCTAAAAAGACATTGAACTTGACGTTAACAATACATTGAACTTGACGTTAACAAAACCTTGGACCTGACGCTAACAAGACATTTCACTTGTCCTTATCAAGACATTGCGCTTGTCGTCATCAAGACATTGGACTTGTTAACAAAACCTTGGACTTGACACTAACAAGACATTTTACTTGACGTTAACAAGACATTTTTGTCAGTAATTTACACAAGTCTTACTACACAATTGACTACCCCAGTGGTGGCACACTTGTATAATTTATATCTCAAGCTTTCATCACCATGACAACGAGACTTGCGTTATTATTGAATTATTATGAACATTTCTGTAATTTAAATCATATTGTCTACCCAGGCTTTGGGCCAACATTGAAAAGGATTTTGAAAAAGTCATTTACAATACGATGTTTATGTCGATTATGTACAAACGTATGTCCTTTCAATACGTTGAAGTTTGTTTTACATCCGCCTATCATAACATTACAGCGTTACGTCAGATTGTCGAACGTGAAATGGTGTTTACAGACATAAAAGTTGCTTTCAGTCGTGAACTGGTACATAGTTTCTCTAGGACATATACATAAAACTGTTAGACAGAAATAATTTCTGTCACACATAAAGAAATGCATAAAAAACATAAGTTATTCATTAGTAAACATTTACTGAATTTTTAAATTTTATTTTACTATTATTATTTATTTAATTTTGTGTTGATTAAATGAGGACGAAATGAATCAAGATATAAGTTATAGAAACATTTTATTTAAATCAATGGTAAAAAAATTTATTCCATTTCACGGTGAGAGCAAATTATAAGGCGTAGTTACTCTGGTAGGTATCTATTTCATACAATTTCACTTATATAATCGAGCCGTTGTCTTCGCCATAACATTAATTTGGCATATTATTGCTCGGTGCTTTGTCTTTGGTTTTGAGATTTAGTTCGGTCACCCGGACACACGCTTGATGAAACTCATGATGCCAGCCAGAAAAGTAGCTCCTGTAAAAGATACAAATCATGTATGTAGTTTTTACTGGACATGAATCTAGTGTTTAATGGACATGTATATTGTGTTTACTGGACATGAATATAGTGTTTAATGGACATTTAACTAGTGTTTACTGTACAAAACATGGGATTATTCAAAAGAAACTTACCAGACAATATCATTACGTTAGCTCTGATGAATTGGGCTGAAAAAAAAACACAATGTGTCATATGACGTCGTTCAGTGCTCGAATAATGTATAATTGAGGGTTGATGAAACAGTTATTTTCTCTATAGTTCCTCATATTAACACTGCTCAAGTCATGTGATAAATATTTATAATTGACGCAGTGCATACATATAATTCACAGCATAATCATCTTTATCATTGATTGAGTTGCTGCCTGACTTCATGGCACTGAGATCTCGTACAAATATACCAACGCCTTTTTGCATGTGCAAAATAACGTAGATTACAACAAACTCGCTACAATGATATGCAGGGTTGTAAACTAATATTTTAATACAGTTCTTGAGATGGATGAAAACCAAAATGCGGTTTGGATTTACGGCAAATGCTTAGTCCTAGATGTTAAATTAATTCCTTTTAAAAATATACTTAAAAATATATTTTATTTTCAACTAACGAGTGGCAACAACGTAGCAGGTTGTGTTAATTATCTTAGCACATTCGTTATGTCAATTCGTATAAGAAGGAATTTCTAATAATTTTTTTGCAATTTCTTTTCCATTTAATTCACTGTTATTCGAAGAATGTTGTGTTACATACTGGAAGAAGTAGACAGAATGTTGTGTGCCATACTGACAGAAGTAGACATAATGTTGAGTTCTATACTGGCAGAAGTAGAAAGAATGTTGTGTGCCATACTCGCAAAAGAAGACAGAATGTTGTGTGCCATACTGGCAGAAGTAGACATAATGTTGAGTTCCATACTGGCAGAAGTAGAAAGAATGTTGTGTGCCATACTCGCAAAAGTAGACAGAATGTTGTGTGCCATACTGGCAGAAGTAGACATAATGTTGAGTTCCATACTGGCAGAAGTAGACAGAATGTTGTGAGCCATACTCGCAAAAGTAGACAGAATTTTGTGTGCCATACTGGCAGAAGTAGACAGAATGTTGTGTTCCATACTGGCAGAAGTAGACAGAATGTTGTGTGCCATACTGGCACAAGTAGACAGAATGTTGTGTTCCCTATTGGCAGAAGTAGACAGAATGTTGTGTGCCATACTGGCAGAAGTAGACAAAATGTTGTGTGCCAGACTGGCAGAAGTAGACATAATGTTGTGTTCCCTACTGACAGAAGTAGACAGAATGTTGTGTTCCCTACTGGCAGAAGTAGACAGAATGTTGTGTTCCATACTGGCAGAAGTAGACAGAATGGTGTGTGCCCTACTGGCAGAAGTAGACAGAATGTTGTGTGCGATACTGGCAGAAGTAGACAGAATGTTGTGTTCCCTACTGGCAGAAGTAGACAGAATGTTGTGTGCCAAACTGGCAGAAGTAGACAGAATGTTGTGTTCCATACTGGCAGAAGTAGACAGAATTTTGTGTGCCAGACTGGCAGAAGTAGACAGAATGTTGTGTTCCATACTGGCAGAAGTAGACAGAATGTTGTGTTCCCTATTGGCAGAAGTAGACAGAATGTTGTGTGCCATACTGGCAGAAGTAGACAAAATGTTGTGTGCCAGACTGGCAGAAGTAGACATAATGTTGTGTTCCCTACTGACAGAAGTAGACAGAATGTTGTGTTCCCTACTGGCAGAAGTAGACAGAATGTTGTGTTCCATACTGGCAGAAGTAGACAGAATGGTGTGTGCCCTACTGGCAGAAGTAGACAGAATGTTGTGTGCGATACTGGCAGAAGTAGACAGAATGTTGTGTGCCAGACTGGCAGAAGTAGACAGAATGTTGTGTTCCCTACTGGCAGAAGTAGACAGAATGTTGTGTGCCAAACTGGCAGAAGTAGACAGAATGTTGTGTTCCATACTGGCAGAAGTAGACAGAATGTTGTGTTCCATACTGGCAGAAGTAGACAGAATTTTGTGTGCCCTACTGGCAGAAGTAGACAGAATGTTGTGTTCCCTACTGGCAGAAGTAGACAGAATGTTGTGTTCCATACTGGCAGAAGTAGACAGAATGGTGTGTGCCCTACTGGCAGAAGTAGACAGAATGTTGTGTGCGATACTGGCAGAAGTAGACAGAATGTTGTGTGCCAGACTGGCAGAAGTAGACAGAATGTTGTGTTCCCTACTGGCAGAAGTAGACAGAATGTTGTGTGCCAAACTGGCAGAAGTAGACAGAATGTTGTGTTCCATACTGGCAGAAGTAGACAGAATTTTGTGTGCCAGACTGGCAGAAGTAGACAGAATGTTGTGTTCCATACTGGCAGAAGTAGACAGAATGTTGTGTTCCCTATTGGCAGAAGTAGACAGAATGTTGTGTGCCATACTGGCAGAAGTAGACAAAATGTTGTGTGCCAGACTGGCAGAAGTAGACATAATGTTGTGTTCCCTNNACTGACAGAAGTAGACAGAATGTTGTGTTCCCTACTGGCAGAAGTAGACAGAATGTTGTGTTCCATACTGGCAGAAGTAGACAGAATGGTGTGTGCCCTACTGGCAGAAGTAGACAGAATGTTGTGTGCGATACTGGCAGAAGTAGACAGAATGTTGTGTGCCAGACTGGCAGAAGTAGACAGAATGTTGTGTTCCCTACTGGCAGAAGTAGACAGAATGTTGTGTGCCAAACTGGCAGAAGTAGACAGAATGTTGTGTTCCATACTGGCAGAAGTAGACAGAATGTTGTGTTCCATACTGGCAGAAGTAGACAGAATTTTGTGTGCCCTACTGGCAGAAGTAGACAGATTGTTGTGTTCCATACTGGCAGAAGTAGACAGAATGTTGTGATCCATACTGGCAGAAGTAGACAGAATGTTGTGTTCCCTACTGGCAGAAGTAGACAGAATGTTGTGTGCCATACTGGCAGAAGTAGACAGAATGTTGTGTGCCATACTGGCAGAAGTAGACAGAATTTTGTGTGCCAGACTGGCAGAAGTAGACAGAATGCTATGTTCCATACTGGCAGAAGTAGACAGAATGTTGTGTTACCTATTGGCAGAAGTAGACATAATGTTGCGTTCCCTACTGGCAGAAGTAGACAGAATGTTGTGTGCCATACTGGCAGAAGTAGACAGAATGTTGTGTGCCAGACTGGCAGAAGTAGACAGAATGTTGTGTTCCCTACTGGCAGAAGTAGACAGAATGTTGTTTTCCCTACTGGCAGAAGTAGACAGAATGTTGTGTTCATTGCTGGCAGAAGTAGACAGAATGTTGTGTGCCCTACTGGCAGAAGTAGACAGAATGTTGTGTGCCATACTGGCAGAAGTAGACAGAATGTTGTGTGCCAGACTGGCAGAAGTAGACAGAATGTTGTGTTCCCTCCTGGCAGAAGTAGACAGAATGTTGTGTGCCAAACTGGCAGAAGTAGACAGAATGTTGTGTTCCATACTGGCAGAAGTAGACAGAATGTTGTGTTCCATACTGGCAGAAGTAGACAGAATGTTGTGTGCCCTACTGGCAGAAGTAGACAGATTGTTGTGTTCCATACTGGCAGAAGTAGACAGAATGTTGTGTGCCCTACTGGCAGAAGTAGACAGAATGTTGTGTGCCCTACTGGCAGAAGTAGACAGAATGTTGTGTTCCATACTGGCAGAAGTAGACAGAATGTTGTGTGCCAAACTGGCAGAAGTAGACAGAATGTTGTGTTCTATACTGGCAGAAGTAGACAGAATGTTGTGTTCCCTACTGGCAGAAGTAGACAGAATGTTGTGTGCCAAACTGGCAGAAGTAGACAGAATGTTGTGTGCCAGACTGGCAGAAGTAGACAGAATGTTGTGTTCCATACTGGCAGAAGTAGACAGAATTTTGTGTGCCCTACTGGCAGAAGTAGACAGATTGTTGTGTTCCATACTGGCAGAAGTAGACAGAATGTTGTGATCCATACTGGCAGAAGTAGACAGAATGTTGTGTTCCCTACTGGCAGAAGTAGACAGAATGTTGTGTGCCATACTGGCAGAAGTAGACAGAATGTTGTGTGCCATACTGGCAGAAGTAGACAGAATTTTGTGTGCCAGACTGGCAGACGTAGACAGAATGCTATGTTCCATACTGGCAGAAGTAGACAGAATGGTGTGTTCCCTATTGGCAGAAGTAGACATAATGTTGCGTTCCCTACTGGCAGAAGTAGACAGAATGTTGTGTGCCATACTGGCAGAAGTAGACAGAATGTTGTGTGCCCTACTGGCAGAAGTAGACAGAATGTTGTGTGCCCTACTGGCAAAAGTAGACAGAATATGGTGTGCCCTACTGGCAGAAGTAGACAGAATGTTGTGTTCCATACTGGCAGAAGTAGACAGAATGTTATATTACCTTTCGAGGTCGACCTGTACGTTTTGGTACATCGCGCATCGCCTGTGGATGAGAACAGACAGTTTAGATACAAGCTACGTGAACACATCGCCTGTGGATGAGATTCTTTTATGTGAAAACACTGTGACAAGAGAGCAAAGAGAAACATTTGCAGATAAACTTTTACTAATTTATCGGCTGTATTAATAATATTATTTTTTTTTAAAAACTTGCTCCAATCTGTAGGTTAGTGACTTGATATTCAATGGTGCACGTTAATGAATCAGTTGGAATGATGGTTTGTTGAAATGATGGTTTGTTGAAATGATGGTTTGTTGAAATGATGGTTTGTTGAAATGATGGTTTGTTGAAATGATGGTTTTTTTAAATGATGGTTTGTTGAAATGATGGTTTGTTGAAATGATGGTTTGTTGAAATGATGGTTTGTTGGAATGATGGTTTGTTGAAATGATGGTTTGTTGAAATGATGGTTTGTTGAAATGATGGTTTGTTGAAATGATGGTTTGTTGAAAAGTTTCTGTGTAGTTGGACAGTGCTTTACCACAAAAGAAAAAAAAAGATGGAGGGCAATCTTTTAAAGTGGTGCTGATAAATTTATCAAGTTCCCAATCTCAACAACATCTTTTAAGATTTCAGGCAGAATAGGGTTTTCATGTCCCGCGTAAGTAAAAAATAAAACCTGCTGTTTGACATAGTGATCTATGGACTTTTGTAATAGCCAATGCGATTTGTTCACTTGTACACTCCAGACTAACGCCCACGACATTGAGTTTTAAAGTTATCTTTTTATAGAGTTTTGAAGTACAGATGTAATAAGCGGATCTATTTACAAAACTTGTAATGATGAAGATTAACTACACGCACACACGAAACACATGCACGCACACATTCACAAACACACACGCTCGCAAGCATGCACGCTAACCTTTTACGCTTTTTACAGCACATACACATCCACATAGCTTGATGGCTGTCCCACTCCACGTATATCTTTCACGTAAAGTTTTTGCGGTGGACAAAAATTGATTAGGAATGGAAGGGAGGTTACAAGGTTTGATTTTAGTCATCATAATGTTAACTATCTGCTTTTCTACCCAAAAAATCCTACTTGAAAAATGAATGTTTACCAGTTATGTTCAAATGTCAAATTTAGTCGAAGCAGATTCCGTTGAGAAACTTGAAGTGCGTCTTTACGTGGGTAGAGAGGTATTTAAAGTACAGGAAGTCCTTGTTTAAATGGCGTGACCGAAACTCGTTATTAGTAAGAAACAATTGAACTGTAGCATACATCGGACGACAGAGGTCGTCTGACACCAGCGTCCGTGACGTGAGACCGCTGGCCATTGTTTTATATAGCAGATTGGGCGGCGGTGAGATACCAACAGGATGAGACGTTAATTCGAAATAATGAATATTGTGACATGTTCCTTTCAGCTCGTCTTTTAGCCAACTTTATTGTGTCAATATGTAGTAGTTCTCTGGTCGTTACCAACATGTAGCAGCTCTCTGTTCGTTACCAACATGTAGCAGCTCTCTGTTCGTTACCAACATGTAGCAGCTCTCTGTTCGTTACCAACATGTAGCAGCTCTCTGTTCGTTACCAACATGTAGCAGCTCTCTGTTCGTTACCAACATGTAGCAGCTCTCTGTTCGTTACCAACATGTAGCAGCTCTCTGTTCGTTACCAACATGTAGTAGTTCTCTGTTCGTTACCAACATGTAGTAGTTCTCTGTTCGTTACCAACATGTAGTAGTTCTCTGTTCGTTACCAACATGTAGTAGTTCTCTGGACTTGGTCAAGATTAAGTTGTCAACTCTCCCAAAGTAACTTGACTGTGTCAACACAAAGTTCTACCTACGAGTTTATCATATTTAATTTATCAACACATAGTTCTACCTACGAGTTTATCATATTTAATTTGTGAGACACGAAGATATTTAAAGATGAATTTCACGGAGGAAGAGCGTAAATTGTATATGGAATTCCTTCAAAGTCAGACAACCCTTGTCATGATTCCATCTCTGACATTCTTATCTCTACTTCTAGTGACTGGAGTTATCGGGAATTCCCTTGTGCTGATGGTCTACTGGAGAAAACGTTCAAAGACGCCGGAGAGATTGTTCATTCTGGTTGTGGCTGTGTTCGATCTGTTGACCAACTCAATAACAATTCCAGGTAAAGTGGAAACTATTTTATCTTCTAGGCATGTCAACACAAATAGACAACTAAAAGGATCAATTAATTGGACATATATTGAATTGATAAGAAAAAATGATCGTTTTTAAATCCTTTATATTAACTCGTGGTGTCTGCGGCCGACCGACCGACCGACCGACCGACCTACCGACCGACGTTGTCGCCAAAACTTTTGATCGATTTTTAACCCACTTGCTCGCAAGATAGCGAGCTGAAATTTTGCAGGCAGTTTCGTACCAATGATAAAAACAATGTATCAAAATTTCTGATCGATCGCATGTACCGTAATTAAATTATTGATTTTTTAGATTATTTTATTTATTCCTATGTATCATGCTATTTTTTGAGATAGAGCGTCGCGGTGCGTATTATATTGAACAACCTTTCTGTCGCGCAATAAGGTGCGTATTTTATTGACAGCTCTTTTTATAAACATATTCCTGATCGGTGCGCATTATATTAAACATGTTTTACGACACAACTGCAATTTTGTATTTCTGGATGGTCTGGCACTGCGTATTATAATGAACATTCTTTTAGTTACTTCTCGTACATAAAGGATTTATAGTCAAAAACTTGGTTTTTTACGGGTTTTTCTTATTTAAGATTAAATTTTGGTTATGATATTGCTGATATGGAATATAAAACATAAAAATTAAATGTTGAAGAGAGGAAAGGTAAATCAAGAGATGAAATTTTGTTTTTGTCGTTTACTGATGTATATTAAGTCTTATCCTATATGTCGGTCTATAACTGATCTATTGACCTTTCCGATATTTTCCCCAAAAGGTAGGTGTATAAATGACTGATTTGTTTGAAATATTTCCCTGTAGGTGAAATGTACGTGTTACTCTATTACTGGGATTACGATCATCTGACAGCTTGCAGAATCCAGAAATATATCAGCGCTGCTGTGGTCATTGGATCTGGTCTCATTCTGGTGGCCATAGCGGTGACCAGGTAGGTGGACAAGTGGGGAAAGTGGGACACTATTTCTGGCTGCCCTTATCAGTTTTTTTAAACTAGAAGAACGATGTAGCTAAATGTAATAAATAAAATAAGTAAATAAATAAGAGGTTTTTTTTTAAAAGAAGAATTTTTAAAGAAAGCATTTTTCAAGGGTGAAAACATTCACAATGAATGGGTACTAACCAGGGCGTCCAAACTTTTCACATGGAGAGCCATATTCCATGAAGTACAGATATGTGGGGGTCGGATTAAGATTATGAACAAATATGAGATACGTTGAGAAATTTTAATTGAAAAAAAAGTTAATGTGAAGGGTGAAAATGAGATCCTGAATGCAGTAAATAGGTGAGGTCAGGCTCAAAGCCTGATACGTATGATATCACGCAATTGAGACACTTAGTCTCGTCCTCACACGGTTCATGTTAAAATATAATAACTGAAAATGCCTACTAACACAAGTATGTCGAGCCAAACAAGGTGAGCATTTTCTTATCAAATGCCCGAATCTCTTGGAATCCAGCTAACGGTAAAAGTCAATGAATAACTTGTTGGTGAATGATACAGTGAATTGTAAAAGCTTTGCCGCCCTCTTCGCTGACTTTGTTACAGACAAGTGTTGCTAGTCTACTGTCTACTGCTCTTACCGGTCATGGCAGGGGCAAACTCAGTAATAATTACATAGATTTTCCCCACGATAATTTAATGTTATTGTCAGCAGAACAAACAGATTAATTAATCTTTAATTTCGATTAAAGTCAAAAATTGAAATTTATGGTATCGTCAGTAACATTCATTAAACATTAGTTGTCGAAAAATGAAATAAAACTTGAATGTCTTCTTTATATGAAATCTTTTAACCAACAACGCAAATAGACAAGTGTATCGACATTATTTGGTTCAAGTAATGAGCAGGTCTTATTGATAATATAACCAGCCGAGCTGAACATAGCTTCACATAGCTTTAGATTGTCTCAGCTGACGTTTCTGATACTGTAGTGGATGTTTGGTTTGCAGGTGATATGTAAGCGAAGTGTTAGAACCATGGTAGCAATGTTCCCATTAAACAGCGCGGCTGCGCAGATATTTGAACGACGCGACGCAGTAGTTTAGAATCACCGCGCAGAAATTTTTTTAAAATATTGCACACAAAATGGACGTTGTGCAACTTTGCACACTAATTGGTTTTTTTTAAAACTTTGCACACGGACCAACGAAGCTTAGACTTTAGGGAAAATTGCAAGGTAGGCAAACGATTTAAATCAATGGACACAATAACCTTTATGAACATTTTGAAGATTCACGTCAATCAATAGTTTAAAACCAAAATGTTCGTGTAATCGTCCGGAAATAAGTTTATATTTATCGGGCCAAAATATTTTACTTTTTGAATTCCACTACATTTATACGTAGTGGGTCGATTAATCGTTAACAAAATTAATCATTAAAAGTTTTTACGATTAATCGAGAAATTAATCGTTAATTTCCGCAGCTATAATATATAATATTGTTGTTCGTCTGTCGATTCGACGAAGACCACTCTAGTCATCCAAGGGTTGCTGGGACTGGCTTTGTTTGTGCGTGCGCAGATGGCTGATGAGGCCGATCCTAGCACGGAAGGTTCGGGAACAGAAGGGACAAGGGACGAGTGGGACATCTCCAGGAGGGTTGACAGCACGGGCCTTTCGGGCTTGCCTCTTCTTTTCTGCGGAGGTGATCCTGTTTGCCTTGCATCACCTGGCACCTTCGTGGATGGAAGAACGCCAGGTGGAACGGTCCATTGCAGCAAGTTCCCACGTGTCTAGTTTTATGGCAAACGCTTTCAGTGAGACTTTCAGTGTGTCTTTGTAGCGTTTCTTTTGCCCCACCGTGGGACCGCTGGCCATGCTGGAGCTCGCCATAGAAGAGTCTCTTTGGCAGTCTCTCGTCTGGCATTCGGACCACGTGCCCTGCCCAACGAAGCTGGGACTGCTTCAGGAGTGTGAATATGCTGGGGAGACCTGCCTTGGTCAGTATCACTGTGTCTGATATTTTATCCTGCCACTTTATATATATATATAATATATAATATATATATATATATATATAATATATATATATACACGAAATATACCCACACTTTGTAGCGGTAGTGTGCTGACCCTTTCCCCCAGTATTACATTTTTTTTGCCAAGGCATTTATCAGATTTGTCTATTACAAACCATTTTGATAATAGTAACCGTAAAAAAGGCAACTGCTTTGTACCACTCAGATCAATTTAAGCTGCGTACACGAAAATGTGCGCACCGTAATTTGACAAGAAAAGATTTTTTGAAAGCTCACCGCTCAAAATAAAGTATTGGAAACAAATACCGCACCAAAGTGAACTCGTTTTGAATGTCCGCATGGAGCTGTTCAATATCGAAATGAGATTTAATATTTCTCTATTGGTCTCAACAATTTTCTGATCTTTTAGTTGATGGCTTTCGGGCAAAAGGGACACTTACAAAAAATATACGTAAACCATCTACAGGTTAAAAGGAACCGTCCTGACAAATTTGGTCCCCGTCCGTCATTTGGTTTTTCCGTGATTGAGGAACTTATAGTCGAAAAGTGAAACATACAAACATACAAAGATACAAACACCAACTGAGCTTTATATATTAGATATATATATATATATATTATATATATATATATATAATATATATATATATATATATATATATATATATATATATATATATACATATAGTATGCTACAATAAAAAATAATGTTATCAAGGACTGATTCTTGCTTGAATCCACATCAAATAAAATTAAATTAATTAATATAGTTGAGTGTTACTGAACACACCCATATTCGTCAATAAAATTAAATGCTGGAATATAAAAAACACTAAATTGTAAACTTAACCCCTTTTAACTCACTGGATCTTATATCTTAAAACAGTACCTGAGTAATTTGAATAAATTTAAATTGAACTGTGGAAAATTTACTTAGTTACCTTAAAGCAGAAATATTGGCGATAGTAATATACCAATAAAATATTGTTTTTCTATGCTCATCAGATATCTTTTATTTTCATGACTGTTCCACAGGTACAGGAAGATTTGCCAGCCCTTTGACTGGCAGGTCAGCATCACTCAATCGAAGGTCATTACAGTCGCCATAGCCGTGACGTCACTTCTGTGCGCAATTCCTTTGGGCGTGCTTACTGGCCGCCAGACCAAGCCGACCCCGCGTCCCGGTATCCATGGTTACATTTGTGAGATGGACGACGCTTAAGTTGAGACGATTTGGCCAATGGTCAACTCGATATTTCTCTTTTCTATTTTTGTGTTGGCCTCGATCCCCATGCTTGTCTTGTATTTTCTTATTGGGAGACTTGCGCACAGGCAAGGCGCAGCTTCCGGGAAATTCAACAGTTGTGTTACATCACAACACGATGACGTCAGTAGTGAGATAACCACAAAATCATCAGATGAAATCATTGCTGCATCTACGACGAGGGAAGATAGAGGGCTAATATTCAAAGACAATCAAAAGACTGGGAGTGGTGTAGAACTAAGCCTGAAGTCATCTACACCGGAAACGTCTTTTGCTGATTGTCGACGTGAAGAGAAACACATGACCATAACAGATGCCGAGACTCCGCCAGGGAAAACAACGAAATACAAACGGCTAAGTCGAACCACCTCGATGTTGCTTGCGATCTCATTTCTTCCATTCCTAGCACTGGAATGCTTCAAGGCCATCGCCCCTGATGTGATCTCATCTCTGAGCGACCCCTCCCTTGCACTCTTTCATCTATTCCACAGATCTTTTCTCATTAACAGCGCCGCCAACCCAATCATCTACAGCGTGTGCAACGTTAAATTCAGGAAAGAGTGTCTGAAACTGTTCACGTGCTCTTAAATTGTTGAACTTTATCCGAAGGATAAAATGCGAGAGAAGGATCAAAATTTGAAAATTGTTCATTTCTGCTTTGCTTACTTTTCATTGGTCAGTACTGATTTGTATTCTGTTCAGTGGTCAGTTTTGATTTTTTTTCCTATTCATTGGTCATTTCTGATTAGTTTCTGTTTGTTGGTTAGTACAGATTTTTTTTTCCTGCTCAGTGGTCAGTTCTGTTATGCGTCTGCTTGTTATAAAGAGGACTTAAATCGGGTTCACATTCTGTTATGACACACAAGTGTTCTTCAATACACAGTGTGAGAAACAGTGGTACAAGCCAACGTGGATTAACTTTTTGTGTCTTTCCCGCCAGACCAACTTAAATCCCGACTAAGTATCCAACTCTCAGTACAATAACAGACTTCTCTGATGTCCAAAACTTGTTGTGTATAAATCGTTGTCGGGTCGAGGATATGTTGTTTTTTCCTCACAAGTGTAATACTATTAATTGGCATTGGACATCTTGTCTATTTTCTTTACTGGATTGATTTTTGATTCGGATTACAAAGTGGATTCGTGTTTAATTGAAATATATACATTTTTTACATAACTGCTTGAAGCATCCTCTTTTTAAATTTTTTTTATAAACATGACTAATTTTTATGGAGTTGTTTTTTTATAAAAAGGACAACGCGCCTTGGCGCACTAGATTGAAGCAATTTAATAACATGAAGTAATCTGATGGAGGTCATAACCAAAACTATGTGAAGTCTACTCAAGTACAGAATCAAGCTAGAAATCGACAGCCGAAACCTAGACAAACTTGGTTGATTTCCTTCTATTAATGATGATAGCTTTAAATAATTTCCTAGAGAAAACATAGAAGTCACACTAAAGTATAAAAAATAATGAAGTCTTTTTAATTAATGACTTTTAAATCAATGTGATATTTTAAAATGAAATATGCCATCGTCTTGTATGAGTGTATGTGTTTGGGGGTCTATGGGGTGTTAGATCGTTCAGGGGGTTGAGTTCAAATTTCGACAGTGAGAATTTTAAATCATCTAATTGTTCTTTTGCCGTACAAACAGTGACTTGTTTGTTGTTGAAAGAATTAAAGCCTTCCTGGCCTTGTCGTGTGTCTTCTTTAGCTTTGGAGCCCCGCTTATGTCTAATGAAATGTAAGCTAGGTAAGGTTGATACTGTATTAGACAAGCCACTGGTTAAATAGGAAGCCAGAGTAAAGAAATAAATTCCCTATGCCCAAGGAATGAGACTTGTAAAAACAAAAGAAACTGAAAATTCACAACAAAGAAAAATAAAGTATTCAAAAACAAAAACTGTCAAAATTTGCAATTGGCAAAAATTCAAGTTGGAGCAATAAAGACTACTAAAATCTCGTTCCCTTTCATATACAACATAACATTCTCCCAAACATCCCTCCTGTACACAACATCACTCCCCTCATCACATTCATTTTATACTCAAAATAACCATTCCCGGAATCATGTCTTTGACTTATTTTCTTTACGTACGCTCCTTCTATGCAGAAGATTATTGCGACGTATGTTCTATTGACAAGTGACGCAGAGTTTACAGGCAACGGCTAATATGGACCACGCTCTTCCCAGTCGCCTTTGAATACCTGACAAGTGCATATACTCACCCGGAGCTGTGTAGACTCAGGGAACAAGTCCATAACAAGTGTCATATACCCATCCGGAGCTGTGTAGACTCAGGGAACAAGTCCATAACAAGTGTCATATACCCATCCGGAGCTGTGTAGACTCAGGGAACAAGTCCCTAACAAGTGTCATATACCATCCGGAGCTGTGTAGACTCAGGGAACAAGTCCATAACAAGTGTCATATACCCATCCGGAGCTGTTTAGACTCGGGGAACAAGTCCATGCGTGCACAGAAATACGAACCCATGACCCTCGGTACACCAGCCGAGAACGCGTCGCATGCAGCTCGACCACCGTGCTCCGCTTCACGCCAGGCTAAATATAACATTGGACCAGCGTTCACACTACTCCACACGTTCAGTCAAACAGCACCGGCTACAGCAAGGGAGAGACGGAATTCTCTTTGTTTCACTTATAGTGATAATGAATAGCTTTTATGTTGGAGTGAATTCCATAAAAGGTGGCGATAAACAAAAACAAAAAAAAAGAACTAATGTTGATAATTTAAGAGGATGCCTCAAGTCTGTGGTGTTAAACAAAGATGATAAGTGGGGTGATAAGCTGGTAGGGTCTGGTCTGGTGAAGAAAATGAAGGTGGTGGGGAGAGCATAAAGAAGAAATAGTTACAATAGTACCCAGATGTACGAAATCCTAGCATACGGAAATCTTGTCGTACGAAACAAGAATCCAAGTATTTTTTTAAATTAAATCCTTTGTATTAACTCGTAGCGCCCGTTTGTCTGTCGCCAAAACTTTTGACCGATTTTTAACCCACTTGCCGGTATCATAGCGGGCTGAAGTTTTGCAGGCAGACTCGTGGCGACGATAAAAATGATGTATCAAAATTCACATCGATCTAATGTACTGAGATTAAATTAATAAATTTCTAGATTATCTCTCTGTACCTCTGTGTAGCGTGTACATTTTTATGTTAGTAGGTCGCACGGTGCGTATTATGTTGAACTCGCGGTGCGTATTATATTGAACATACTTTAATAATATTTCCACGTCTGTAAATGTTTATGCTACTCTGTCGCGCGGTGCGTATTTTATTGAACATAATCAATGCTTTTATTTATGTCTCATATATAAGAATTTATAGTTAAAAAAAGCGTTTGTTTTTACGGGTTTTTTAAAAATTACTCCCTTTATTTTAACACGTAGAGTCTGTCTGTTGCAAAAACTTTGGATCAATTTTCAACCCACTTCCCGGTATCCTATCGAGCTGAAATTTTGCAGGCAGACTCATGGCGACGATAAAAATAATCTTTCAAAATTTCACATCGAACTAATGTACTGTAAATATTTCAATTAATTTTTTATTATCACTATGTGTACCTCTATATAGCATGTAAATGTTTATGCTAGTCTGTCGCGCGGTGCATATTATATTGAACAAAATTAATACCTTTAGTTGTGTCTCATATATAAAGGATTTATAGTCAAAAACTTTGTTTTGAGCGTTTTTTTTATTCGAAATAGTAACATTTTTTTTTAATGTGCTGGTGTTAAACTTTATTTACAAAGAAAGGGAGTATAATGAAAACTGTGTTTTTAAGGGTTAGTTTTTTACGCCCTAATACGAAAAATAAAAATATAATATGAAAGGATGTCTTTGCGCCGTCTCCCGAGATACCATTAGTAGGCGAAAGGAAGGCTGAAAGTGATTATTTGGAAGCTGAAAATTGGAAGTGCCCAAATATATATTTTTTAAAAAAATTCAAATGTTAAAATAAGTTTCTAATTGTTACAAATATTATACAAATAGGAAAAGGAGGAAAAAAACGTTTGTAACAATTATTTTAAAGTTTATGACTTGTTTAAGTTTTTTTCCTAAAATTAAGTCAATTCTTTTATGCCATTGTTGTTTCATACACTACTGTATTCATTGCAGTGTATTTTAGTTTTATTATAAAATAAAAAGTGGTGGGGCTTGGAACAACGCAGGATATTGTTACAGAAAAGTGGACTTGTCTTGAAATTTTTTATTTTAAATCCGTAAAAAAACAAGTTTTTGACTATAAATCCCTTTATGTACGAGACGTAACTAAAAGAATGTTCATTATAATACGCAGCGCAAGACCATCCAAAAAATACAAAATTGCAGTTGTGTCGTAAAACATGTTTAATATAATGCGCACCGATCAGGAATATGTTTATAAAAAGTGTTGTCAATAAAATACGCACCTTTATTGCGCGACAGAAAGGTTGTTCAATATAATACGCACCGCGACACCCTATCTCAAAAAATAACATGATACATAGAGATAAATAAAATAATCTAAAAATTCAATAATTTAATTACGGTACATGCGATCGATCTGAAATTTTGATACATCGTTTTTTATCATCGGTACGTAACTGCCTGCAAAATTTCAGCTCGCTAGCTTACGAGAAAGTGGGTAAAAATATATCGAAAAAGTTTTTGGCGACAAGCAAGCACGCAAGCAAGCAAGGGTCAGACACCACGAGTTGATATAAAGGATTTTTTTTTAAAAACAGAGATGCGAATGCGACTCCGAAATGAATTAATTTCGTATCTCAAGGGGATTGGTTTAAAAATATTTACGACCCATTGCTACGTGGTTGTGTTGGCATTGGTATGCCATCGGTAGCTCGCTGATATGTGTTATGTTTGTTATGCTGCTCGACCTGAAGCTCACTTAAATGCGTTAATATTAATTATGTAATGTGGCAGACCTTTGATGTTTTAATAATTTCTCTACAAGCTTTAACGACTGACTTGACCGGGAAGTGTCTGCTGTACATGACATGCTGAGTTCAAAACTCTCAACGGATTAATGCTGTCACCGGATTAATGCTGTCACTGGATTAATGCTGTCCCCGGATTAATGCTGTCACCGGGTTAATGCTGCCACCGAATTAAGTCGGTCACCAGATTAATGATGTCATCGCATTAATATTGCCACCTGATTAATTCTTTCACATATTAATGCTGCCACCGGTTTTATGCTGTCGTGGTTTATTGCTTTCACCAGATTATACTGGTTTCTATCCGTCGAGTCGTCCCAACGATTATCACGGACCGACGAGACAACGGACCGACGAGCCGACGGACCGACGAGCCCACGGACCGACGAGCCCACGGACCGACGAGCCCACGGACCGACGAGCCCACGGACCGACGAGCCCACGGACCAACGAGCCCACGGACCGACGAACCCACGGACCGAAGAACCCACGGACAGGACGCAGATGACCGGTGGTATCCGTGGAGTATCCACGGCTTTAAATATTTTGCCATCTGGAAAAATCAATATCTTGAGACCCTGCATAGCTGGACAACGTCATCGAAAGCGATGCGGGGTGCGAATGTGATCGGCAACAAAGAGCAAAACAATAAGATTACACACCCAAGAGGAAGTAACCATTTGAAGTCGCCCATTTAAGTAAACATTGTGGACACAGGTCACAAACACTTATGCGGCGATTCTAAAGGCTAAGAGAATATCTGTAATAGTACTCAAAATAATATAGAGGACAGTACTGAATTGAATATGTGTGACAATACTGAATTATATATATGTGGCAGTACTGAATGGAATATATGTGACAGTACTGAATGGAATATATGTGACAATGCTGAATGGAATATATGTGACAATGCTGAATGGAATATATGTGACAGAGCTGAATGGAATATATGTGACAGAGCTGAATGGAATATATGTGACGGTGCTGAATGCAATTATCCAGAACAATGTTCAATAGAATGTCTGTCACAGTGCTCAGCCCATAAAAAAGTCATAAAAATCAACCATTCCAAAACACAAAAGCGCTATCCACTCCCGCCATTAAAAAGAGGGCGCACTTACTGTAAATATACGGTAACGGCTGGGAATTGCTCTGCTCGACTAAGTCCCCGTCCGTGTTGAGAAGGAAGAGAAGGCTGAGATACATGGACTGGAACTCCAGCCTTATGGTGACGTTGAAGATCATCTCCAACACGTCATAACTGTAGCCCGCGCAGAAGCAGGGTCTGTCACGCCACCGCATGTTACAGCCCTCGTCGTAGTTCACCTTGCAGATAATCTGTGAGGAGAGTTGGGGGGAGGGGTGTGGCGGAAAGCGCAAAACATGAAAATAGATTTAGTTAAAAATATCCTAAAAATAAAAAAAGGAACACTTTCTTTTAAAAAGCAGAATTAAAATATCCTAAAAAGAAGAAAAAGGAACACTTTCTTTTAAAAAGAAGAATGAATGCAATAAGGGATTTTTGCGACGTTATTACTCCGCTTCTGTAAGCACTTTACTGCTCCCTATACAAGCACGAATCGATTACAAACTGTCTGTTCTCTGTCACAACTTCTTTTCTGACTCATGCCATTTCTATCTTACTGAACTCCTCTCTGTGTACTCATCCACTCGTAAGCTACGCTCTTTTTCTGCAGATACACAAATTCTCTCATTCTTTCTCTTTTTGTGCCGCCAAATCATGGAATTCTCTGCCATTACACATTTGCAGTATGCCAACTACTGAGGCCTTCATAACTGCACTAAAACACATCTCTTTTAAACTTTACTTTCAAAAAGAATCAAACAACAATAACATCAAAACAGTACTTTTAAAAGTAAAAGTAGCTAAAATACACCATAATGTGTTATTTGTTGTTTTTAAGGATAAGAATTTTTTACATAATGTTTTGAATAAACTGATAATTATGTGTGTTACTACTTGTATGTAAAGCGCCGTGAGCCCAGTTGCTTGCTGGGGGTACTTCGCTATATAAATTATCAAATTATTATTATTATTATTATTATTATTATTATTATTATTATTATTATTATTATTATTGGTAATATTTAACCTCAAGACGCAGTGTGTGTACCTCATGGAACGCCATTTCCTCCCCGTATTTTTGGTACGCATTCAAAGACATGAACCCCCCGGACAGGTCCTTGTTGATTCCGCTTATGTTGATCATGCCCGTGAGGTAGACGCTCTCTTGTTGGGCTATGATGCCCTCTGGGCATCGCCTCCCTCGCAGGGGCACCAAGATGCTGAACAGTCGTGCCCTGTTGCCGATCCTCTGGGACTGGACAATTTGACCAAGTTCTAGAAATGAAATTTTGTTGGTGTTATGGGGGAAGGGGTGGAATGTTGCATCGAAGGCCCATTGGTGAGCGGTGCCTACTTAAATATTATATATATTGTTTCATTGAAAGCTTAATGAAAAATTGCAAAAAAAAATGGAATATATTAAAATTTGTTACAGTTAGGAAAATTTTGTTTAATGAAATATCTATCACAATTTAAACAACACATTGAGTTTGAAGCTAACAAGACATTGAAATTGACGAAAACAAGACCTTGAACTTGTGACATAATGCATGTGTTAGAGCAAAATTATAGCTTCTAATGTATTGCTTACGTAAAATAGTTACTAAAAATATCAGTAACATTGTTTTAGCGGTTCGGAGATTAGAACTCTCTGCTCAAAGGGATGTAACTCATGGTTCACTAACCTCTGCAATGTCAAAATAAAATATTTTTAAAAAAAACAATATTATTTTCATTATGGTGGTTATTTAAAAACTTATGTTTACTTTCCACCACTGGAAAATGTTTATTTTATCAGATGTTTGGTATTTTATTTTAGCTTTCTGAATGTTAAGGACTAGAAAAATATTGTATATATTTGTGTGTATGTGTGTGTTTGTGTGTGTGTGTTTATGTGTGTGTTTGTGTGTGTGTGTGTGTAAATATACAGCTGCAGCCCTTTAGCCGAAGGGCTACTGTGTCAATGTAATAGTACCTTGTAAGTAAGTTTAAGGGTTCAAACAAATTGTTTAAATTAGGATTTACACTTAACGTTACAATAATTGACGATACACAAGTATCTTCGGCATGTCAAATGTCTTAGCAGCATATATATATATTTCATTAAAAAGATTTTAAATTAAATTCACTTAAAATATTTTCAATGCTACATTAAAAACTTCTCATTGGAAAACGAGCAAAATTGATTACAAATTACAAGTTCATGATAACTGGAACAGCCCATAAAAACGGAATGGAAGGTTTGACTGTATACTGTCTATTACCAAAGCATACACTTAGAATGCTTTGTTTTGAACAATGACTTGCTGCAAAGAAATATCATAAAAAATCCAAATCCTTGTTACGCAATTAATAAATCGCAAAACAAACTTACTTTACCGGAAGTTGATGTGTAACTAATCAAACTGTTCAAAATGAGGCTTTGTTCACCTTTTAAAAATAAAACTTTAAAAACAAAGAGTTCTTTTTCTTCACTGCCAATACTCTGATCATTCTAGCCCCTGACAAAATTTGAGCTTTTGTCTATACCTGTAGTCAATTTTTGTGAATATTTTCAACTGACAAGTGTAACTTCATAAATAAAATTACTAAACACATGCAGTTCACTCATTCTCTCACTTATACATCTCTCTTTTGCCTTCTAAATTATAAATCTTTAATTTTTATACCAAACACCCGCCCCTGTTTTTAGTCATATTAAAATGAAAGTACTTGAACTTAGACGTTTTAAATTATTTTCTTCTTTTTAGTCGACTTATAAAAACGTGGTTTTTAAAAATCATATTTTTACACTTATTTATCTTACTCTTTTTAGTCTATGGGTAAAATCATAGAGTATATATTACTTTTATTGTACATAAGAAAATTAATTAAATACAAAATTGCCTACATGGTTTCCATATTTTATGGATTGTTAGGTCTAACTTCATGGAGGTGAGGCATTTTAGACCCAACACAAACAAACACAAACATATGGACAAACACCAACGCTTATCAATTGAAACACTACACTAATTCATATTCCGACTGCTTTCTTATTCAATTTTCTTCAATGATTTAACTCCCCTTTTTAAAATATTTTAAAATCCCTTATATTAACTTCACCGCCGTCTCTCTCTGTCTCTCTGTCGTTCGTCGTCGGGCGGGCGGAAAAACAAAAGTAATAAAACAAACCCGTAATAAAACAAACCCGTAAAAACAAATTTTTTGACTATAAATTCCTAACATATGAGACATAACTAAAAGTATTTACAAATATTTACAGACTGAATCTGTCGTAACTCAACTTTGCTTCATAACCCTTGGTGGTAGAGGGGGAAAAGTCTGGTCACCGATTCGCTTGACCGAGCTCAGCATGAAACGTAAAATGTAAACAAAAGCACGCGGTAACGTCGATGGGTCGCCTCAAAGCGTCAATTCAAACTTTCACGTGGGAAAAAAACAATAACAAACCGTGAATTTGAATTACATACGTTAAATAAGGAAAAACTAAAAATGCATTAATTTAATTACGGTACAATCGATCGATCTGAAATTTTAATACGATGCATTGTTAGGTGGGACGGGTCCGTGTGCCAAATTTCAGCTCGATCGGATCACTGGAAGTGGGTCATTTTCGACTTATGTTTTTCCGCCCGCCCGCCGATGAGATGATGAGATGACGACAGACAGAGACGGCCGCGAAGTTAATATAAGGGATTTAAAAACAAAGTTTGTGACTAAAAATCCCTTATATATGAGACATAACTAACAGTATTGATTATTTTCAAACATTTACAGACTGAATCTGTCTTAACTAAACTTTGCTTCATAACCCTGGGGGGGAGGGTGAGAGGGGGAAAGTCTGGTCACCGATTCGCTTGACCGAGCTCAGCGTGACACGTAAAATGTAAACAAAAGCACCCCGTTGCTTCGATGGGTCGCCTCAACGCGTCAACTCAAACTTTCACGTGGGAAAAAAACAATAACAAAAAGTGAATTTGAATTACATACCTCATATGAGGATAAACTAAAAATGCATTAATTTAATTACGGTACGTTCGATCGATCTGAAATTTTGATACGATGCATTGTTAGGTTAGACGGGCCCGTGTGCCAAATTTCAGCTCGATCGGATTACGGAAAGTGGTCATTTTCGACTTTTGATTTTCATTTTTTTACATTTTGCGTGTCACGCTGAGCTCGGTCCAGCGATCGGTGGCCAGACCTTTCCCCTCTCCCACCCCCCCCCCGGGTTATAAAGCAAAGGGGAGTTAAGACAAATTCAGTCTGTAAATGTTTGTCGCGTTTGAACATATTCAATACTTTTAGTTATGTCTCATAAATAAGGGATTTATAGTCAAAAATTTTGTTTTTACGGGCTTGTTTTATTTTAACCTCTATTTATTTTACCAAACACCTCATAAGCGCCGCCCAAAGTGAGGTCACGGGGTTAACTGAGTTATCACATGAACCAAAAAAAAACAGACTGATAATACACTTATATATAGATAAACTAAAAAGTTTAATAATTTAATAACGGTACATTCGATCGATCTGAAATTTTGATACAATGCATTGTCATCCCAGATCTATCTGTGGTAAAATTTTGAGCTCTCTAAAACCATTAGAAGTGGTTTAATATTAAGTTGGCAGATTTGAAAAAAATTGTGGACAGACAAACAATGCCACAGGAAAGAAAGCGAGTTAATAAAACGTGGTTAAGAAGAAAAAAAACGACGCCGCAGGGACGAATAAATGTATTTCAGGCATTGCAACAAGAGTGTAAAAATGTTGATCATTCAGTCATTTTTGCCTTCACACGCCATTATTCTTTAAGAGCAACTATGACCCCCATATTAATACAAGGAATCATTAAATAAAATACAGTTATGAAAGTTTTAAATAAAATTAGAAATCTCTGCAACAACTTGTGGCACAATGCAGTTGGACTTCTCTATACCCCTACCCATTAACCAGAATTCATCCTTTTCTCACTTGTAACCGATTAGCATCAGTTAACGTGTTCAGACTTCTATCATGAACATCTGACAGACGGTGGGAAAGACCTGTGTGGTTTATTCCATTTAATCGAGGTCATATTGTGCCTTTGTGTTTAAGTAGGTTGAAATGTACGGGACAGTAATGGACTATCCAAGAAACAATCCACACAGAATCAACAACGGTTGTCCACAGAGCCGAACCAGCGTTAGCCATGGATGCGACGAATGCCTTCCACCTCAGCAACATTTGTTTTGAAACTAACATCTTTTGTCCCAGATAATGGAACTACCATTAGAGAGAATCATCGTTACTAACTTAGGTCAAAGGGTAATTGCTAGTTGCTGATCTAGTAGGTTTTCAATTATGCGATATCTAACGCCAAAGCGGCGCTAAATGGCTTGGGGGAATTTAAGTAACGCGTGGACTTTTTAAAGGGTCAACTACCCAAATGCAATCTGTAAATTGTGAAGTTTACTTTCTGTATTTTTAAACGTACTGTAACTGTGGTTGTGTTTTTATTTATTATTATGTAACTCTTGTAGGCGTTCTCTCAATACATAATCTTGTACACTGAAGAACTTGTTTCAATAAAACAACTCTAATATTTATACTTTGTACAAGAATCATATAATTTGAGGTTATACAACAGTGGTTCCCAAACTTTTTTGACCCACTGACCCCTTTTATACTCAAAATTTCCACATGGACCCCCAAGTAAAAAAAAACTTTATAAATGCATAGTACAAAAATTACAAAAGCAGCATTTTGATGAAAAGTACGGTATTTATTATCAAAATTATCACTTTTGTTTAAGATTAAATTGAAAAAAAACTTGGATTAACGTGATGAGATTTTATGAGTGTATTGATGCCTGACTCAAATTTTTGTGAGTAGGAACGGCAAATCCTCACGAGCACCAATTTCTAGAGTTTATGTTTTTTTATTTTTGTTGTTTTTTATGATGCGGTTCATGACGTCACTAAATCTTTGTTCTACCAAATAGAAAGACAGGAAAACAGTCAAAAAAATTGTGTACAATAACCTTCAATGCATGATATAAAATTGGGATCTGACTTTGTAAACAGAATTTGTTGTATCCTAGTTCAAACAGTGGTATAAGTTCCTCATTTATGGATATTTCAGTAAGCTGCTCCTGTATTAATATGTATTCATCTGTGTTTGGGATCTGAGCTTGTCCATGCGCTAAAGAGCTCAACTGCCAGTCGGAAATATCCTATAGTGTCAAATGCCTACAAAATGTCTGCATGACGAGCCGTTAAGTTTTGACAGTAAGCAAGCAAATCTTTAACTATGTGTAACTTTTAAAAAATTTGAAAACTGAGAACATTCTCCTGTTCCTAAGTTTTGTTGGCAAAGAAAAAGATTTGCAACAAAGTCAGATATAAAGCTTTTAATTTTAATTAAATTTAATTGGTTACCTTTTAGTAGTTGTAGTTTCAAATTAGTTTTGTTAAAGTTGCATAAATAATTCATTAATAAAGGATATGTAATTTTTTTGGAGTTAATTGTGATGCTAATTGTCTTTGTTTTCCAGGAATTTGGACAATGAATCAAACAAAATATAAAATCGATTTAAATATGTACGTGATGATAACCAGCGTATTTCTGTGTGAATAAATAATCCATTAAAGTCTTCTTCATTTTCCAAACCGTGGTGAGCAAATGATCTCTAATTGAAGGCATTCCTTTTGATTTTATTAACTGCTCTAATGACATAATGTAGTGATCCATGCAAACTTTCACTAAGATTTTTTTGAATATTTGATGTTGATGAATGACTCAATTTACTGAAAATACATTTGGTACTGAATGTTTTAAGTATGCCAGAAATTCAAGTGTATTGCTTAAAATTCAAACTTTTTAAAAAAAATTCATTAAATAACGTTTGGCGGCTGGATATCGAAGTCAATAGTGCGCTCGCCTCACAAGATGAGGGGCGTGGGATCGATCCCACGTTAAAGCCTCTATAATTCTGTTGATGAATGACTGACGCTAAGAAAGTCCTCCGCTGACCTGGAGAGGGATGGGCGCCGCCTGTATCTACCAAGCCCGAGAATGTTCTAATGGAAACATTAGAATCCCCTACGACCACAAAAAAGTGGTTATGGGACTAACAAAAAAAACAACAAAAAACCTTTTCACGTTTCGTATCTGTTTCCAAACATTTAGCCATACTTCAAATATTCAAAAACACCATATTGTCGGCATTGTTTCTTCGGCTCACTCAGTTCTGGAATTACATATTTGCTAAACAAGCTATAACTTAAGGCCCCTGCCTTCTTGGGGGCCCCCGGAAGTTTGTTTTCATATTTGTCACTGCTATAGATTATCTAGACTTCAAAAGGTCCTTAAATAGCTTAGGGCCCCATCAAGTCTAAATCCAGCCTTGGGCTCACTCATTCTCTTATCTGTTGTAACAGACCACTGTTAAGAATTATTAACGTTTTCAATGGAATGCAACAGTAAAGCCCTATTGAAAACATTATTTGATGATAGGATACAATTTAGATAAATATAACTTCCCAAAACATCGAATAATACACAACCCTGCAACCATCGTAGATTCAAGTTAAAAACGTGTATATTTCTACTTATAGTTATAGGGAATTCGGCATTTCATCTGCATCAACAAATCAAGTATTTTGATTGGTTATAGATGTGGGAATTACAGTAGTTCTAATACTTTTTTAAAAACTTAAAACAACATTGTATCCATGAAGGATAGCACCTAAGATGGTATTTAATTAGTAGAAGAGGCATTCACATACTATTTTATTTATTATTATTTATTTTAATTTCAATAATAATAAAAAATTAATGAGTTTTATTATTTGATGTTTAAACCTTCCGCGGACCCCCTGACGTCGTTCAGGGACCCCAAATCAATTTTTACTTTCCACGGACCCCTTGAAAGGTCCCGCGGACCCCTGGGGGTCCGTACGGACCACTTTGGGAACCACTGTTATACAACGTGGAATTCTCAAGCACACACATCACCTCCTTCCCTCACGGAAGTTATCTGACAACTGCTCGCCCAACCTTCTCAGCCAATGGGAAGGCTTCTCTCTTCCCGCGCTTATTACTCACATGACCTCTCCTTCATCTGATCACGCAATATACTCATGGTACACTGGTGGTTCACTCATGATTCACATGTGACACGTACACAGAAGGTTTCGTTGCAATATCTTGTTTTGTTGTAAAAACGGCAACTGTTTACCTGCTACCATAGTTGGAAAATAAGTTTAGAAAAAACAAATCGAAAAAAAAAGTAAAAAAAATAACTTTGCGCTTAGCTGAAAGTGTCTATCTTATTTAGTAGAATCAGAGTGTGCTCAAGTCAGATTAGTTATACCATGCAGCCTGCCTTCCCAGACACAACTTTGTTTGGAGATTGTCCTCTTGTGGGTGATTGAGACGCTTCAAAGGTTTTAGATAAAGTTTACTGCAGAAAATGCGGGACATTGTCCTCCAAAATTGCCCCCTGTGCTACCATAACCGGACAGACATATGGCTCCAGGAAGCTACCCTCGATGACAAACTCTATGGTGGACTGAACCAACTGACAGCCACAGCGCAGTTCATCACAAATATAGGACTTGCTGTCTAAATCCTCTATCAAAAGATTTGAGAACGAAGAAAAAGAAGAAGAAAGAGTTTAATATTAACCTCGTGAACATTTGGTACAAAACTGCTTGTCCTATTTCATCATGATTATTTAAATGGTTTGGTTCTATTGCTGTCACTCGGATGTACGTAAATATCTTAGAAAAACGAACGAGATAAGTAAATTTTCCTTTTAAAAAATTCTTTTAAAATTTGTACTTGAAAACAAGAATCCAAGTCATTGCAGTACTTTAGGAAGTTGCCAAGTTAAAGAGGTATCAAAAATTAATATTATACCCAACTCGTAATCTTACCTTTAAAAAATTGAATATTTTTTTTATTATTTCTTGGAATAAATAAAACCAATGTTATTTATTGTATTTTCATTAAACTCTCTAAACAAAGTCTTGGATGACGTTCAGCAAACTCAAGCTGAATGATGACAAGACTGAAGCACTTCTATTTTGCAACAATAAATCACTCAGTACTTTGTCTCTTCCGAAGTCAATTCAGGTAGCCAGTTCGGATATTCTGTTCACAACATCGACTAGGAATCTTGGCTACATTATTTCTGACAACATGTCTATTAACAACTTTATCAATCACATCTGTCGCTCTGCCTACACTGCCATTCGTCAGATCAGCTCAATACGTCATTACTTAACAGTTAGTACAACAAAAACTCTAGTCTGTGCTCTTGTACTAGCTCGTATGGATTACTGCAATTCTCTTCTGTCAGGTGCGCCAAAACAATGCATTGAAAAACTACAGAAAGTTCAAAATTGAGCTGCCAGACTGGTGCTCAAGGCAAAAAAAACATGACCATGTTACTCCACTTCTTCACTCACTTCATTGGCTGCCTATACAAGCCCGTATTGATTACAAACTGGCCGTTCTCTGTCACAACTTCTTTTCGGACTCATGCCCATCGTATCTTACTGAACTTTTGTCGGTCTACTCACCCACTCGCCAGCTACGATCTTCTGCAGACACACGCGTTCTCTCTGTTCCTACGACACGCACCAAAACATTTGGTGAAAGGTCGTTCTCTTTTTGTGCAGCCAAACAATGGAATTCTCTACCATTACACATACGTAGTATTCAAACAACCAGTCTTCAAGACTGCACTAAAGACACATCTTTTCAAAATTTATTTTTAAAATTAATGAAACAACATTTCTTGTAAATGATTAACGTAGCTTATGTATAATGTACTGTAATTTTTGTGTTTGTTATGATATGAAAGTTAATTTAATATTTATAGGTATGTTATTTCTTTCATGTAAAGCGCTGTGAGCCCAGTTCCTTACTGGGATACAGCGCAATATAAATAATCAATTTATTATTATTATTAATGAAAAATTAAAGCCTTTAAAATAAATTGTCTTTTTAAAAAAATGAAGGCAAAAAACTTTTCTTAAGAATTCTTGGGGGAGGGCATCTATTTATGTGAATTTATTGCTGGAAATGGCGGAATGAAAAAAAAATGTTTTGTCAGCTTATGTTCTAGCGCAAACATTTAAACTTTGAAATAAATATCTGATGAATTTGTTTGGTGGATCCTCAACACGGAATCACGCCTCACATTTCTGTCCGCATCACATCCGCCGCATGAAGGACCTGAAACTATACTCACATGCCGCAAGACCGACATAAAAAAATGTTGCTACGTGTTTGTTTCATTTACAGTCAGGAAACCGCGAAGATCGAATCATGAGATAATACCGTGAGAAGAGTGAGTGGCCGGCGTACTATGATATAGGGGGGAGGGGGGGGACAAAAGTGGACAGGTTTTATTTTTAGACAGCCTTTTATTGTTGCGCTGATGACCGTGTGTCTGCCAGGCACATCCTGGTCGGGATAGAACTGCTCAGGATTTCACTGTCATTATGCGCCATCACGACTTTGGGACAGTAGTGTCATAGTTGAAAAAGTTTTTCATGTTGTTTTGTTTTCTTTCTAATGAAGCTTTTTAATCATCTAACTTAAGTCACTGAAGACAAACCAGACTTTTAATTTTTATTTATTTGCATCTTTTAAAATCCTGATCTATTGTGGATACAGTTATCATGAAATTTTTCTAATTAATAAAAAAGAATGTTTTTTACCGCTAGATTTATTCCAGTATACTTAGTGTTTTCCTTAACGCCGTGTCTAGCGCAGATATGTAAGTTGATCAAATTGAGATTAAAATAAATACAACTTAGTAATAATTTAACTATATATACATACATACATACATATACATATATATATATATATATATATATATATATATATATATATATATATATATATATATATATATATATATATATATATATATATATATATATATATATATATATATATATATATATATATATATATATATACTAGCGTACACCCGTCAAAAATGACGGAAGTTTTCAGCTGAAATCTATTTATTTTTATAAAAAATTCACTTTTTTAGGGCGCCTACGGCACCCACCTTTTTCAAAAGCCCAACTAACTTGTCCTTGTTTGATAAATACGAAATATTAATCTTTCTGAAATATACACAAAGTATTTTAAATTAGGGGTTGTAGGGCGCCTACGGCAACTCCTTTGTTTTTTTATTTTATAATTAACCATCATCAAATCCTCTTTTTACATTGATCCCTTTTCCAAAATTAAAATATCAGCGAAAACAATGACGTCATATAACATTTTTTACAGCGCATCTTTAATTTGCACACCTTTTGATGCATTGGTGCAGTATCTTATCTTATCTTATCTGTTTACAGACGCTCCTTCTATACAGAAGATTATTGCGTCCTACGCTTATCTATGGTTTGTGTTTAGTCCTGCATTTTTATTAGAGATTTAAATGTTGATAAAGTGTTGGTTTTCCTGGATTCTTCAGGCAACCCATTCCACGCCCGAATTCCGGACGGGAAGAAGGAAAACTTGTATGTGTTTGTTCTTGCATACGGAATAAGAAAGGTGTTTTTATCCTTATGTCTATCTGAGGGTTGTATTAAGTTATCTTTGTGTTGTATTTCTAAATTAGAATTAATTGCTTTATGTATGATTACTACTTTGCTCTTGGTTCTTCTATCCTCTAGTGTTTCAAGGTTTAATGATTTAACTAATGGTGTTATTCTTGTCAGTTTCGAATATTCTCCAGGAATGAATCTGGCAGCTCTTTTTTCAATTTGTTCTAGTTTATCAATGTTTTCTTTGGTGGATGGGTCCCATACAGAAGATGCATACTCTAGTACAGGTCTCACCAAAGTGAGGTAGCATTTTAGTTTTGTATCTCTATTACATTTGTTAAAGTTTCTTTTTTATAAAGCCTAAGGTTTTGTTTGATTTTTTTAATAACTTCATTGACATGGGGATTCCATGATAGTTTCTCATTTATTAAGACTCCTAAGTATTTTGCATCTTTAGTTTGGGTCAGTTCTTTTCCATGAATGTAATATTTTGAATTTATTTGTTTTTTTTTCTTTGTTACTCTTAACAGTTGACAATTTTCTGGGTGGAAAGACATACTCCAGTTAGTTTCCCATTTTATCAATTCATCTAAGTCTTTTTGTAAAAATTTGCTGTCTTGTTCTGCAATCATCAGCAAATAACCTAACTTTTGTACCTGTTGAGATGTTGTTGGGAAATCATTTATTTAAATTAAAAAGAGTAAGGGACCTAGCACAGTTCCTTGTGGAACTCCTGAGTTAACCTTTATTGGTGCAGATTTAGACCCATTGATTATTACAGTTTGCTCCCTGCCCAAAAGGAAGTCTTGGATCCAGTGATGTAAGGAACCTGAGATTCCAAAGTAGTTAAGTTTTTTAAGTAAACTATAATATATATATATATATATATATATATATATATATATATATATATATATATATATATATATATATATATTATAGCTTGTTACGTGTACTAAGATAGATTAAGATTGCTGTACGTTGGCTCCAAAGTAGTGCGTGTAATTACAAGTCCTGAATGCTATCATATCATATTATTCTTCAAGTACTTTTTAAATATCTACACACTATACACAATACCTGTAACGTAGTAGCAATATCTCAATAACCAAAAGACAAGTACTTTTCTAAAACGTCATATCGCAATAACTCGAGTGGTCTCCTCTATTCTAACACTTGGTTTAGTATCTCAATACTCTCACGTGTCTTAACTCCCCTAGTTCGTTCTGTACTCGCTCTCCTCTCACTTCTATATCTCTCCCGACTAGCTTCGACCCCCGCCACAAACTATATGTAGCCCCTCCCTCAACTCATGACATCTCATTGACTGACCACATTTCATATCAACAATTAACAACAGTGATTCTCATACCCTTGACAATGTACGCATAGCATTAACAACAGAGATTCTCATACCCTTGACAATGTACGCATAGCATTAACAACAGAGATTCTCATACCCTTGACAATGTACGCATAGCATTAACAACAGAGATTCTCATACCCTTGACAATGTACGCATAGCATTAACAACAGTGATTCTCATACCCTTGACAATGTACACATAGTAATAGTGAATCTGATACCCTTGAGAACGTGCACATCTTTCTAAATCAAATAGCACATGATGTCATTAACTTAACATATAATTTTTTATATGAACAATATAATTTTCATCTAAAGAAACTTGATTATCAGGCTAACATATAAAGATTGTCAAACAATCAAAATATTATTGTCAGGTTATTACAAAAAGATTTTCAAGCTAAAAATAATATGATTTTCAGGCTAACAGAATATGATTGAGAGGCTAAAGCAACAAAAATTAGGAAATCATTCGACTTTAAAATGTAAAATATCAGCATGTAGTATCATTAGTACACATTTTAATTTCTTGTTTGGATTACACATGTGGTGGACAAACTTTTTAGGGCAAAAGAAATGAATTAGCAAAAAATGAAACATCAAGGGGCCGCACCTAATCAACATTTAGCCTCGATTCAAGTACAAAAATACATATTTAACATAAATTTATTGATTTTTTCGATGTTACCGCCGGTCACAAAAAACCGCATGCGGCCCGCGGGCCTTGGTTTGCCCATCTCTGGATTACACAATTTTGTTTGTTTGTGAATCATGTATTTTATGACCACAATCGTAATACCCGGTCGTAAGGTTTAGCTCCATATTTTCTCTACCAATCCATTGTAAACTATGGACTTGCTTTAACGCATGGCCTTTCTTCTTGTTTCCTCCATCTCTGACTGCATGATTGGATAGCCTGTGACCATGGATGGTTCGGTTCTGGATGTCAGTACTTGTGTCACTGCCATGGCGTGTGCCTCCCAGACGGACACTGTACAGGCGGGTGTGCCAGAGGATGGTTTGGACCCGAGTGTCAATACGGTGGGTATTTGGGGTGTCAAGGTTTTGATGGGGGTTAAGGATTTGATGTTGTTGTTGTTGTTGTTTTGTTTTTTTATTGGGGGGGGCCTAATGGTTCTAGTATTTCATCATTTATACAGATGTCTGAGTTTCTGTAATTAGTCATTTCAACGACTTTCAACCAATCGGGTCTTTGTTAACTCCTAGATGTAAATTCGAACCAATGGAGAGCTTGATAACATTTAGTTAGATATATATTCGAACCAATGGAGGGCTTGATAACATTTGGTTATATATATATATATTCGAACCAATAGAGAGCTTGAATACATTTAGATATATTTTCAAATCAATGGTGTGGTTCATCATCCTAGATTTAAACAGTTGCTATGTATTTCCTAACAAACCAACCGATATACTGCTTATGACTTATGAAGTTTATATCAACATTTTCTAGATGTCCTAAACTTTCTAGTAGCCTAAATTATTTATCATTTCCAAATTAGAAAAATCCATTCTATCTGTCACAAGCGTCCTAATAATTACATATAGACCTCTTGCTCCAACATTCATAAATTCCGATTAAACAAGAATGTAACGTAACACTACTAACGGAAAAATGAACATTAATGGCCTCCTCCTTGCAACAACCCACTATATACCACACAACTCTATAACCTTCTGCACACATTCCAATGACGTCAACAAAAACAACTCCCTTTTGCACGCTTTCGCACCGACTAACTAACAACGCTAACACGACCACCAAACACACCACCGTGCGCAGCTCACAGGTTATAGGGGGCAATTGGTCATTCGTGACACTATCATAATTGTTTTTTTAATAATCACAAACATCCACACCTCACTGTGGTATATCATTTTTGCACTGCCCAAAGCTTTATTCTGCTTTCACTACAGTACTCCTTATTTTATTTCTCCTGAATTGTCCGTCTATTTAATTTGTTTAATAACGACCAAGCTCACTGTTTCCATTCACCCACATTTCCATCCATCCATCCATCCATCCATCCATCCATCCATCCATCCATCCAACCATCCATCCATCCATCCATACATCAATTAATCTATCCCTGTGGCACTACAGCCCATGTAGGGCTTGGGTCTGCCTCACCACCTCCTTCCATTCAGACCTAACCAATGCCTTTCTTCTCCAAGATCGGATGCCCAGTTGTTGTAGATCTTTCTCTACATAATCTTGCCATCTAAGCCTAGGTCTTCACTTGAGCCGTTTTCCTCTGGGGTTTTGGTGGTGCACCTTTTTTCTCCTCTGCCGTTTGTGATTCTTTTTAAGTGCCCTGCCCAGCGCAATCTGCCCTTTCTTATTTCTGCAACTATCGTGGGATCATGATATAGACTGTACATGTTATGGTTGGTTCCTATTCTCTAGCAGTATTCATCCTTTGTTGGTCCGCATATTTTCCTGACAACTTTCCTCTCCCATGTATTTAACTTCCATTCCCCTCAACCCCACCAATTGTTTATGATACTAAACTTGTTGGTGTTCTCATCTAGAGGACGTCACAACGGAGGCAACACTCAGACCTGACGTGGATAAGATATTGTTTGATGGTATTGACAGCACCTGCAACACCAACCTTGAGTCACGTGAGGTCTCACTGCTGTGGAACACTCCGAATCCACTGGTGTGGATAAGGATAACTGTGGATGATCCAGGTTTGGGGTGTTTGAAACCGACAAGAGATAATATTAGAGAGGTCAAAAATCTTTATGGCTTCTGATGGATTAAAGATGTTAGAGAGGAATTATTGTATTATTTTAATAAATTGATAAAAAAAAACTCTTACAAATAAATTAATTTAATTTTTATTTATTGTATTTAAAATGTTTTCCCCCGAAAGAAAGAGTAAGGGAGAAACACACAAAGAATTTTTGTTCACATTCAGTCATAGATTATAAATCTTCGATTATGATGTGTTATTGAAGACCGAAGAATGCTATTGTCAGCGTACCTGATGATGCTCCAGCAAATATTTCTTGTTTCAGACAACCTGATTCTAGTCCAGAATCTCACGATTTCCTTTGGTCAAAGCGGGATTTCTGAGCATCGTAAAATGGTCATCATCGGGTCAAGGACGATGGACATTCATTTTACCAGACTTCTAGCAAGTGATCTTGAACTTCATGGTGAAGCTGTGCCCCATATCTGCTCGGTCTACGTTACTGGGGGTAAGAGAACTATACTTGTTCAGTTAAACACGTTACTTGAGGTAATACAACTATACTTGTTCAGTTAAACACGTTACTTGAGATAATAGAACAATACGTGTTCAGTTAAACACGTTACAGGGGGTAACACAACTATACTGTTCAGTTAAACACGTTACTTAAGGTAATACAACTATACTGTTCAGTTACAAATTTAAAATAACAAAAACAATGTTGTTGTTTTTTTTTAATTTCTATTTCCACAAGGAGAAATAATGTGATACTTATTTTAAATAAGTTTACTACAAACTTAAAGAATAATTTAAAAGTAGTTTAAAGTGCAAAAATATCAATAAAGTGTGTTGTCAAAACAATAATTGAAAGCGTTATAAACGGAATATTTTTTATTATCTTTAATCACATATTCGCTTGTGCATCTAGTATCTTATTTAAAAGCTATATTGCAGTCAGATTCTGTATGACATTTCAAAGAAGCTGTAGTATCTCTATAGGAAATATTTGAATCATTTCACCACCGTCTCTTTGTTATAGTTTACGATAACGTGTCTCTGCTGCCTTAAATAAATAGCCTATCCAGGTACAACTTTGCCAAGTGTATCTATCACCGTTGCGGCAACAATTTAATTACTATTTTTAAATCCCTTATATTAACTTCGCGGCCGGTCATCTCATCATCTCATGGGCGGGCGGAAAAACAAAAGTCGAAAATGACCCACTTCCCGTGATCCGATCGAGCTGAAATTTGGCACACTGACCCGTCTGACCTAACAATGCATCGTATCAAAATTTCAAATCGATCGAATGTACCGTAATTAAATTAATGCATTTTTAGTTTATCCTTATATGAGGTATGTAATTCAAATTCACGGTTTGTTATTGTTTTTTTCTTCCACTTCCACGTGAGTTTGAGTTGACGCCGACCGTCGTGCCGACACCCCCTCACGTCCCACCCCCATTTATTAAAGACAAGGGACATCACTCGGTGTCAGTCTGTCAATGTTTGTAGCGTTTGAAAATAATCAATACTGTTAGTTATGTCTCATATATAAGGGTTTTATAGTCAAAAACTTTGTTTTTACGGGTTTGTTTTATTACTAGTCTTATATTAGCTTGCTTTGTAAGTTTAATCGGAACCGTCCGTCCAACTATTTGTTTATAATTTTTTCACGTGCCCAGTTCACGCGTTGACGCCGACCGTCACTGTTCACATCCCCTACCGACACTGCACCCAGGGGAGATAAAAACCAGGGGAGATAATTCTGTTTCAGTCTGTAAATGTCGCGTTTGAACATAATCACTACTTTTAGTTATGTCTCATATATAAGGGATTTATAGTCAAAAGGTAAGCTGGCTTTGCACTTACTGTAAAATGCGTAGACTAAAAAGTAGAAAATTAGTGCATTTTTAATATAAGACTAGTTTTTAACAAGTGTTTTTAAGGTTAATTATTTCTGAGTTTCACGAGATTACGGTCCTATACTGTTCATCGCAAAGATTAGTTTAACAACATTCCCAAAGTTCAGCCCAGTTGAGGAGGGGTGGGTGAGGTTGAAGGTCTTTCCCCCCACCCCACTTATTATTATTTTTTTTAGATAAACTGTTGTAATTTGCAACCCTTCGGGTGGCATTGCGTGATCTCGTGATCTCGCTGCGCCAACGCGAGAGGTACAGTTAAAACTTGTCCTAAATCAATGAAAAGATTATCTCTCTCCTGTAGCGAGCAGCTTCCATCTTAATTTTTTTTAATTCCAGGTCGTAACGTGGCCATCAGACAAGGCGTCGTCCAGTCCAGCAACTACTCAGACTTCATGTGTGACGAGACTTGCTCATTCGCGGAGAACGCCGTGGATGGGGTTCGGAAACAGAACCTGTACGACAAGAGCTGCACCCACACCAAGATCGAGCAGTCGCCGCCCTGGTGGAAACTGACCTTCAGCTCGCCCCGTTATGTCAACAAATACGTGCTCTACAACCGTGACGGTAGGTTTACCTTTAAACCTTCAAGTACCAAAGGATAGAAGAACAAAAAGCAGAGTAGTAATAAAACTAAAGGTGATTAATTCTATTTTTAAATCCCTTATATTAACTTCGCGGCCGTCTCTGTCTGTCTCTCTCTCTGTCTTGGGCTCGGCGGGCGGGCGGAAAAACAGAAGTCAAAAATGACCCACTTCCCATGATCCGATCAAACTGAAATTTGGCACATGGACCCGTCTGACCTAACAATGCATCGTATCAAAATTTCAGATCGATCGAACGTACCGTAATTAAATTAATGCATTTTTAGTTTATCCTTATATGAGGTATGTAATTCAAAATTCACTGTTTGTTATTGGTTTTTTTCTTCTAGTTTCACGTGAGTTTGAGTTGACGCCGACCGTCGTGTTGACGCCGACCGTCGTGCCGACACCCCCTCACATCCCACCCCCATTTATTAAAGACAAGGGACATCACTCGGTGTCAGTCTGTAAATGTTTAAAAATAATCACTACTGTTAGTTATGTCTCATATATAAGGGATTTATAGTCAAAAACTTTGTTTTTACGGGTTTGTTTTATTAAATCCCTTATATTAACTTCGCGGCCGTCTCATCATCTCTCTCATCATCTCATCATCTCATGGGCGGGCGGAAAAACAAAAGTCAAAATAGACCCACTTTCCGTGATCCGATCAAGCTGAAATTTGGCACACTGACCCGTCTGACCTAACAATGCATCGTATCAAAATTTCAGATCGATCGAACGTACTGTAATTAAATTAATGCATTTTTAGTTTATCCTTATATGAGGTATGTAATTCAAATTCACGGTTTGTTATTGTTTTTTTCCCACGTGAAAGTTTGAGCTGACGCATTGAGGCGACCCAACGAAGCGACGGGGTGCTTTTGTTAAAATTTTACGTGTCACGCTGAGCTCGCAGACTTTTCCCCTCTCCCCCTCCCCACACCCCTCCCCCCCCTAGGGTTATGAAGCAAACTTGAGTTAAGACAGATTCAGTCTGTAAATGTTTGAAAATAATCAATACTGTTAGTTATGTCTCATATATAAGGGATTTATAGTCAAAAACTTTGTTTTTACGGGTTTGTTTTATTTATTACCACGTTTTTATTAACTCGCTTTCGTTGGGCATTGTTTGTTTGTCCAAGATTTTTTCAAATCTGCCAACGTAAAATTGAACCACTTCTGATGGTTCTAGAGATCTGAAAATTTTACCACGGATAGATCTTGGATGACAATGCATTGTATTAAAATTTCAGATCGATCGAATGTACCGTTATTAAATTATTGAACTTTTTAGTTTATCTATAGTCTATATATAAGAAACTGTACAGTCGGCTTTTGTTGACATCCGTGAGTTGCCCCGTGACCACATCACAATGTTTTTAAAACGTTTGGCGGGCGCTTGTGAGGTGTTTGGTAAAATAAATAGAGGTAAAAAAATATTGTTAAAAACCACGTTTTTACAAGCGGACTAAAAAGAAGAAAATAATTTAAAACTGGTAAGTTCAAGTACCTTGATTTAATATGACTAAAAACGTGGGGCGGGTGTTTGGTATAAAAATTAAAGATTTCTAATTTAGAAGGCAAAAGAGAGATCTATAAGTGAGAGTATGAGTGAGCTGCATATGTTAAACCTCATAAGCGCCCGTCCCACGTTTTTAGTCATATTAAATCAAAGTTCTTGAACTTACCAGTTTTAAATTATTTTCTTCTTTTTAGTCCGCTTGTAAAAACGTAGTTTTTAAAAATCATTTTTTTACCTTTATTTATTTAAGTCACAATGTTTGTATGTTGTATCCATCCTTCCTTCAAAACTTGAGACGTAAAATTATACCACTTCTGATGGTCCTAGAGATCTAAAAATTTTACCACAGATAGAGCTTGGATGACAATGCATTGTATCAAAATTTCAGATCGATCGAATGTACCGTATTGAAACTATTGCATATTTATTTTATCTATATTACACGCTTTTATTTAAGTCACAATGTTTGTATGTTGTATCCATCCTTCCTTCAAAACTTGAAACGTAAAATTATACCACTTCTGATGATCCTAGAGATCTAAAATGTTTACCACAGATAGATCTTAGATGACAATGCATTGTATCAAAATTTCAGATCGATCGAATGTACCGTATTGAAATTATTGCATTTTTAGTTTATCTATAGTCTATATATAAGCATCGGTACCCGTCTGCTTTGTTGACATCCATGAGTTCACCACGTGAACACATCACTGTGGTATAAAACTTTGGGCGGGCGCTTATGAGGTGTTTGGTAAACAAAAAATAGTGGTAAAAAAAAGATGTGTGGGCGTCAGACGTGAATTGTAAAGAGTTTTTATTATAAGTTTTAAAAAATAGCTGTAAAAACAAAGTTTTTGACTATAAATCCCTTATATATGAGACATAACTAAAAGTAGTGATTATGTTAAAAGCGTGTCCTTTTAAAAAAAGATTTTTTTAAATATTTAATTATTTTTAAATACATCACAAAGATAATCTAATACAACCCTCGGATAGACATAGGGATTTTATAAAAAAAAACTTTTGTCATTCCGTATGCCAAAAACAAACACATACGAATTCTCGTTCTTCCCGTCCGGCATTCGGACGTGGAGAGGGTTACCTGAGGAATCCAGGAAAACCAACACTTTATCAACATTTAAATAATCATGTTAAAAATGCAAGACTATACATATAGCATGGATTAGCGTAGGACGCAATAATCTTCTGTATAGAAGGATCGTCTGTAAAAGATAAGATAAGACCAGCACTCTGCTTAAAATAGAGCACTTCGTTATACGGTTTGTCGTTTCTCAGACGTGATGACGTCGTATCTCATAGCGAGCATTGATTCCATTGTAAACCAAGTTATAAACATACATTTGTTATACTATAATAAACGTGTAGCTATAATTTATAGTAGTGTTGTTGTTCGTCCGTCGTGGTCGACGATGACCACTCTCATCATATTTGCTGGGCTGCCACATGTGTCCTCTGGTGGCTTATTAACCCTATTTTGGCACGAAAAAGGCGTCCGCATGTCGGACAAGAGATAGAAGTGGTCCCTTCAGGGGGGGTTTTGGTTACGTTCCTTTCTGGCTCGACGTTTTAACTTGGCAGCCTGTTGTCTATTAGCCTCACAGACAGCTGCGCCATTCCATATCATAGAGCGCCAGTGGGCTCGGTTACTGGCTGCTGCTTCCCAGGAGTCATGTCCGATGTCGAAGGCCTTCAGAGCAGTTTTAAGTGCGTCCTTGTAGCGCTTTCGTGGACCTCCGCGTGCTCTTTGCCCTTCGGTAAGTTCACCATAGAAGAGCCTCTTGGGGAGGCGATGGTCGGGCATGCGCACTAGATGCTCTGCCCAGCGTAGCTGGCTTTGCATGAGGATAGTGTGGATGCTGGGGAGTCCTGACCTGGCTAATATTTCGGTGTCTGGAACTTTTTCCTGCCATTTTATATTGACAATTTTTCTAAGGCTTTTGGTGTGGAAGTCGTTCATAGTAGTAATAATCTAATCATTATATATATATAATTTATATAGCGCAGTACCCCAGCAAGTAGGGCCGGCCTTAACAATTGTGGGGCCCATATGCGGCATAATATGCGAAACGCATTGCACGGGGCCTATTCTGTATAGGGATAAGGATAATGAGTGAAACATTAAGAAAGGTGTGACCTATGAATACTATGAATTTCGGGGCCCACTGCGGCCGCATAGGTTGCAGCGGCCTAAGGCCGGCTCTGCCAGCAAGCATTTAGGCTCACTACTCTCTCATCAATTCATTCAATGTAAAATATTCATATCCTAGATACAACATATAATGACATTACAGTGGATATAACATACAAAATACACAAATTGTGTAATAAAAACAATAAATGTAATCTTTATTATTCAACTAATACAACGGTAAACGTCTCGGCTAATGCCTTCATCAGTACAATTAACATACAGTACTTACATAAATATTATATTTAAATTATTAAGGCATATTATATCAAGAAAATAGTTAATTAAAGATACAAGAAATGAAAAAACAACAACAAACAAACAATGACACAGTATAAAAGAAAATGGAGGAAGTATCAAAAGTTACAGTGAAAACCACTACGGGGAAAAAGATTGTTCTGTTAGGTAAAATTGTGACTTTGGTTTATTCCATACGTATCAAATCGCTTTATAAATCTTTTTTCTTTATAGATCCTATCACAGGGCCGTCTTAACGCATAGGCCCGTTGGGCATTTGCCCGGGGGCCCACGAGCATAGGGGCCCCATTGTAATATGTTTATTTATATATATTATGTTTATTTATTTTTTTTATTCCTGCGGGGGAGGGGCCCAAAACTATTTCTTTGCCCGGGGGCCAAAACTGGAGTAAAGACGGCTCTGTCCTATCATGGTTATTGTTCGCATATAAAATACCAGTTAACTGCAATATCTGAAATGCCGTCATGGTCAACACTGTTCAAATGTTTGGACACGGGACATTGAGCATGTTTATTTATATTACACAGATGTTCTTTTAACCGATCTCCAAGACGACGACCTGTCTCACCCACGTGGATATAAGATACGTTTATCATTTAAAGAAATGTTTGATTGTTTTTTTTTAAAAATTTAATTCTGAAAGTAAATCTTTATTGACTTGTCAGCATTGACCGGTTTACACAGGCTAATTGATCGGTTAGCGGCATCTAGGCAAATGAATCCCATCCGATTTCCTGTGTATTAATACGCCATGCTAACGAGTATTTTTAAATCCCTTCTATTAACTTCACCGTCTTGTCGTGCATAGATCAAATGTACTGTAATTAAATTAATGAATTTTGAGAGTATCTCTATGTATCTCCATGTAGCATGGAAATGTTTATGCTAGTCTGTCGCGCGGTGCGTATAATATTGAACATAATCAATACTTTTAGTTATGTCTCTTAAAAAAGGAATTTATAGACTATAGTCAAACACTCTGTTTTTACGTGTTGTTTAATTAAATCCTATATATTAACTTAACCATCGTGGCTGTCTGTCTGTCGTGGTCGCGCCAGTGGTCTTGCGGATAAACAAAAGTATAAATGACCCACTTCCCTGGATCCTATCGAGCTGAAATTTTGCACATAGACTTTTGTCACCTAACAATGCATTCTATCAAAATTTCAGATCGATCGAATGCACTTTAATTAAATTAATTAATTTTTAGATTATCTCTATGTAACTCTATGTAGAATGTAAATTTTATGCTAGTTGGTAGTCAGTCGCGCGGTGCGTATTATATTGAACATACTTTAATAATATTTTCCGGATCTGTAAATGTTTGTGCTAGTTTGTCGCGCGGTGCGTATTTTATCATATATATATATATATATATATATATATATATATATATATATATATATATATATATATATATATATATATAAAGGATTTATAGTCAAAACTTTGTATTTACGGGGTTGTTTAGTTTAGTTACCACGTACCCAAAGATCTGTTTATGTAAACAGGTCAAATGATGCGACTGAGTAAATTTAGACTACACGTGACGACATCAGACGGTCAGTTGGCATCGTACGACGATGACACCGCCAGACCACAGACGGTCTATCGTGTGGTCAGCATCAACGTCACACAGGCCGTGAGGAGCCTCCAGATCTGGGCCATGGACAAGAGTCGCATCCTGACCCTGTGTGAGGTGGAGATGTATGGTGGTAAGAACATCATCCGTCCCTGTATTAGTATGTCCAAGTGGCGTAGAGCAGTGCTTCTCAAAGTGGTGGTGAACGCACCGGAGCTGGTCCGTGGGCCATCCGCCGACGGTCCGCAGTTTACCAAGAAAGGGAAGAAATATATAATTATAATCCTCCATTTGCAACCATTAGTACTAACCCTATAGAATATGTCATTTTTTCGGCAACAAGCATAACAAATGAAATGAACACAAAATAAACAAAATTAAAATAAAAATAAATTTCGCTACCACATTAGTACTGGTAATTAGCGCACCGATCCCTGGAGCAATGAAAAAATTCCGGCCGGTCCGCCACATTAGAAAGTTTGAGAAGCACTGGCGTAGAGGATAGTTTTGTGGTGCGCATGTCAATTGTATGTTCTGCTGTGTAGTGTATAATTGTTCTGCGCTTTGTGGAGGTTGATTTGTAATAAAAATGAAACTAAAAAGACAAAACTCGTGAGCAATAAAGTTGGTCACTCACAGAGTTTTGTCAGTCCCCCCCCTTATGCCAGTGGTTACTCACAGAGTTTTGTCAGTCCCCCCCTTTATGCCAGTGGTCACTCACAGAGTTTTGTCAGTCCCCCCCCTTTATGCCAGTGGTCACTCACAGAGTTTTGTCAGTCCCCCCCCTTTATGCCAGTGGTCACTCACAGAGTTTTGTCAGTCCCCCCCTTTATGCCAGTGGTCACTCACAGAGTTTTGTCAGTCCCCCCCCTTTATGCCAGTGGTCACTCACAGAGTTTTGTCAGTCCCCCCCCCTTTATGCCAGTGGTCACTCACAGAGTTTTGTCAGTCCCCCCCCTTTATGCCAGTGGTCACTCACAGAATTTTGTCAGTCCCCCCCTTTATGCCAGTGGTCACTCACATAGTTTTGTCAGTCCCCCCCCCCTTTATGCCAGTGGTCACTCACAGAGTTTTGTCAGTCCCCCCCCCCTTTATGCCAGGCTGTTGTTCACTGACGTGTTCAACTATAAACTGTTCAGTTAAAATTGAAATCATAATATCTCATCTTTTATTTAATCTTTTTTAATAATTTAAAACGATATTTTTATTTGTTATAATTTATATTGTTGATTAAAATGTTGTTGTTATGGTGCCATGTTCCAGACTCTAAGTGTAAAATGTTGTTGTTATGGTGCCATGTTACAGACTCTAAGTGTAAAATGTTGTTGTTATGGTGCCGTGTTACAGACTCTAAGTGTAAAATGTTGTTGTTGTGGTGCCGTGTTACAGACTCTAAGTGTAAAATGTTGTTGTTATGGTGCCGTGTTACATACTCTAGGTGTAAAATGTTGTTGTTATGGTGCCATGTTACAGACTCTAAGTGTAAAATGTTGTTGTTTTGGTGCCATGTTACAGACTCTAAGTGTAAAATGTTGTTGTTATGGTGCCATGTTACAGACTCTAAGTGTAAAATGTTGTTGTTATGGTGCCATGTTACAGACTCTAAGTGTAAAATGTTGTTGTTATGGTGCCATGTTACAGACTCTAAGTGTAAAATGTTGTTGTTATGGTGCCATGTTACAGACTCTAAGTGTAAATAGTTGTTGTTATGGTGCCGTGTTACAGACTCTAAGTGTAAAATGTTGTTGTTATGGTGCCGTGTTACAGACTCTAAGTGTAAAATGTTGTTGTTATGGTGCCGTGTTACAGACTCTAAGTGTAAAATGTTGTTGTTATGGTGCCATGCTACAGACTCTAAGTGTAAAATGTTGTTGTTATGGTGCCGTGTTACAGACTCTAAGTGTAAAATGTAGTTGTTATGGTGCCATGTTACAGACTTTAAGTGTAAAATGTTGTTGTTATGGTGCCGTGTTACAGACTCTAAGTGTAAAATGTTGTTGTTATGGTGCCGTGTTACAGACTCTAAGTGTAAAATGTTGTTGTTATGGTGCCGTGTTACAGACTCTAAGTGTAAAATGTTGTTGTTATGGTGCCATGTTACAGACTCTAAGTGTAAAATGTTGTTGTTATGGTGCCGTGTTACAGACTCTAAGTGTAAAATGTTGTTGTTATGGTGCCGTGTTACAGACTCTAAGTGTAAAATGTTGTTGTTATGGTGCCATGTTACAGACTCTAAGTGTAAAATGTTGTTGTTATGGTGCCGTGTTACAGACTCTAAGTGTAAAATGTTGTTGTTATGGTGCCGTGTTACAGACTCTAAGTGTAAAATGTTGTTGTTATGGTGCCGTGTTACAGACTCTAATTGTAAAATGTTGTTGTTATGGTGCCGTGTTACAGACTCTAAGTGTAAAATGTTGTTGTTATGGTGCCGTGTTACAGACTCTAAGTGTAAAATGTTGTTGTTATGGTGCCGTGTTACAGACTCTAAGTGTAAAATGTTGTTGTTATGGTGCCGTGTTACAGACTCTAAGTGTAAAATGTTGTTGTTATGGTGCCGTGTTACAGACTCTAAGTGTAAAATGTTGTTGTTATGGTGCCGTGTTACAGACTCTAAGTGTAAAATGTTGTTGTTATGGTGCCATGTTACAGACTCTAAGTGTAAAATGTTGTTGTTATGGTGCCATGTTCCAGACTCTAAGTGTAAAATGTTGTTGTTATGGTGCCATGTTCCAGACTCTAAGTGTAAAATGTTGTTGTTATGGTGCCATGTTCCAGACTCTAAGTGTAAAATGTTGTTGTTATGGTGCCATGTTCCAGACTCTAAGTGTAAAATATTGTTGTTATGGTGCCATGTTACATACTCTAATTGTAAAATGTTGTTGTTATGGTGCCGTGTTACAGACTCTAAGTGTAAAATGTTGTTGTTATGGTGCCGTGTTACAGACTCTAAGTGTAAAATGTTGTTGTTATGGTGCCATGTTCCAGACTCTAAGTGTAAAATGTTGTTGTTATGGTGCCATGTTCCAGACTCTAAGTGTAAAATGTTGTTGTTATGGTGCCATGTTACAGACTCTAAGTGTAAAATGTTGTTGTTATGGTGCCATGTTACAGACTCTAAGTGTAAAATGTTGTTGTTATGGTGCCATGTTCCAGACTCTAAGTGTAAAATGTTGTTGTTATGGTGCCATGTTACAGACTCTAAGTGTAAAATGTTGTTGTTATGGTGCCGTGTTACAGACTCTAAGTGTAAAATGTTGTTGTTATGGTGCCGTGTTACAGACTCTAAGTGTAAAATGTTGTTGTTATGGTGCCATGTTCCAGACTCTAGGTGTAAAATGTTGTTGTTATGGTGCCATGTTCCAGACTCTAAGTGTAAAATGTTGTTGTTATGGTGCCATGTTACAGACTCTAAGTGTAAAATGTTGTTGTTATGGTGCCATGTTACAGACTCTAAGTGTAAAATGTTGTTGTTATGGTGCCATGTTACAGACTCTAAGTGCCCCCAAGGATTCTACGGGCGGGACTGTGAACTCAAGTGTAACTGTCGCAATCGAACCGAATCTTGTCTGGTCAGCACAGGAGGATGTGAGTCTGGCTGTGAGGATGGGTTCATTGGATCTGGATGCCTTGTAGGTCAGTTTGGTCATTGTTTGTGAGTTGAAGGAAAGAAACTTGTGGTTGAAAAGTGGGTCGGATATTGTGTAAGTGGGATTAATTTTGGGGAACTGGTGCGGATTGTTTTTTCGGGGGCCGGGGGGTTAGACAAATAATTTTATCCTCGTAACGGGTAAATTAGACACTGGAGAAGAGTGGGTCTCATTTCGTGAAAGGGGAGTCTTTTTTTTGTCGGGGTGGTTCTCGTGTAAGAAAATGAGGGAGGGGGGTTATAGTGGGACACTCAGTGTGGGTGTTTTGGAAGGAAAGTGGGTTATTCGTGCTTGAGGTGGGGGTTGGTATTGTAAAGGATGACATTGAAATAGATGCTGAATATCCTAAAAATTGTGTTGCTTTTTTAAAGCACATGAATGTGTACTCGTGAGAATTGGTGTGTTTTGTTTATCTCGATTTTTTTTTATATTTTCTCTGGCTAGTATTGAAATTATAACAAAGTATTTGCATGAACTTTAAAAAAAATATATATTTATATTCACTCGTATATTAGTTTTAAAAAACTTGTCTATATTCAAATTTTATAGAAATATATACCCGCTTTTAGACTCTTCTATATTCTATTAATTTATTCTGAAATTGCGTGAATTATTGGCGGCCGCTCAAAATATACATGTGTGGAGATCGTTATCTGTTAATGTGTCCATGCGCTCCCCCCAACGACCACAACAGTCACGGGACTGATGATGATGATGATATTCTATTGATATAAACTTCTGTATCTGCCTGCCGCTCCAATTTAATATTTCAAAGATATTTCGAGTATTTCTCGGAGAAATCTCGCAAAAGATCTGACTTGAAAAATGTTGTCTAAAATATGTTTCCAACTTCTAAAGACCTAAGATTCAATTGTTTATTATATCTCAAAAATAAATACTGTGTGTTCACTGAAAAGATAAACAGTTAAAAGGTTCACACTTTCAGAGTTCCGTTGACAGGTTATTCATTCCCATATCGGCCAAATGCCACCCTTGTCCCAATAACAGAGATGGTGAGAGGAGACGCCTGGGGTGAAAACCTTCTTCCATCACTCTTGCACTGCCACAGTAACAACATTATTGAAGTTTTCCATTCGCATATTTCATATTTTAATTTAAAAGCAGCCATGAAGTTAATAAAGGAACAATCTACTCCGTTATGTCCAGCTTGTGACCAAACTTATTACGGGAAGGATTGCCAGGAGCGATGCAGCCCTCAGTGCATGGACCGACGGTGTAACAGCACGAATGGTCAATGCCTAGAATGTCCAGCAGGCCGGATGGGGGTCATGTGTGAAGAGGGTAGGTAAACATATTTGAGTTTAAATGCTTGTTTTTAAAATGATGCCCGTTTCAAAGTCTATTCATTTGGTGTACTTCAGAAATCGTCCTACCCTGTTAAATCAGGGGTCAGGGAACTTTTTGTCTGAGAGAGCCATAAACACCACATATTTTGTCTGAGAGAGCCATAAACACCACATATTTTGAAAATTAATTCCGTGAGAGCCATACATTATGTTTAAAACTGAAAATTCAAGTAAATGTTTGCATTTTGTGTAATTTCAACATTAAGCGTACAGTAACTATGTCTATGAATTCTTTTTAATAACATTGTTATGCTGTTTTTAATGCAATTAATATGTAGATCAAATGAATCTGAATTTAAGTGTGTGTTTTTTAAAAATAGTTTTTATAAACGAATTCTTGTCCGAGAGCCAGATGCAGCCATCATTAGAGCCACATCTGGCTGGCGAGACATGGTCTCCCGAGCCCTGAGCTAGAGAGATGAAAACTTAATGACCGTCGGGGACGATACATGTTAACAGACAACAGTGATTTGAAATAAGACTAACTCTCCGTACAGCAGCTAATGCAGCAACGTTTAGTCGTTCAATAAAATACTGGCATTGCAAATATGAAGAGGCGTCACTAGGGAGGGGGTGGGGGTGGAAGACCACCCAGGGTCTCACCATCACAGGGGGTGACACCCAAATGTAAAATTATGCAAGTTCCCGTTAGTTGGCACTGGGGAACTCGGTGGAGGTCTATGGGGTAAATTGTGAGGGCGTGACATAGTTAGCTACCGCACTGGGCGACACCAACCCAAGTGACGCCACTGCAAATATGTTACGGCCTAACAATAAAACTAAAATGTTGTCATATTGTTCATAACTGACCTTAACCTTTCAGGTTGTCCTCATGGGAGATTCGGTAAAGGTTGCAGTGAGAATTGCAGCAGTACGTGTTCAGGGGGAACTTGTAATTCAGTTACAGGAACATGTTCCCATGGATGTTTAGATGGATACCTCGGGGACAAGTGTAATGATTGTAAGTGCTTGTACGTCATACAAGTGCAATGATTTTAAGTGCTAGTACGTCATACAGGTGAAATGATTGTAAGTGCTATTACGTCATACAGGTGAAATGATTGTAAGTGCTATTACGTCATACAGGTGAAATGATTGTAAGTGCTAGTATGTCATACAAGGGTAATGATTGTATGTGCTAGTATGCCATACAGGTGAAATGATTGTAAGTGCTAGTATGTCATACAGGTGTAATGATTGTATGTGCAAGAATGTCATACAGGTGTAATGATTGTATGTGCTAGTATGGCATGCAGGTGAAATGATTGTAAGTGATAGTACGTCATACAAGTGTAATGATTGTAAGTGCTAGTACGCCATACAGGTGTAATGATTGTATGTGCAAGAATGTCATACATGTGTAATGATTGTAAGTGCTAGAATGTAATACAGGTGTAATGATTGTATGTGCTAGAATGTCATACAGGTATAATGATTGTATCTGCTAGTATGTCATACAGATGTAATGATTGTAAGTGCTAGAATGTCATACCATTGTAATGATTGTAAGTGCTAGTATGTCATACAAAATGTTATGATTGTAAGTGCTAGTATGTCATACAGGTGTAATGATTGTAAGTGCTAGTATGTCATACAGGTGTAATGGTTGTAAGTGCTAGAATGTCATACAGGTGAAATGATTGTAAGTGATAGCATTTAATACAAGTGTAATTGTTGTAAGTGCTAATATGTTATACAAGTGCAATGATTGTAAGTGCTAGTATGTCATACAGGTGTAATGATTGCAAGTGCTAGTACGCCAAACAAGTGTAATGATTGTATGTGATAGTACGTCATACTGGTGTAATGATTGTATGTGATACTACGTCATACAAGTGTAATGATTGTAAGTGCTTGTATGTCATACAAGTGTAATGATTGTAAGTGATAGTACGTCATACAAGTGCAATGATTGTAAGTGCTATTATGTCATACAAGTGTAATGATTGTAAGTGCTAATGCATCATACAAGTGTAATGATTGTAAGTGCTAGTATGTCATACAAGTGTAATGATTGTAAGTGCTAATGCGTCATACAAGTGTAATGATTGTAAGTGCTAGTATGTCATACAAGTGTATAAATTTTAAGTGCTAGTATGTCATACGAGCGCAATGAGTGTATGTGATAGTATGTCTACAAATGTAATGTTTGTAAGTGATAGTATGGCATACAGGTGTAATCATTTTAAGTGCTAGTACGTCAGATGATTTCCATTTTCGTCAGTGCCAAAAATTCATGTTGCACTCGTCCTTCTACAATGAAACTCAGTACATGTATCTTCATTTTATTCTGTAACTAGCGTATCACCGTCAAAAATGGCGGAAGTTATCAAAATAAATACACATCAGATTAAAAAATAACGTAATACAGAACTTTCATTTATTTTATTTATTTTTATTTTATTCATTTATTTCCCTATTGAACACTTTTATGCGGCCGTTCCAAAAGAGTTCTTTTTTTGTGTGCAGTAATTTGGTGCGCTGCTTTCTAAAATTAGTAGCGTCACGGACAGACAGATGTGACAGAGATTGCAAATTATGTATATTTATATCCTTACAGTCGAATTGACAAATTACCTCATAAATTAGTGGTACATTAAATAGATCGTTTACCTTGCGGGCGCTTTCTGCTGGCACCAACCCTCCATAGTACATTTATGATGGGATGACCTGAAAGTCTACGATTTCTCCTTTCAGACTGTGACAGTTCAAAGTACGGCTCCGACTGTCAGCTCACGTGCAGCCAGTACTGTCAGGACAGTTCCAACGTGACAGCTATCTGTCATCACAGCAATGGCGTTTGTCTGCATGGATGCCTGCCCGGATACGATGGATTACAGTGCAATCACGGTAAGATCTCCGGATAAGATGAATTACAATATGACCACGGTAAGATCTCAGGATAAAATGGTTTAAAGTGTAATCACTGTAAGAACTCTTAGATATTATGGATTGCAAATTGTAATCACGGTAAACTCTGGATACGATGGATTGCAGTGCCCTCTGGTTAAGATGAGGTAATCTGCCTATCAGTTCAAAGGTCATAAATGACGTAAACAAATGTGCTTGAACCACTGGTTAGCGAAGATAAGGAACGATTGGCAGACAATAGGGGCATATGAAAAGACACATGCTTTGATTAAATAGTGTTAATAGGCATGGGGCTTACACAAGGATCAAGACAAGCCCCCAGCCATGCATGCACCAAGACAAACTGCTACACAAGACACGCCCCCAGTCATGCATGCACCAAGACAAACTGCTACACAGGACACGCCCCCAGTCATGCATGCACCGAGACAAACTGCTACACAAGACACGCCCCCAGCCATGCATGCACCGAGACAAACTGCTACACAAGACACGCCCCCAGCCATGCATGCACCGAGACAAACTGCTACACAAGACACGCCCCCAGCCATGCATGCACCAAGACAAACTGCTACACAAGACACGCCCCCAGCCATGCATGCACCAAGACAAACTGCTACACAAGACACGCCACCAGTCATGCATGCACCAAGACAAACTGCTACACATTATTAATATTCTACAGACATTGTCATGTGTATACTATCATATTTAACATTTAACAAAGTTTATAAAATACTTATTGAAACCTTACTGGCTGTAAGGGTTCTTTGTCTTGTGTTTCGGTATTTTAGCTTGATGTAATTGAATTAAAACGTATCGTCTATATTTCCTTACAGTAAAGTTTAAGTTATTTTGGGATGTTTCAGAGTGTGTACCAACTTATTTTGGTGAGAACTGCAGGCAAAGATGTAGCAGCGATTGCTTGAGTAATTTATGTCACCATATCGACGGACGTTGTTTGGCTTGTCCTCCAGGAAAATCTGGCAACCTATGCCAATTTGGAGGTGCAGAGTGCAGATATATCATTATTTTTTTAAAATAGTGTTTTCCTTAATTTCTGAAAATTTAAATCCGTTCTTCAAATCAATTAAACTTACCACAATTTTTAAAGCTGCGTGAAAATAAATTAGAGACAAACCTTCTCTTTGTCAAACTGCTTACTAAATAATTAGGCATTAGCTTTTACTAAAATCCAAATTAACCCCAAAAACAACATCGAAATTATCTGATTATCTCCTGCCTCTCTCCCCCCCCCTCCACCCCAGAGTGTGCTGAGACTTACTACGGGTCTAACTGTCAAAACAGATGTAGTCCGAATTGTTTGGATCAAGTTTGTAATGTCACTAGCGGAGTCTGCATGGACTGCCCTGTGGGGCGGGCTGGAGCTTGGTGTCTAGAAGGTAACAAACTACACAAGTAGCGGATAAATGAATTCGTGGGTGAAAAAAACACGGTCTAGTATAGCATTCACTGACAAAAAAACACGGTCTAGTATAGCATTCACTGACAAAAAAAACACGGTCTAGTATAGCATTCACTGACACAAAAACACGGTCTAGTATAGCATTCACTGACACAAAAACACGGTCTAGTATAGCATTCACTGACAAAAAAACACGGTCTAGTATAGCATTCACTGACAAAAAAACACGGTCTAGTATAGCATTCACTGACAAAAAAACACGGTCTAGTATAGCATTCACTGACAAAAAAAATCAACACGTACTTTAACGTTTACAACATTAACGTCTAGAAAATGTACGTCTTTAATATTCATATACATTCACGGCCTTGACATCATTCAGGGACAAGCTATGTATATTTAGACAAGCAATTATCAAAATTTTCAGGCACACAAGTATTTCATTGGTAGCACTACTTTATTGGCTTTAAAAAAAAACAACCCCGGAACACTTACCAGCGAAAGGGGTTTAAAGGAGCAAGTATTAAAATATGTTTCTAATACAGCTGTATTGCTACATCAGTGAAATAAGGAAGGAGTGAGTTAGACTTTAACAAATACACGACAAGTGAAACTACATGTTTGTGAGAAGCCTACTTCAGCTAACAATCAAAACAATATATATATATATATAGAGAGAGAGAGAGGGCTGCGGAAATTAACGATTAATTTCTCGATTAATCGTTAACAATTTTTAACGATTATATTTTTTTAAACGATTAATTGACCCCACCACTTATAAATGTACTGGAAGTTAAAAAGTAAAATATTTAGGCCGATAAATATAAACTAATTTCCGGGCGATTACATGAACATTTTTGTTTTAAAATATTCACTTCGGTGATTGTTCAAAATGTTGATAAAGGTTGTTTCCATTGAGAGATATCGTTTGCCTACCATGCAATGTTCCATCTAAGTCTAAGCTCGTTGTTTCGTGTGCAAAGTTGCACAACGTCCATTTTTGTACTAAATTTTACAGAATTTTCTGTGCTGTGATTCTAAACTCCTGCGTGGCGTCGGTAAAATATCTGCGCAGCGGCGCTGCTTAAAGGAAACATTGCTACCATGGTTCTAACACTTCGCTTACATGTCCCCTGCAAACCAAAAATCCACTATAGTATCAGAAACTTCAAATGAGACAATCTAAAGCTATGTAAACGATTGTTCAGCTCGGCTGGTTATATTGTCAATAAGAACTGCTTATCACCTGAAACAAGTAATGTCAATACACTTGTCTGTTTGCGTTGTTGGTTAAAAGATGTCATATAAAGAAGACATTCCAGTTTTATTTCTATTTTTCACAAGTACATTTAATAAATGTTACTTATGACACCATAAATTTCAATATTTGGCTTTAATCGAAATTAACGATTAATTAATCGTAAATTTTACAAAAGTTAACGATTAATTTTAAATTAATCGATAACAGCCCTAATATATATTAGATTAAATTTCGATTAAAATTAAAGAAATTATATCTATTTTTTTTTCCAAATTTATTAATATATATTTTTTGTCACTTACATACTTTTCCTTCGTATTATTATTATTTATTTAGACGTGCATACGTAAACAAAAGGGCTTTTCTTCCTTATTTCTTGCATAGCAAAACAAATTTGGAGTTTTACGTCACAAAATTTGGGACCCATAGAATTACCGCGACTTAACCGATTTTGCGGAATAATGAATCGTGACTAAACTAGATCTATAAATGCGTTATAAAAATGTAATTAATCAAAATTAATCGATTAATCGATAAATTTTTCACGACTAATTGAACAAAAACATTTTAATCAGTACCAGCCTTATACATATATATATAATATATATATATATATATATATATTATATATATATATATATATATAGAGAGAGAGAGAGAGAGAGAGAGATAGAGAGAGAGAGAGAGAGAGAGAGAGAGAGAAGAGAGAGAGAGAGAGAGAGAGAGAGAGAGAGAGAGAGAGCAGACATATTCAGCGCTGTGTTTTCATCGTTGTGACATGTTTCCCAGATTGCCCCGCTACCTTCTACGGCCAAGGTTGTCAGCACAGGTGTATAGGGGGCTGTATAAAACAGTTGTGTAATAGTGTTACTGGTCACTGTCTGGACTGTCCACAGGGGAAGAACGGAAGGCACTGCGAGTTTGATGCTACAGGTACAAGTTCTTCACTTAACAATATCTGATATTATTTGTGATGCTATATGCCTATATGACAACACCAAGTGTATTTAATACCTAGATCTTATATCACCAAGTGATGATATGCCTATATCACATCATCAGGTGTGTTTTAATACCTATATCTTACATCATCAAGTGATGTTATACGTATATGACATCATCAATTGTGGTTTAATACCTAGATCTTACATCACCAAGTCGAGCTATCATGGTTACGTAATTATGTAATTAATTTTTTTTTAAATCATTCTTACTCGCACATTTTTGGTAAACCAATCTTGCAGCGCCACAGAAGGATGAACATGTTGAGATCATTGTTGCTGGTGTGGTTGCGGGCGCTCTACTAGTCGTTCTTGTTATCGTTGGGGATGGTATACTGGAGGTAAGACTAGATGTCATTAATGTTGTCATTTGGATGGTATACTGGAGTGAGACTAGATGTCATTAGTGTTGTCATTTGGATGGTATACTGGAGGTGAGACTAGATGTCATTAGTGTTGCGATTTTGATGGTATACTGGAGGTGAGACTAGATGTCATTAGTCTGTCATTGTGATGGTATACTGGAGGTAAGACTATCTTATCTTATCTTATCTATACAGACGCTCCTTCTATGCAGAAGATAGTTGCGTCCACAGACCATGACAGATGATCTGTTGGCAAGTGATGCAGCAATCACTAGGCCACGGCTTTGTGGGTTCCACGCATTACCCAGCCGCCTAACTACATGTAGTGTTAGGTACCCATTCGGAGCGGGGTGACTCAGGGACGCCCTAGGCCCCGGGAACAAACCCTTGCCTTCACACACGGATTCGAACCCGTGACCATCGGTACGACAGTCCAGTGCGCTGCCACTCGACCACCGACTAGATGTCACAAGGGTTGGGTTGGGATGGTATTTTGGACCAATGAGGTACTTTTAAAACGAAATATTGACGGTGACATCACATGTCCTAAGCGATACAAATTAAAACTTTATTGGTAAAATTTTAGACTCTAAGTTAAGCCAAATATCTTATTACAAGATACGACCGGCGGCGTAGCATACGCGCAGGCTTGCTCATCGAGATAGTGCAGCAAAGAACGGAGGGCGGACACAAACAGCAGCACGGAGTAAATGGGAGAAACGCGAGTAAACATGGAGACATGTGCACAGCGGTTGTTTTTTAAAATAAAACAAACCCGTAAAAACAAAGTTTTTGACTATAAATCCCTTATATATGAGACATAACTAAAAGTATTGATTATGTTCAAATGTGACAAATATTTACAGACTGAATCTGTCTTAACTCAAACTTTGCTTTTAACCCGAGAGGGAAAGGTCTTGCCACCGATCGCAGGACCGATCTCAGCGTGACACGCAAAATGTAAACAAAAGCACGCCGGTACACCTGGTTTAAACACGAGATGTGTTCACCGGTGGCTGGCCTGAAGTCAAGTGACCCGTAAAATGTAAACATAGCGACCGCTACATATAGTTTATATAGATAAACTAAAAATGCATTAATTTAATAATGTACGTTCGATCGATCTGAAATTTTGATACGATGCATTGTTAGGTGACATGGGTCCGTGTGCCAAATTTCAGCTCGATGGCTTGACTGAAAGTGGGTCATTTTTTGACTTTTGTTTTTCCGCGGACGGGCTGGCGGGCGGGCGAGCCCAAGACAGAGACGGCGGTGAAGTTAATATAAGGGATTTAAAAATGGAGAAAAGAACGGGCAGGAAAAATTTTCTTTTTTTTTAAAATTATTCCTGCTTGGGGCTTGAACCCAGAACTTTCCACGTGCAAGGCGGATGTGATAACCACTACACTAAGATCAAATGTTAGTCTGTGTAGGAACAACGCAACTTAGCGCAAGAGAAGTTTTTGCCCCCACACACACACTTTTCTTTTTTCTTTTCATCCCACTACGCTTGCCAATAGTGATCGGTCGACCCCAGCGAGTGTCTTTCGTCATGCTCAATTGCACATGGTCGTTTATGTGAAATATATATATAGATACTCTGTTCGAAAAGTGATGACACATTAAGAATTGTTGTTTTATTATTTTGTATTGTTTTCCTTTTTTTGGTCACTTTTCCCCATCAGTTGTGCAAATGTCTTTACAAAGTTTAAGCCAGATTAATTTTTTCTTAGCCATTATATTTAAACTTTTCATATTTAGCATTTCTCTCTCTCTCTTCTTCTTCTAATTATCTCTCTCTCTCTCTCTCTCTCTCTCTCTCTCTCTCTAATTCTTTCTCTCTCTCTTCCTCTATTCTCTTCTCTCTCTCTCTCTTCCTCTCTGTTTCTCACTCTCGCTAACTCTCTCTTCTCTCTCAGTCTCTCTATCTATCTATCTATCTTCTATCTATCTATCTATCTATCTTCTATCTATCTATCTATTTCTATCTATCTCTCTATCTATCTATCTTCTATCTATCTATCTATCTATCTATCTATCTATCTATCTATCTATCTATCTATCTATCTATCTATCTATCTATCTATCTATTATCTATCTATCTATCTATCTATCTATCTATCTATCTATCTATCTATCTATTATCTATCTATCTATCTATCTATCTATCTATCTATCTATCTATCTATCTATCTATCTATCTATCTATCTATCTATCTATCTATCTATCTATCTATCTATCTATCTATCTATCTATCTATCTATCTATCTATCTATCTATCTATCTATCTATCTATCTATCTATCTATCTATCTATCTATCTATCTATCTATCTATCTATCTATCTATCTATATCTATCTATCTATCTATCTATCTATCTATCTATCTATCTATCTATCTATCTATCTATCTATCTATCTATCTATCTATCTATCTATCTATCTATCTATCTACTATCTATCTATCTATCTATCTATCTATCTATCTATCTATCTATCTATCTATCTATCTATCTATCTATCTATCTATCTATCTATCTATCTATCTATCTATCTATCTATCTATCTATCTATCTCTCTCTCTCTCTCTCTATCTATCTATCTATATATCTATCTATCTATATATCTATCTATCTATCTATCTATCTATCCATCTATCTGTATATCTCCCTCCCTTGCTCGATCTGCCTTTATTTGTCTTATTCACTCTATCTTTTCAAGACCCATCAAATTGCAATATAAATATTGTTGCAACTTCTGCATTCGTGTATAAATATTTAACACTTGTTCCCCCCCCCCTCCCTTCCCCCATTCAGAAGGCGGATATCACAATTTGTACGATGGACAAAGATGAACTTCAACTTCAAGTATACACGGCAACAAGAGTCAAGTGACCCGGAAGTTGATAACTCATTATTTGAAGAGGGTCAACCATAAAACCACTATGTACTTTTGAAAAGTAATCCAATGTGGTCCAATAAAATTAATGGGTTCAGCAATAACTTTTTGTCATTCTTTCCTATTTTGAAATTATCTTAAAATAGGCTGCAGTTACCTTTTTTTCAATTTCATGGTAGATCAAAGGTATTTTGTTCTTTTAAACAAATGATTATTTTATTACGCATTTTTTAAAACTTTCAGTAATAAAAATAAAACCGTCAAATTTTCGAAAAATTATAAGGTTTCTTGAACGTGAAGTAACTGAAGGAATTATTCGGCGTTGTTCTATCATGGGCCCCTATATTTTATAGATTTTAGTTCACACCCATGTTGTTTTAACAATTGTATGTTTTAAAATATTTTTATATAAATGTACATTGGTAGAATGACAAATTACTGTTTAGTGATTTTATCATCTCCCCTACTTCCCTATAATCTATACTTCTGTTGTAATATTGTTGATCATCGCACGCCTACCTTTAAGTTTATTGGCTGTGGTCTGTGAACTTTTATTCTCCAAGCTACGGGATTTTGTTACACTATGATGTGCATACACGAAATTTCATTGCATTGTCTTTAGAACATTGTGAAGAAAAAAAAACTTTTGGTGACTATGTTAATTGATATGTTATGGAATAAAAATGTGTATTTTATTGAAGCTGTTTTAAGGATTATTTATTAATATAAATGTGTATGTCTTTGTCCCTTTTAGGTATTGAGAAGATGGTATTAATGACGTCACGCAATTTTGACCGATTTTTACCCACCCCTCCTCCCTCGTTACACGTCGTCACAAAAACTTAGACCCCCCCCCCAAAAAAAAACACAAACTTTTGTTCTCTTTGAAAATGAGCATGTTTCAAATCAGTTTATTGTCATTTAAGTATTTATTTAGTGTAGGCCTGCAATGTAATATCGTAAAACGAATTAAGTATTATGCCATGTAAGACGTCATGAAATAAAATGATAGCACTCAAATATTTAAGTGGAACTTTTATTTAACGTTAAGCGCGTTTTGATGTGACGTCACATTTCGCAAACACCTCCCTCCCTGACTTCATTTATGGACGGCCCCTTATAGACAGTGGAACCAAATTATCTCGACCTCCGTTAACTCTACAACCTTAATAAATCAACTGTTTTAAACGGATCTTCCAAATTGTCTCTTAGTCTTAGCATTTTCTCATCGGTTATGTCGATTCTTTTATGTCGACGAATCCTAATAGCTAGAGCACAAAGGGGTGGGAAATTTGCCACCCAACGTCATTTATTTCATTCCATGACCAAATTTGCCACTCAAAGTCATTTGTTTGATTCCATGACCAATCTCCTTTTTTTAAAAAAAACTATTTTGTCATAAATCTGAATCGTTTGTTCACACGTTCAGTAAAGTAGACGTCTTGACATACGTTTCTCTCCTAAATTTTACAGTTTTGTTCAACACTAAAAGTAACCCAAAAGTTAATAGTTTAAAAAAATAAATTCCTAATCATTATGTTTATAATAACATCGTGTTGCATCGTAAACCGATCCATGTGTTCTATTTCCAAATAGCTAGAATATATCGGTCACATTTATGTAGCTTTTTTTATAGCGTAAAAACATTAAATTTCCGATATTCTGTTTGTTGTTCCCCTTGTTATTGGTGGAAGTTCCCGGCCACTACGATACAGTGAATTCAATGATCATGTCTACTTACATTAAAATGTTTCATAATTTGTATTTAATTGTTTTATTATTTTTGAGAAACCCTTGTATAGGAAAGGAGTTACATTTTTATATAATGATCTTCGTTGGAATTATTTCAATACTGTACTAAATTAAGGTACAGGAGGTGCGTGAGATAGACGAGCATTGTGCAAAAAGTGCGTAAGATTGATGGAACATTGTGCATTTGGTGCACAAGATGGATAGGATATTGTGCACTCGGTGTAAGAGATGGGTGGGGCTTTTATATTTTTAGCTCGCGATTTCCCAATCCTTCTCTTTTACTGTGAATTAGTTGTTATGTTAGTCTCATGTTGCAGCCATGCTATTTATAACGACCTGAATGAAAATCGCCGTTCCTCGCGGCTCCATGAGATGACCACTTGAAATTAGACCTCTTTCAGTATCAAGAGAATCATCGAGTGAACCGTCAAGAGAACCACTAAGAGATTCATATCGGTCAACGTTATTATTGTATATTCAAGTTGAGACCATACCTGGAGCTGGCAGTGAAGTACAATTAAGCTGGACAGTGAAGTAGACAGACTATCTGACGCCAAGTCTGTCATCAACTTTTCCACTCACAGTTCAGAGAAACAACGCAAATAATTCTTCTGTATTATCCATCCTATTGAAACATTTAGAGACTAAACACGCTGTCCCTACACTCTCCTTACACTCACCCTACACTCTCCTTACACTCACCCTACACTCTCCTTACACTCACCCTACACTCTCCTTACACTCACCCTACACTCTCCTTACACTCACCCTACACTCTCCTTACACTCACCCTACACTCTCCTTACACTCACCCTACACTCTCCTTACACTCACCCTACACTCTCCTTACACTCACCCTACACTCTCCTTACACTTACCCTACACTCTCCTTACACTTACCCTACACTCTCCTTACACTCACCCTGCACTCTCCTTACACTTACCCTACACTCTCCTTACTCTCACCATACACTCTCCTTACACTCACCCTACACTCTCCTTACACTCACCCTACACTCTCCTTACACTCACCCTACACTCTCCTTACACTCACCATACACTCTCCTTACTCTCACCATACACTCCTTACACTCACCCTACACTCTCCTTACACTCACCCTACACTCTCCTTACACTCACCCTACACTCTCCTTACACTCACCCTACACTCTCCTTACACTCACCCTACACTCTCCTTACACTTACCCTACACTCTCCTTACACTCACCCTACACTCTCCTTACACTCACCCTACACTCTCCTTACACTCACCATACACTCTCCTTACTCTCACCATACACTCCTTACACTCACCCTACACTCTCCTTACACTCACCCTACACTCTCCTTACACTCACCCTACACTCTCCTTACACTCACCCTACACTCTCCTTACACTCACCCTACACTCTCCTTACACTTACCTACACTCTCCTTACTCTCACCATACACTCTCCTTACACTCACCCTACACTCTCCTTACACTCTCCCTGCACTCTCCTTACACTCACCCTACACTCTCCTTGCGCTCACCCTACACTCTCCTTACACTCACCCTACACTCTCCTTACACTCCCCTACACTCTTCTTACACTCACCCTACACTCTCCTTACACTCACCATACACTCTCCTTACACTCACCATACACTCTCCCTATACTCTCTTACACTCACCATACACTCTCCCTACACTCTCCTTACACTCACCCTACACTCTCCTTACACTCACCCTACACTCTCCTTACACTCACCATACACTCTCCTTACTCTCACCATACACTCTCCTTACACTCACCCTACACTCTCCTTACACTCACCCTACACTCTCCTTACACTCACCCTACACTCTCCTTACACTCACCCTACACTCTCCTTACACTCACCCTACACTCTCCTTACACTTACCCTACACTCTCCTTACACTTACCCTACACTCTCCTTACACTCTCCTTACACTTACCCTACACTCTCCTTACTCTCACCATATACTCTCCTTACACTGACCCTACACTCTCCTTACACTCACCCTACACTCTCCTTACACTCTCCCTGCACTCTCCTTACACTCACCCTACACTCTCCTTATACTCACCCTACACTCGCCTTACACTCACCCTACACACTCCTTACACTCTCCCTACACTCTCCTTACACTCACCCTACACTCTCCTTACACTCTCCCTACACTCTCCTTACACTCACCATACACTCCTCCTACACTCTCCTTACACTCACCCTACACTCTCCTTACACTCACCATACACTCTCCTTACACTCACCATACACTCTCCCTACACTCTCCTTACACTCCCCCTACACTCTTCTTACACTCACCCTACACTCTCCTTACACTCACCATACACTCTCCTTACACTCACCATACACTCTCCCTATACTCTCTTACACTCACCATACACTCTCCCTACACTCTCCTTACACTCACCCTACACTCTCCTTACACTCACCATACACTCTCCCTACACTTCCCCTACACTCTCCATACACTCCCCCTACACTCTCCTTACACTCACCCTACACTCTCCTTACACTCTCCTTACACTCACCATACACTCACCCTACACTCTCATTACACTCACCATACACTCACCCTACACTATCCTTACACTCACCCTACACTCTCCTTACACTCTCCTTACACTCACCATACACTTTCCCTACACGCTACCTACACGCTACTTACACACTACCTACACGCTACCTACACTCTACACTCTACTTACACTCTACTTAAACTCCCTTTCATTATTTTTCTTAAAAACTCATTACATGTCTTTTACACGTGGCATTGATTGCTCTTCTATTTATGTATTACCTTTAGCCAAATAATATCACAGATTCCCTTCAGATCTGGCTGGACTAGGGGACACTATGAGAAGTGGCGAGGGGGGGGTCACAGCCTAAACCAGGGCTCAAACCCGGGGCTCTCGGATTGATATTCGAACGCGCTGCCGCTCTGCCACCATGCCCCATGGTCCTACCTTCTTACATTGCTCTTGCAATTTCCTTACAACCTCTCTACATTCTCCTTACATTCTCTTTACATGTACATTATTCTTACAATCTATTTACATGCTCTCTACACGTTGCACTCATCCTTTTTACACGTCCCCTACATTCTCGTTAGACTTTGTTTTTACCCTCCTAGCACCCGTGGATGTAACAAGCTGTTTATTCATGACCACCCGCTTACGGTTTTGCAATCATAATCGTAACGCCCACCTCTTACGGCTGTATGTGTGGGCAGTTGGAGAGGGGGGGAGAAGAAACTGTGAATTAAGTAAGAAATTTTTTTTTACAATTTACCCAGCCCACCCCCCCCCCACCCCATCTTTCCTCTCATCCATGAACATATTCGATTTGCTTTCTTAGCCTATAGAAGAAACAATGAAACCACCAAAACTGCACCCCAGTGGTGTGCTGCACGATGGACTAGAACGATGTCGGTAAGGTAAAGTAAAGATCTCTAAACCAGTAATCAGTGTAAAACCCTGGTATATAAACCATTTAAACGTTTTTAAAAGCCAAGTTTATAAATGGATGACCAGTCAGAGGCGTCAAGGGGGGGGGCGGTGTGGTGCGGACCGCACGGGGGGGGCACCAAATTGTAAAATCCTGTATTTTCCCCGTTATTTTGCACTGGCAGACTTGGAGGATGACTATGGGGTAAGTGTTGAGGGGGTGACACCATGAGCTACCGTACTGGGTGACACCAATCCTAGTGACGCCACTGTGACCAGTGAGTGTGGACATCCCTGGTGTCAGACGGCCTGGTATCTCTCAGGGCACTTGACAAGTGTGATGTAGTGA